>JH598083.1:439569-466972 GCA_000173235.2 Hyaloperonospora arabidopsidis Emoy2
CTCCGGTGAAGCCGGAGAATACCATGGTTATAGACGACGGTGGCGATGCCGACATGAGCGACGGCGATACGGAAAGCGTTACAAGTTGTCCGACCGATGACAGTTATTACAAGACTGCTGATAACTCTGAGCAAGTGAACAACGAAGCTAGTACTTCATCTGGAAATAATACGGGCGTAACACCCTATTCGTTTAAGCAGCCTGAGGTGCAGCATATGAACCGCTTGCTGAGTTGGCTGTTGTCTGCGGAAGAGATCAAGCGTCGCCACGAAAAGGACCGGTACAAAAAAGAGCGCGGTGCCACGGAGCAAAGGCGTCAAGTTGCTCAGGAAATGCGAGTGCGTGCTTTGACGTTACGTCGCTTGGAGCTGAAAGCAATGCAGCTCGCACAAGTTGACATCTTACGGCACATGGCAGTTCTGCACAATGCTCGTCAGCTTCCGGATGCCACGTTTGCCTCTGCTCCACAGCATCGCCTGAAAAGTACCGACTGGACGAAAGAGGAGCGTCGCTCTTTTGCGTACATATTGGCACTTCACGGTGCACCTCGTATCCTGGCAAAATGTGCTGTGGTTGGTCCAGGTGGTAGAGCATCTCTTTCGGAACTGCCGTTTGTGACGGAGCATGCACGCGGGTTTTCATGGGAGACGGATAGTATTTCGTGGCGCAATATTGTGGAGTGGGGTAATTTGAACAAGACTGCCACACTTGCACGAACCTTTTACGAGACCAAATTTGCTCCGAAGTGCCGTGAAGTTGCACGTATGCGAGCAGACCCGCTTGGCTCAGACCAGCGTGCGGTGGCGTTGGGTGATCTCATTGGTATTGAATTTGTGGATGCTTACGAGGGCGTGCTGGCGCATGGACTGAAGGCTCGCAACACTGCTTGGGTTACGATGCGGCGCACTCAGCTACTTGAAGATGTACTAGACATACTGTCGAATCGACGAGGCGCACTGGGAAACGTTCTTCGATCCGGAAAGCAGGGTTTAGTGGAGAGTATGCCGGTTTGGTGGTGTCCATGGATTCACGACCTGGGCGCCTTTTACGGCATGGCTCGCTACGGTATATACGGCTGGGAGCGTATAATGCTGGATCGGCAGTTGCCGTTTCACCGTCAGGCACGAGAGCACTATATTCGTACGATATTTCTGGAGGGCACGACTACTTTTTGTCCTCTGTACCGCCATCACTTCGAGACGATTTCGCAAATGAACGACTGGTTCGTACGTGTCGTGAACGAGTTTCCGTCTATTTCAGTGCTGGAGCGAAAGGTGGAGATGATTTGTGCGGTTATATTAGAAGAACAGGGTATTAGCACTGAACGCTATGTGGAGCCAGAAGATCGGCGTGAATTCAGTCTGTCGCCGCCAGGTAATTGTTTCGAAGAGCTGATAATGGCTCGAGTAAAGCAGGAGGAGGAGTTGCTACCCAGTATCGAACCCATTTTTACGAACGAGTCGCCGGTAGGGTCAGGAGTCGGTGGTCCCTCAGACACTCTAGCAGTATTTTTGCGTGAGTCGAAAAGTCGTCGTGATGTTTGCTTAGGCGCATTTGAAGCATCAAACGCCATTGGCTCTGACGCATTCGTCCATGTAGCTAAGACCGGCGAAGCGTTTGCGCCTGCAATCAAAGACCAACACGATCAACAGGCAGGTGGAGATGAAGAGCAGAAGCAGGTAGCGTCATCGCAGATCCCCATTCACATGCTGGTTTCGTAGACGTCTGCTAGTACCCAAGGTATATTAATGAGCAGACATTGCTGCAAAGATGATCGATTGAACCCGCTTTTTAAAAGAGTTTGATCCTGGTTGACACATCATGTATGCTGTAGACTGCAGGTTAAAGCGTCTTGACATCTTCCACTTCATTCTTTGACTAGCAGTGACAGTAGGCCGGCGAGCGGCGTGTCGATTTACTCGATTCTTCAGGCGCCGATCGTCGACCGCAATAGCCACACAGCTCAGCTAATGACATTCGACCGTCGGAATGTCGACCTGTGGAAAATACCGTTGGCTTATCGTTTCGACGATACACCTAGCTCAGGAAACTTCTCTGGAACACACGAGACAGATGACAATTGAAAGTGCTTTTTGATCGCACTGCTCTTCTTCCTGCACTTTTGCTGCTACCTGCTAAACACCTTGTGCTTTTTAGCAGTTATACTTCGAACGCGAGAACTCGACAAAACAAGTGATTCTTGAAGTATTCTCCAGTAGACACAAACACTAAGCTTCACTGCACACGCAGTTTCCAAAGAATCAGTTCACGAAAGCAGCAAGATGCTGCTGCAACGAACCGTGTTAAAATCGGTCAACGAGATGGATCATGTCCTGAAAAAATCATTATCACAAATGCACCGATAGAGTATCGGAAGGCTTTGTTGCACGCTGCGAATATAAAATACGTACAGTTCGGTTGCAGCGTTTAAGAAACTAATTTCCTCGTTGACCGCCACTGTACCGATTGGTCATTACAAAAATTATTTATCGCACGTTTGTGGCGAGCTGCGACGTACTCGGACAATGTAAACGTATGTTCGGCACTTTAAGTTAGTGTGTTCTTCCACACAAGCGTAAATGTCCGAGATCCACACGCACACAGCTACAAGATTAACGCAGTAGCGTCAGGCGAGCCCTCATTTAGAACTGTTTCGATGGACATCATGGTCCAAACTTGCGTAATTGCACACTACACTACGCAGTAAAAGTACCCGTTGTAACTATGACCAATAGCGCATGCCATGTGACTATTTGTAGACAAGGACCAGAAGAGAGTGCAACAACATGATTCATATCGATTATCTCACAATCCACTTATGCAAGAGTTTTACAAAGACTAATTGGTGACGTTGCACTCCTACTGCCCGTGGTATGTACCAAGATCTTATGAACCTTACACTCAGGCGTTTGTGCCACTTGTTTTGATAACAAAATACGAGGCTCTCTATGCAGCCTTTCACACAGGGCCAAGCATTGTTGATCGCTGCGAGCTCAGTTGAACATGACTCAGTAAGAAACTCAATGACCGCCCGAACTTATACGAGAGTTTGGTAGCTTAAGACTATCGACTTGATGATTGCGTCGATCTGGATGACTCGTTCGCAAACACTTACCTCGTTCGTCCAAAGACTTGACGTGCGCCTTCAATATTGCTTGAATATAGCTATTTTACGTACACAAGGTATGTTGGACAGGATCATATATCACGCGGCAGGCTCGATCGACCGCTTATACAGCTTTTCTAAAGATACCTAAATGTGGTGTTGCCAGACAATTAATGCTACAGCTCGATCGAGCACTTTCGCGATTCAGAAGATATATTTCAACGGCACGCCGATCGATGGCAAGGTCCCGCTTGGTGAGCAGAAGATACCAAACATTGGCTAGAATCGTTTCCTAGACGCTGGTAGGAATGCAGCAACTTGTACATGCCTCCGACCTTTACTTCGTTCTCCGCATGTCTCACTGTTGCAAAGGTCATTCCATGTGGTTGGACGTTCGTCCAGCTTCATTCAGCTAATAATTTCAAAGCTCAATCAAACATTTACAGGATGACAAGATAGTGGGGAATCAACTCTTCTGGCTTCAGTAATGATTCAACGCCTACTCTTCAGATTGATGATCCCAATGAAACACGAAACGTTATATGGACAATAGTATCCATACGGTTATCGATGTCACCTGCTTGGGGATTAATTAAGAAGTAGGCCAGATAGCACCTATTGCCGACCAAGAGCTGTATAGCAGGGTCCTACAGTTCTCTGAAAGTGCAAATTTGAAGACGGAACGATCTACGTAAAAAGGTAAGGAAACTAGAAAAGGTACTGCCACACCAAGGGGAGGGGATCTTCGTTTTTCAGAAAATAAGTACCCTAGGGCTGGATGACGTCGTGAAGACACAGCCAATCCATCTCATAACACTCAGCATCGCCGCACAAAGCACCTCCAGAAGCAGTAAACGATACTAAAAACTGAATCGTCCTGGAACACAATTTTGGGAAGCAATGGAAGCAGAGATGGCAGCTTGACGAGCAAACAAGAGCTGCAAGATAAGATGAGTGGGCTGCTAGAAGTACAGACATGTAGAAGTGTCCAGACCGTAAACGTATTTCACTTCTAAATACATCCGGTTAAATCAAAACCAGGCGGTGCCATTTTAAATCGGCGAGTTTGAGTCAAAATCACCTGCTGAAGTTGACGGCAAATGAGCTCCTTATTTTATGCCAAATAAACACTAGCTGCACTAGGTGCTCCTTGGACTTCATGTACATAAGGGTACATAGGAAGCGTGCTTGTCATAACAAGATTTATAAAAGGAGAAACGGAACCGTAAATATTAGTTAGCTCAACAATACAGTCTGTTTTATCTTCATTAATCTAAATCTACATGTGAACATGCATTGGAGCTGATCCCGACCAATGACCAGGGGTCATTGGTCGGGATCGGACTTTGATGTGGAACCGGACCAGCCGGTTTGAACACCGGGTCGCCCAGCATTACCTGTCCGGGTCGGAGCCCGAATTTAAATATTTGGTCACCACCCATTCAGGGATGTTCATTTTTTGGTCACATTGCTGAAGTGACGGTCATTGTCACATTGATCGGCCAAGTGACCCAAAGTGACCAAAGCGATCAAAAGTGACTGCAATACATATTTGAAGTGAATGACGGCTTAAAAATAACGTGTAATAGGCTATCTTTTCTAAAAGTCTGGCTGATGCGCGCCGACAGCAGTTACGAGTTCTGCGGACGTCTAGCAAGTTCACAGCAGTATGCAAAACAGCAGTAGATGCGGATGTGAAGCAGCCTTTGAAATTCGTGTGCTGGTGTCGACGATTCCAAAACGGTTCATTTTTTAGTGCACTTGACACTGCAAATTGGGGCACAAAGCTAATTGCTGCATTCGTACAAAGTATATGACAGATACTTGTATCGCAGGTGAAGTGCTCGCGCAGCAAGGCGATAAGACGACAAAGGCGAAGTCATGAACTGCTGTAGGTTTTAAATTACGGAACTACGTGGTCAGGCAGCTACTTGACCATCCAGCGCATTATGATGAGCTACAAGCAGAGCTGATGTCGAGTTCGACATTCTTCGTAGGCGGCAAATGCCCGTTGAGATGTGGATAAACCTGATGAAAAGGACCATTTTGTTAGCTGTAAAGTTAATAGTGTGGTGAAATTGATAATGATCGCATTTCCAGGACAAAGCTATGTTGTGTTGGGGACGAGATTGGTTCATCCGAAAACGAGCCGGTGTTGAACAACGCACGTTACGTTTCACCGTTTGCCATTAATAAAATTATCTTCTCGTATGGATTACGCTGCCTCCTTTTGTATTCCAATTAAGTTTATTAAAACATAAGCTCATGACCACCAACAAGTCTATAAAAAGCAAAATATACGTAGTTAGCACTATACTACTAACGAAACATGATGACCACGCTCGTATGCGTCAACACAAACAGCTAACGCAAACAGTTACAAACGTAATATTGTGACAGTATTTAGCTCGTTCCAAGTGGCGCTTGTGACTATTGCACTGCCCTTGGTGCTATCATCATCACAAATGCAAATTTCATTATCAGAATATTTAGCCTCTTCCCAGAGAGATGCAATATCAGCTAGGAAGCATTACTCGTCTATCATGATGGCTTCGATAGGTACGAGCTGTAATGCGTGATCGCCCTCGTCGTCATTTTACCATGCCCATCCGGAGATACAAATTACAGCCCATATATTGGAAAACCATACCCTCTAACAGATACGATGTGACGACGGTCTTGTTACACGCTCTGATGCCTATCTATCTAGGCTCAAGCGGGACCATCTGCTTCTTCGACGGTGGTAGATAGCTGATTTTGATCTCCTGGACCTCTACTCACCTGATACTTTTCGTATTTATGTGACATATCCCGTTTCGAATGTCTCATATATATTAGCTTGATGGGGCCAAAGACTTTCTATCCATTTAATTGAAATATTTGTATGCGTGTACATTGAACAGATTCACAGTTATGGTAATATTAATACAGGCGTCACTTTGAATAAGTGATAAGGTCAAGTGAACGGTCAATTGACGAGGTCATTTGACATCGGTCGTTCACCAACATCTCTGCACCTAATACGCACATCCATCGGTAATTGGACGACTTGTTGGCCGATGTAAGTATATTCATTAACATGCCTTCTTTTGGATACCCGAAGCCGGAGCATTACTTCTCACGTACTTTTTTGTATTCATGCAGCCGTCTTCTTCATGGGAGACTTTAAAAAACATAAGTGTTTGCCTAAAAACCATAACTTTTGCCTTTCCACGCATTATTTGTACCGGCTATATATTGGTCTTAATTTTTGTATGTAAAATGTAGGTAAGCGATCGGACACCGATTTGAACCTCAAGGAGCTCTTACGCATAAAAGAAGCACCCACGACGATCGATCATTCCATGCTATCGAGTTAGATGGACGCGTCTACTGCAAAGACGCAGGCAACGGACCACGCCTTGTCACAAGAACCTGCAAGGGAAAGAGAAAGGTCATGGGAATTGCATGAAGAGGCTTACGGGTAATGAAGGTATAGCGACGAGCGGCAACAGCAACGTCGGCGGGGGTTAAAGATCGAGAGTTTGACGTTGGTGGCGTGTTCATGATCTGAAACGACGGCAGCGGCATTTAGATTGTGTTTTTACAAGGGAAAGTATTCGCTGGATTCCACGAACTTGATGAAGACACGAGAAGGGCAACGGCAACGGTCGTGACCCTTTCACGACAGTGGCTGCATTAGCTGTCGCCGATCTGCCTTCTTCCTCGCTCGAAGCCCGATGGTCGGCGCTTTTTCGCGTTCTGTGCAACCTTTTGCGAGCTCGCGGCTTCAGGATACCGAAGGTTGGCAACGTGCCAAATACCTCTGGGTCGAGGCTGTTCGTGTGGTCTTCATGGTACGGTGCCCATTGCCTTGAAAATGCATTAACTTGAAATCGCTTGTTATGTTTCAATATGGCCGCGGATGACGTGCGCAGGGTATGCCATGCACCCTCGCGTGTTGTTGCAGGAGCTACACCATCAGAGGAAACGGAGGACGGCAGGATCATATTGATCGTGGTGATGGAGGTCCATGCAACTGAAAGGTTGATCTGGCCTATCGCTTACTCATACTTAGCATACAAAAATCAAGACTAGTATATAGCCGGTATAAATCATACGTAGAAATGCAAAAGTTATGCTTTTTAAGGCAAACACTTATGTTTTTTCAGTCTCCCCTTCTTCATAGGTTTGGACAGTGGGACCGCGTCAATCTTTCCCGGAACCACTGTTTCTTTTCGCACTGTCGCGCGTTACTATTGAAAAGTGATATTTCGTATCCAGCCGAGTACTAGGTGTACACCAGCGAAGTATGATAGATATTGCTAAGTTTGTTTACGAGGTATCTCTAGAATGTTCGATGCATAAGTAAATGTGTGGCAGCGGTGAAGGCCAATATACTTAGAAAGAATACTTCGCGATCGGTAAGCCACTGAGGCGTCCTGAGGCGGCGGGCTGAAAATCTTCTTGTAAAGGGACTAGAACGTCTCGTCACTAGCTTACACGAAACAATTGAGGGAGCCTCAAGCCCAAGTATTAGGTATCAAGTAAATATCTCTGATAAATCTTGTTTTAATTCGTACTAATTACGAGGATCTTTAATTTATTCTTAATACGACCGTGTTCCCGCCTATCGAAAACCACTCATTTTCAGGTTTATTTATCATTGGTCCATATTGGGTATTGAAGCCCCCAATTATAAATCAATAATTAATTGCTACGCTTTGCCCTCTATTCGGGCACAGCACCTGCCCAAAAATGGATTGTTTATTTTGGTTGTGTTAATCCTGTGATGTGGCCCATTACACGTCTGGCAATCTTTCGTAAGTAAACCATTTGTTGCATGTATTCACTTCCCAACAGATACTACGTTGCTCCGTGTCTCAATTTTGAGTTGTGGCAACAATGCAATCCTTATGTCTAAAAGACGTAGCAGTACATGGTGTCGCCGATGATATTGGTCAGCCCTTGTAACTGCTGCAGAAAGACTGCAACCACACTAAGTAAGTGATTATCATTGACGCATCTCACACACCTAGAGTGACCACGGACATTAATAATGCGACCTAGCCTTACCGGCCACGTCCGTATGCAGCAAGCAGATAAAGAATTAAAGATGCCAAAATTGTGGTCAGTTTGGCTGACGTGCACAGCAATCCTTGATAGGACGCGCAGTGATTGCTCAATACAAACTCATTCATCGTCTATGCACCATTAAGACCTTTTACGATCCCGCTCTGCATATCGTTCGTAGTCTAGAAATGATGGTAAAACTTGTTCATACAAATTACAAGATAATTGACCGTCTCGCAGGCACTTTACTTTTAACGTGACTGCGTATCTCTATTATGCCGATTTCTAATACGAGGATATTAGAAGACAAATCTTAGCATTCAGTGGTACTGAAGAAAAGTCGTGCAAGCCAAAATCGGCTCGGTATTGGCTAAACTTTCCATATCATACGCGAATACACGCTTTACCACTCGCCTCATTTTTATAATAAACGTCACCAAGAGCATTTCAAGTGTTCGTACTTGGCAAACTATGTGACGGAGCAGTCCTTATATCGAGTCACGTAACAATCAGACAACAATGTGGATATACCGCGCTTCTTTGGTCGACCTTTGAGTGTAAATCACGCCAGTTTGAAAAATACTTGTGGCTATCGAAGTTTGTGGAGTATACAATCCAGAACAAGAAGCAAAAATTTACAAGATTGTATAGCGGTATAGGAGTGCAATCCTGAGTGTTGCATAGTTGCCGATACCAAGTCTCGAGCCGACCACATACTGACAAAGCGGCTGGTTGCGGGTGGAATGTCGCCAAAGCTGTGCGCTTCGGAATTGTGATGCAACTTAGCAAATCCGAAATAATGCTGTTAAATATGTTCATGCATCATATATTGTGCAAACTTGTTAGCTATTCGACTCGAGACAGGCATTTAACTCAATTTTGGATGCATTTCAGCGGCATCATTTTGAGTATGATAGCGATATTCTCTCAATCGTTGGCTATGTAAGATATGGCTCTGATCCAGATCGGGTTTTGTTGTGTAGACCCGGTGTTTTACCCGCTGTTTTGGGTCACGGGTCGTGGGTAGAACCGGGCCACGACCCATTGGTCCCTCTATAATCTTTATATAATGTTATTACAGCAATCAGCCAACCGCGTTTTTTCTTTTACTTTTTAAATTATGCAGTGAGCTAGCTATGTATCCCATTTCCGGTACATGTTCTACTGTTTGGGGGCGTAAAGGGGGATATGGAAAGTTCTTTTGCTAACAGGTTTTATACCTAATTTTTTTTTAGTGAAGGGCTGAAACAATTCACCTGTATGGATTTTGAGTCAACGTATACAGAAATGTTTTGTCGGTCGCCTTCGCCGACAAAAATCGGTCAGTATGTGGTGGTTGCCGCCAGCACCAGTAATGGCAAAAACAAGCTAAAATTCAACGTAAGGTTTCAGGTCATATTGTGGCCAGCGACCAGATTTTGGCCGATGATCGGCAGTAGCCAATCAGATGCTAGAGCTGATAAATCTGAGTAATATGATTAGCTTGTTTAACGAATGGGTCAGTTTATGACCGCCCACTGCGTCAACGCTGGTTGATCACATACTGCAACAAAGAAAGATGAAGAAGAAAAAGTTTTACGGCTAAGACGATCTCACAAAGGCTGTCAGTGCTCGTGAACGTGGTATGTCTAGGACACCGTTCGCGAGTTGTTTCCCACGATTTAAGAAAGAACGACCTGCCGCATTGTCGAGAAGGCGATCGAGATAAATATCATTCTTATTCTTTTTCCAAACCAAACACAAACATTGTAGCCTTTAGATGTATCCGTGTTTAATCCCTTCAAGACCAGCCTATGTAGCTCCATGGACCGCTTTATGATCGATGAAGATGTGTCGAGCTTGGTTAAGTAACAAGCAAGTTCAATAGCATTGAGCGCGTGGGAAATATGTCCTTGCCACGCCAGATAATGTGATATCTGGATTCGCAAGCACTGAACTCGGCTAATCTCAGCATCCAAGATGCGTGCTTGTGAAGAATTATACGCCGATAGAGGTGTTAAGAATGGAAGCGTACTGAGAAACTCAATAGGGCTCACAGTACTGCAGGAGGTCCGTAAAACGGTACTATTCCTGCCCAATCCGTCAACCGAATGCAAAGTAGAGCGCAAGAAAGTTGAAATGCTAGATCTCATCATGACTTTAGAACAGTTGCAACAGATCGCGTAATACATTTGAGTTTTGTATAAGATTTGCTAACGGCCATAAACTGACCCATTAGTGAGAAATCCAGTATTTTTGCCTCTTTGCTCTGCTTTATAACTTTCTTTCATTAAATATTTAAGAAAAAGGTTTGCTGCAGCGGGTAACTATGTTCTTCCAGTTACTGTTGAGCTATTTCATAACAAAAAACGAAAAACAAAGTCAGCAATGAATTTTAGCGAATGTATATAAAACCCGGCCACAAATCGGTCTCATACCTTACTTTATCGTTTTACAAATAAAACGATAAAGTAAGATATGAGACCCTGATATAGAAAAGCGTGGTGACCAGAAATTTGCGGTGGAGTTGCGTATGAGTCTACATCCATTAGTGGGACCATAAACTTGAATAAAAATTGATGAACAGGCGTCAGAGAAAAGGGAAATGGAATGATATCGGAACAAATTGCGATGCGTGCGATTTAAATAGGAGTAGTCAAAAGGGTTCTACGATAAGGTAATGACATTAGGCTGAATACCGTAATTATGATTAACACTATATGAAAGTCACTGATTGTTACGAACCGCTGTGTCACTCTACGTGTGGTTCAGAGCGCATTTAAAAGAAATAATATTACTTGTAATGGTTTTGATGTTACCTGTTTCAAAAAGGGAGGCGTTAGCATCCACCCCCTCGCAATAACCATCCACCCCCTCACACTTACGATGCTCTGTTTAGTCAATAAAAAGAAATTCAATGAGCATTGTAATCTCTATTGGTCATGCAAGGAATGAAAACGAAAACTTTTCTACCAAGCGTAGGTACATACGAATACTCACCTTCCTCTTGCTACTATCCCTCGGCCATCAGATCTCCGTGACGCCGGCCCGACGTGAGGTGCTAAGTCTCATTAGTGCCCATGTTGCACGGCTCTTGCAGAAGGTGGCTGCCTACGGTCCCGTTTTTTTCATGACTGCCGCCGAATTCGGCTGGTTCGAGATGTCTGCGACACTTTAATTGCCGGACGTGCACAGCGCTTGCCCTTGCGGACGTGCGCATTGACTCTACTCAGATCTGATGCGAACAGACGTTCAGCTTTGGGGCGACTTGGCAACCTGAAAACAGGAGGTTATTCAGCTCATTTCTCACTGGTGCTTTGCTGCCGCCACTGCCTAGCAGGCTAACGGGAGGAGCAGCGGTCGGACATACAGGGAAGCCACGACGAAGACGGTGACTATTTCTATCTTTTAAGATGGATTCTTTAATTTTTTCATGGTAGGCGACTCGATGGACGAACCAGATGCGTGCTTCGCTGCAGTGGAGAGCGTATGCCGCACGTTTGTTAAGACGCTCAAGTTTATCGAGCACCCGCCGAAAAAGTGCTGCAGCAGGTGGAGCTCACGTTTGACTCGTTCGAGCAACTGTGCGGCTGGGAGAAAAATCTTGACTTATGGTTGTCCCGAGAGTAGTTGGTGGAGCTGCTCGGCTTGCCTGTGTAAGGGAGCACTGGTCGACAACTTATCGATTGTGGTGGTTCGCGAACTCACAACCCGTACACATAACCTCGACCGGTAAAAAGTTAGGAACTAGAGGACGTGCAAGATGAGCTAGGTTTTAAGCTTTGCGTAGGATGAATACGCAGGCTGATTTCAAAAATAGCCACAGCACTTTTGCTTGCTATCACATGAAACCTTGTTCGGAGAGGTCATGGCTACACTCGATGACGCGTCCTCACTTAATTGTCCATGCTGCCATTGTTATGGCTTCCGGTTAATCGTCTGCAATCAGTCAGCCTAAACGCTTTATGCAGTGAGAGGACGAGGTAAGCAACTAAGATTATCTTGAGCCTCAGCAAGAGAAACATGCGCCAGTGTCATGGGGGGGGTAAGAGCGTCCATTGTTAAGGAGTTGCGGGAAAGGAATAGTCGCAAGAGGAAGGTGAGTATTTGTAAGTACCTGCTGTTGGTAGAAAAGTGTTCGTTTTCACTTTTTTTCTGACCAATCAGGGATTACAACGCTCAATGAGTTTCTTTTTATTGACCAATCATAGCATCTTAAGTGTGATGGGATAAATATTTATTGCGAGGGGGTGGATGCTTAACGACTCCAATAAGATAGGGAAGCAAGCTCTGGAGCTCGCCCTTTGATAGAAGCAATTCAGTTCGGAGAACTGAATCAAGTTGCAAAAATCTATACAACGGCAGACACTGAAGAATGAGTCTGATGCTGTTAATGTATGTATTGAAACAGTACAGTATACTTGTGCAACGCGATCGGCTTTTGCTTATGAGCGTCCAGCATTTGCTTATGTGATCATATTCACCTTTGATCAATTTAAAGCAAATCAGGTGCGTGCATCACAATATTGACCTAGTCATAGAGAGACATCTATCATGCTAATCGACTTATGAGGGGGGACAGACTGGATCTTATTTAGTACGAGTAAGCTACACCTAACCGCGTTATTTACAGACACAAACACAGAGACAGATAGATAGATAAGTAAGATTTAAAAGTTCGGCATTCAACTTTGCGCACACTCACTAATAGTTTCACCCTTCGGGCTCACAACAATGAAAATATCCCGCAAACTTCTTTCGTGAGTCACCTCACCCGTCACGCTGCGCGCTTGTGCGTTCTAAAATGTCATACTCTGATTCCACTATTTGAATGCAAGTAGTTGCTGCTGCACTAAAGTTGATCGATCGCTCAGATAATTAACTGACCTCTGGAAACGTGGACGAAGTATTACCTGATTAGTTCGCTTAGCTATTTACATGTTGTTATTCTTTTACTGAGTGACCCATTAGGTCGCCCTGGTCCGGCTGGTTCGGGTCCCCGGTCGGGTTCTGACCCAGACCAATTGCCCCGGGTCGGAGCCTTTATAAGAGATGTTTAACCAAATCCAAGAAAGTAGCATCTAGTACGAATCAGCAGTAACTTTACCTACATAGCAGTACTGTGTGCGTCTGATGAAGAAGTACAGTCCATATTTATGACCGCTGGGTATAGAATTTTGGCACAACCAGCTTTCTTCGTTTAGCTGCCAGGTATTAAACCGTCAAGTCCAAAAAATAAATAGTGTTTCACTATATTTATCTCCATATAGTTCACTGAGTGATTTTGACAAAGTCTACTTTCAAATTGTAAACGAACCATGTCATAAAGACATGGTTTGTGCTTGTAATTGTTAACACAACTCCAAAGTAGATTCGTTGTTGCCGGTTATATAGTGGGCGTCCGGATTATATACGCTGCGGTGGTGAGCCTATCATCTCACCAGGAGAATCTATTCAAGTGCACTGGTTCCGAGAGGAAAGAGAAAAACCCAGAAACTATTGCGCATGGGATGTGTTAAAGACAAAAGTTAAATGTACACACAGACGAAAAAATGGGTGTGTTTCTGAAGAAATTTGCTGTGTAGATTAGAGAACCGAAACGGGACGCAGATAAAACGACGATCCGATGCTCGCAGGTATTTACGGGCAACCCCGGCTGTATCCACGGAACTCGCGCCAAACCTATTCGATTATCCAGCCATCAATTAATAATGTAGTCAACGCTGGAAGCAGGTCAATATCCGTTGTGCTACAACTAAGCATATTTGGAAGGACCACGAGTGGGTAGAAACATGGGCAAGAAAGATGGTAGTGCAATCAGCGGACAAAAAAGAAGTATTGGAAAGCGCTCCATATCCGCTGCGTTGACGCTAGGCAGACAACACCAGTGCATCCTTTACGTCTAAAAGAAAAACCTACAGTCGGCCAGGATGCTCATGGGCTGATGTATTTATAAATTTGATGGTGGATAAAGGGTCAATATCGTTTACATTGACGGTTTTGCAACAGCTACAACATTGAAGGCTCATTGATTAAGACATGTTTAATAGTATGCTTGTGTATCATATCTATTTAACACTCACTATCCTGAAAAAGCATAAATCCGGGTTTTGTTTCGCATTGACACTACCGAAAACCACTTTTTGCACTTAATCATACCGAGTAACGCTTGCTGTGTCCAAATCAGGCGGATGCTGGCACAGATTCTGATATACTGCGAGTCATCATGATTTTTACGTATCGTGCTACTCGCTTATTCATTGCATGAGCCGTATAAAATTCATGAAATATACATTCATGTAAACTTTGTATACGACGGAGTCGGTGCTGCTATCTGCTTGACGCAAAGATTCAATGATGAAAGTAACGAAGGTAGACGGGGTCTCTGTTCGTTGATACACCCAGCGATCAAGTCGCTGAATTTGCAAATTCTGGACATCGTTCATTAAATTCTCACGCATCGCCTTATAGTAGGAAATGTATCCATGCTGAACTAAACAATTATTTTTTTGGACCGCGTCAACAAAGCCTAACTTCTTTAGATGCTACAGTGATGGTTCATAGATTATAAACATAGGTAACAGCGCTTGCACACGTGTATGTGGCCTAACAAAGCGAAAGTTGCATGTGGTGATTATTGATAGTTCCTGTTCCAATCAACTCTTCCATCGTCATGATCAGGGCAACTTCGGAGGGAACAGAGGGTTAGTTTGGCGTCTTCCTTCACCAACAAGATGCGACCTTTTGCTCTTAACATCATGCAAGCATCTATCAATGTTTTTAGACACTTGTTGTTGCTTTTCCAATCAATTGTTATGTGGCAAGCTCAGACTTGGCTGTCAACTTTGTAAATGAACTTACTCTACGACTAAAAGTAGATGGCAGCGAATTAATTTGCACCTTACTTACTTTACTCCCAACTTCCTAAAAATAAATTTGGTCAGCCACCTGCAAGGAAGCCCCATTCGTCCATTCGATCTACAATGAGAGCGCGCGATGAAGATGCGGTTTAAAGGCGGGGGTGCGGACATCGTAAATACACTCTGCTTAACGAAAAGGAATATAGCGTAAATGAACAGACGTGCAAAATACTGCTAAATAGATGAAATTACTGGCGATTCGTACTTGGTGCAGGGAGCAGATTCATTAGATCCAGTTGAGCTACTCCCGTCGGTCACGTAAGTAGTAGTGATAGTTGCGGTAAATTAGAGGTACTATAGATAGAGGATAAAAGTTGGGTTTGAGGATGGACAATTCCCACAGTCCGAGATTCGAAGGAAGTCAAGGACACACATACAAAACAGGGACAGGGAAAGTAATGATTCGGATGCGGGTAAAATCACCGTGCATTTAAGATTCCCCTACAATTTCCTATACTAATTAATGAGCAAATGCTTCAAATGAAACTTTTCTGCAACTCCGCGACGACTGCTTCAGCACATTGTATGGCAAATTATCCATTCTAACCGTCGAAGGGGATATGAATCCGTTATGATACGCTCAGAACGTGCACGAGGCTCGCTATCGGCATGCGGAAAAGCACGAGAAAGGGAGCGAAATACGGTGATACCCGTGCTTTCGTCTTTTCAAGAAAAGCTTTATGAAGCATTCCTACGTCGATCCGCGTGCTATATTGTTCAAAGAATAGGAGAAGGAATCGAACCATGTAATATATATGTATCGTCAAAGTCAATTGATTCCTTGTAAAGCGTAAGGACCTACAGCTACCTTCTTACCTCTTGAATATATTTTTGTGGCATGTACTGTCTACGGCACGATGTACGGGATTAAATCGATCAGGGTCCACTTATAACGGCATAGCCTGTACATATATGTCCAAAGCGGGAGCATCCTTCAACCAAAAGGCAAATGTTAGAATCAGTAAGCTTCGCTCAGGAATGCCATGAAGCAACGGCTTTCCGTATCCACGTGCTCCAGGACCTACCACCGTCCTCATTTGCATATTTGCATCAAGCTCCGCCAGGCGCCAAAGTGATCGATTCTTCGCCCACGTACTGCAACTCGAATGTCTATTCCCATGACCAAGTACTCCCCCCTCTTTATGCTCGTGTTCTTCATGCCTGGAGGCCTTAACCAATGTTTTGCCTCCGCAGCCGGACCATCGAGTGAGCTGACAACGATGAATGTGGTCCAATCCACTACGTCGGAAATGGGCGGCCAAATGATTCGTCAAGGGAGTGTCACCAGCTTTGACGCATCGAACTATGAAAGAGCAATTCACGAGCACTGGACGGCGATCATGGAAGGCTTTAAGTGTAAAAGGGTGAACCTGTTACATGTAATTAATCCTTGATACTTGTTAATTCGTATATTTTCATAAAGTTTGATAATGTTCGTGAATATTACTATAAGGGGTAATATTCAGAACACTCACGATTGGCTGATATGGGTCATCATATCAGCCTGCTCTAGCCCGTCCAGTCGACGATGGACGCGCGCAATGAGTGGTGAGCAAGACTTAAGCGTATAATTTGTAGATAAATATAATTGAGTTAGGACTAAAACATAGGTTAATGATTAGGACTTGATTATATTTATTACAGTTTTACTTTTACCAACAACTAGTCCATCTCTAGTTGTTTACCTTCCTCTGCACGCTTTCACAGAGGTAGCGAGGCACCACTAGCAAAGCTGTCGGTGATAGTAGCTCCACAGTGGTTGTCCAGTGTGTTGCTCCAGTGCCCCGTTATATCAAGCGTCTGAAGTCTTCAGTCGCGAATTGGGGTCCTGTCAAACAGATCATCGACGCAGGAAGAGGGTCGACGCTTGTCTTACAGCTGGTCAAGTGGTTTCCTACAAAAACACTGAACATCGAGAGCATCGCCGTACCACCCGCGGTAGAAACGAAGACCGAGAATACCGCTAGGCAGCCCGTGACACCGAGACCATTGCCAAACCGCCCGCGGTAGAAACGAACATCGAGATTACCGATGGTCATTCTATTGTCAAGACGAACATCGAGAGCATCGCCGTACCACCCGCGGCCGAGACGAACATCGAGAATATTGCCAAATCGCCTGCGGTAGAAATGAATATCGAGAATACCGCTGGACTGCACGTGGCCGAGACGAACATCGAGAATATTGCCAAACCGCCCGCGCTAAAGGCAACGATCGTGAACCCGGAGGACGCCGATTACGAGTCAAAATTCGATGAAGCTATCGGACTTCTCCAGAACAATGGGAATAACGTTTTGAGTTATGTCGAGCGTCAGATTGATCCAATGCATTTGCGTGCTGCCTGGGAAGCCCGCCTGATCAAACCAGACATGTCGGATGAAGAATCGGCCAGGGTGAAACCCCTCATTGAGAAGGCAGTGACAGAATACAAACACATCGACACAATTCAAAACAGCCTGGAGATTCCTTCATATTGGACCGAATTCTAGCACACCCATTCGAGACGCGACTGCAACGCAGTACTTATCGTTGCAATGATGGCATGCACAAGGAGCAATTTCAGAACGAGTGGTGGTCTCTTTCAGTTAAATAGGTTTATGTGGCACCATGAGCTTGACGTCCACCACCTTTGCACGTACACTGTTGTTTATATTGTTGCGTACTCATAATGAGTGTCCAAATTAGAACCGTATGTCTTTGGGGTCGAAATGCCGAGCATTATACGCAATGTAGTCATTGCCCGTGATGAAATGAAGGTGAAGTCGAACCCAAGGTGTTCTAACGAAAAAGATCTTGGCACTATGTGTTTTTCTTCCCATCCCCCCACACCCCCCAATGTTAAGTATGTGGCTTAAATGTTTCTCGTACTAAAGATGGATTAATGCACTCTTTACATTCGTACGTCTCGGGTCTCGGTCACAAAAAGCATTATATATATACACCAAATTATGCGAATAATAAAAAGTAAAAACCAAATAAAGCAGAAAAAATATAAATCGAACAATGCGGAAAATGAAATATACATTAATTTATCTAAATAGGAAGTTGTTAGATTCACTCCCTTTTTGGTTAGATTTACTCCCTTACTTTCGTTAAGTAAACACTTGAAACAACTAACTGTGATTGGCCAATATTAGATACAAACATATTTTCGTTTTTGCTAAAAATGAATATCACGTCTACGAAATTAAACTTAATAATACAAAATATGTACAGTATAACAATTTCCTGAGATTACTGACGAAATGAATACACGGGGCATGATTCCTCCTCCAGAGGACGAATATGATAGCCGTGAGGACCTGCTATCTGCAGCTCAAAGTTGGGCTCTTGGCCATGGATATGCATTGACTATAAAAAAACGGTCAGTGGCTGGAAAAAGCGTACAGCTTAAATGTGATCGTGGCGGTGCAAACGTGCTCCAAGAAAAAGAAAAAACGACAGACAACGAGTCGTCGTATTGACTGCCCTTTTCTACTCTCTGGAATTTTTTCGAAAAACTCGAAAATAGAAGCTAAAGACAAAAGTCAGCAACCACAATCACGAACAATCACCTAAACTTCTGGACATTCAATCCATAGAAATCTCACGGAAGCGCAGACAGAACAAGTCAAGCATATAAAGAACGCTGGTGTTAAGCCGGCTGCAATTCTGTCCGCATCAAGGGTGACTGATGGAGAAACCTTTGCAAACTTGCGCACTATATACAACGCGAGATTTTCGATGCGTACCGAGCAGCTCGCAGGGAGATCTCCACTGGATGCATTACTTGACAATCTTCAAGATAGTAACTGGACGTATCATGTTGAAGCGAACGAGTCTAGAATAAACATAGGCCTGTTTTTTTTTCACACACAGAAAGTTTTAAACTAGCAATCCAATACAATCACGTCGTGGTAATGGACAGCACTTATAAGACCAACATATTTCGAATGCCACTTCTTCACATCATCGAAATGACTGCATTCAACACAACCTTCACAGTGGGTTTTTTTGTTTTTGGCCATGGAGAGATTTGAGAATTATATGTTGGCAATGTCAAAATTGTCGAAAGTGTAGGAACATGGCTGTGTACAAAATGTAATTTTCACAGACCGGGAGCTGGTACTTTTGAATTCCATCCAGCAGGTTTTTCCGTTGTCTTCAAATATTTTGTGCCTTTGACATATCGATAAAAACATTCTCGCCTACTGCAAGAAATACTATGTAGTATAGGATACCTTTGATGTATTCATGCAAGTGTGGAATATATTGGTGTTTTCTACGAGTGAAGAAGACTACAAGAAGCAGGTTTCGAAACTCGCTAGATTGCTTTCAGAAAAGCCGGAAGTGCTCAACTACGTTACGAAGACATAGCTTGTGTACAAAAAAATTGTGAAGTTTTGAACTTAGAAGCATCCACATTTTGGATCTAAGTCCTCATCGCGGGCAGAGGGAGCCCATGCATTTATGAAAAAGTTTGTACAAGTCGAGCACGCCAATATATGACTTGAAGCCGCCTTCGTAATTCTGCTCTTCTTCTAGCGATGACAGCTCCATGACAGCATAATTTGATACCAATGATAATGACGATGAGCACGTATCGTTGACGCTTGTCACATTTAACATCATAAAAATGCGGCAGTAAGTTGTTGGAAGTTATGGAAGTCTTTCTGGAGGATCCGCATCAGGACGTGTACCAAATACAAATCGCAATTAGACTTGTTGTCACCAAAGAATGAGCGATCAATGCTTTGGTGCATCGCCGACGTAATGATCAGTCTTCGTCTCCGGATGTCAAAGCACTTTTTTTCAACGCGTGCATGATACAGTAACATCGAAAGACTCGTACTTCCAGCAGCGATCGGATCCAACTGTCATATCAGGAATCAAGTCTTTGCTTAAGATAAAAGCCGCTTCCCTAGTATGCTTGGATTAGTTAATTGCATGCACTGGCAATGAAAGAACTGCCCTACAGGCCTTGCTGGGCAACACTAGGGAAAATGTAAAAAGTCGACACTGGTTCTTGAGTCCAAAGTCGAACGAGACTTGTGGTTATGGCCGCCAATTTTGGCTCGCCTGGCTCCTTGAACCACATTACCCCACCAACGCATCGCCGTAGCTCACAAACTTGTTCAATATCAACGCCCCTAGCGTGGGTTTTGTGGTGAATGTGCATACATACCGTACAGGATATTGCGTTGAAGATAGTATATATCTAAACCTACCGTATTGTGAAGACGATTTCAACCCTCCAATGGAAATTAATCAATATAAATCAGTCGACAGAAGGCGAGCATAAGTATGTCGAAAGGGCATCCGGCGACTCAAGGCTCTTTGGCGCGTTATTTATCTTCCATGAAAGTTCTGGTACAAAAACGACATGGTTAATGTCTGTAATCCTTCACAATATTAAAGTAGAGGGTGAGGGGACCGGCGGGACAATCTTGGGAAGGAGTACGAGTACCTGTTTGAAGACGATAAGCAACCTAACGTTATAGTTCCAGTTTCAATAGGGACACGACCAAACGAAAAGCATTTGTCGGAGATTTATTTAAAGAGCTTCTTAACGCTTTTGAGGCTATCCAGCATAAAAAACGATACCAAGAACTTCGTCAGGACCGAATTGGTCACTTATGGAGTAAGTGGGGACAGAAGGGAAAATTCTGTTCATAAAATGCTAGAGTAATGGCTTTACTTCTTCAGAATCTTAATGGAGGTGCTCGCATTGGTCCAGCTCGTCCACGTGGGATTTAGCTTGCTTATTTTCATTAAGTAATCAGCATAATGCGGCTTGCGCATGCTGATGAAGCATCTTCGTGGCGATAGGTCGGTTTGAATCTGAAACAATAGTTACCATCCATAGCACGTCCTTGTAGTCATCAATTCGATTCCTTTCATCGGCCCTGCTTTTTATTTTCTTCAAATATCATCTGCTTGACGATGTCCTGATACTAGATATGCTGTAGAACAGTCTCTTCCTTGACCTTAATCGTGGCTGCTAGTCCTCGGCTATCTTGCGCTACGCTCTATAATTCTAAGCTGAATTTCTCCGTCGTTGCACTCTTGTTGCCTAGAGGGCGACAAGGATATGTATTCAAGGCATCCGTGGGTGCTACGATGCCTTCCCAATATCTATACGCGATGAAGTACTTGAGACGACATTCTTGGGCGCCTTCTTTCGCTGTCTGTGCTGCCTACCAATTTGGGTGAGTCTAATAGACATTTTAGAAGTTAAATAAACGAAACTTGGATTGCCTGTTCGGATACGGGTGGAATACATGGGAAAAAGACACTGGTTATCCTGTAAGCGATCAGCATCATTCTTGTCGCTTTCTGTTGGATTTATAATTTGCTGATATTTTGGATTAAAGAGCGACACATCCCCCAAAATGTACCCATATATCGATCGCACGTAATTCCATTCCTTAACCAGCACTGACATCTCATCTTCATGCAAGCGCGCAGCGAATATGCTACAAACTCGGCTCAGGAAAATATGTGCATTCTTTCAAGTCAGAACGGAGGCGTCGCCACTGACCTGGAGCTATGCCGAACACATGTATCCTACCTCTGATTCAGTATAACCTCGCGTGTGCTTGCCGCTCATTATTTGACTTTAATTGGACTGCAGGACAAAGAATACGTATTCCTTCGCCACAAAAATTGCGTCGGCAAATTTCTCTTGAGCGATTTTGCAGCAAATCTGCGTCAAATTCTGCATGTAGTTAGCAGATGGCAATTTGTGACAATATTAGAGCAACCTGTGGATTGGTGCCTTATTAAAACATCTGATTTTTGGAGGAATTGTCACGTTAAAGAATCCTTGGTAACGTTACACTTAGACCCTGAAAAAATTATCGATGGAAACCAATTTCGATATCTATTTACAAGTCACTTGACGCGTCTAGATTACTATGGCTTCGTTTGCATCTTAAATTATCGCCCCTGATCACCTTTGAGCTGAGGGGGATCAAACAAGTGACTCGCCTAAACGAAACAGTAAACCGCCTTATATAAAACGATATACTGCTCGATAAATAGATTTTGATCACAATGGAATGAAACGGGCTAATGATGTTCGGTAAAAACTAATCTAAATTTAAAAAATCGAAACCAAAGCCATGTGAAGTAAACCTGTTGAATCATGAAGAGTCGCAGCCCACGACGCATGCATCATTGGCATCCTGTAGTTATTGTTTTCGAACGTCGGTTTAATCGCAATATCTCCCAGTATACCGGCTCCACTATCGTCATGTAAGATTTAGCACAAGATCAGGCAGGAAAATAAAAATATAAGCAACAGTATGTGCTTCATCGAGCTTGACAGTTACAACAACTGGGATTGTATTAACTTGTCCATTAGAATATCCCTATTGCACCTAAATAATGCCGCTGATCTCATTCTCTTGTCGTGAACAATGTTGTCCACTTTCATCCGATAATCGCGATGTGTTTTCCGAGGAACACTAAAATCAATATTGTGGTTGCACGGGCATCGTGGGGTTTCAAGATTTAAATCACCTCAGCCACCGTCCATGTACCCGTTGAGCGCAATGTTTTGCTTCCATACAGTCGCCGGTGCTGCGGCATGGATGGCTCTTGTGGAAATCGTGGATAGTATGCGTGGATTAATTTTTTTCTTTGGATGAGAGGAAGAACTCGTGAAGATAGTCCTTCTATTCATTTATCATACTTTGAAATCTGTTTGATCAAATGTACAAGTTCTACATTTATCCTACCTACGCTCAGCGCGTCTACACCTTTCTTTTATATGATGAATTATCTCATTTTTGGCTACCTTGTTACGGCCATCGCAAAGCCATTCTACCATGCATAGACGTAAACAGATTATTTATCAATCTCTTGATTGTAAAAGGATTTTCTGAGATTGGAGGTGTACGACAGCGAGTCACTCATTGTTATCTTTTTAATGATGGGTTTCCACCAATGAAGCTGTAGGGGAAAGGGTTTAAAGATATCACCATTCGGTCAATCAATTGTAGTAATGTTATGAGCTATAATAATGGTAAGTATGAAGAAATCATGATGTGTGAGGCTATCCACATTATTCTGTCAGCTTGTTTTGTGGTTATCCGTGTTTTTCAGGTTTGTCACTTGACCCCCGATTGAGCTAACCACGTCTGGTCGTATGTGTTTTTTTTACTTATGTTCTCCACGCGGTTGCAATATATGTATTATAGTCGAATAGCTGCATCTATCATACGTATCTAGTACCTATGAGTAGTGGGCAGACTACATCGCACTTAGTAATACCTGTATTCTAACCCCATATCATGAAATCTCCGACCTCCGACGAGCTTTGACCGCACCTCCTACCAATCAGACAGTAGATGGACAAGTGAAGGTCTCATTAGTCTGATTTATTATTCAAAAAATATGTATCACCCCGCTGACCTTATTCGTCAATATTGGTCAAATCCATCTATACGTAATGCAGGTGTGGTCGGAGGTGCGGTTGGAGATTTGATGTTATTTATCCATAACCTATTAAGTGCATACATATATACATACATACATACATACATACATACATACATACATACATACATACATACATACATACATACATACATACATACATACATACATACATACATACATACATACATACATACATACATACATACATACATACATACATACATACATACATACATACATACATACTACATACATACATACATACATACTACATACAT
This sequence comes from Hyaloperonospora arabidopsidis Emoy2, assembly GCA_000173235.2. Lineage (NCBI taxonomy): Eukaryota > Oomycota > Peronosporomycetes > Peronosporales > Peronosporaceae > Hyaloperonospora > Hyaloperonospora arabidopsidis. The sequence continues at coordinate 463,329 of JH598083.1, forward strand.
ACATACATACACACACATACATACATACATACATACATACATACATACATACATACATACATACATACATACATACATACATACATACATACATACATACATACATACATACATACATACATACATACATACATACATACATACATACATACATACATACATACATGCATACAGTAGGCTTTAGAAGTTCGACTTTCACGTTGCGCACAGCCACATATACCTTTACCAGTCGTGTTCGCAATCTTCGTTCACGCTTAGAATTCCGCAAATTCATCCATATCCAGGCAGATTTGATCCACTGTGGAAGTCCTAGTGAATGTGGGTCTTCCATTGATGTGAAGAAGGGAAATACATTTCGTTAGATATATATCTGTAGCTCATCACAACAAAGTGATTGCATCAGAGCTTTTTATGAATGGGAACAACTCAGGATAGTGGTGACTTCGCGTCCCCGTATAGGCATTTTTGCTAAACATAAAGTATGAGCGGTTGCGCGAACAATATCAACAAGAGTTCAAGACGTAATCCAAATATTAAGCAGAGCTGGATGACCGTCTGGACAAAAGACAAGCTTATGTGCACTTTCGATCATCAACTGCTCGATACTCTATGGAACAAACATCATTTAGTCCAAAAACTTTAGACTTCAAAAATAATTCTATCAGACAACATACGAGCGACGCTTCTGTTGCATCAAGCCTTATGTTTGATCAGAAAAAGTATGATTTCGTAATTTAAAGACAAAAAAAGTTCAAGAAGGATCCAGTTATAGCGATGAGAAAATTCCGTCATGTACAAGATAGTATCGACGCACTTTGAATAGAATATGATCAGCTTCTTAATGGTATCGCGGGAAGGGATGTGAATCATATTTTCTCAGCTCCCGTATTAGCCAATCGAGATGATAGGTTGGTTGAGCTGAGTATCCAATTGGTAATAAGGAAGCCTAGTGAGGTCATAGATCAGAGGTCATGACACCTTGCGAGTTATCGTGGAACTTATTGACACGCGTACGTTTGGTGCAGAGTAGTTACAAAGATCTTTGCTTATAAGAATACTTTTGGCAAAAAGCCACGTACGAAACTGACTACAACGACTAGAGAATGGAACTGTTTGAAGGAACTTAGAACAATCTCTAACGTGAACAAGTGAAAGATCCAAAGGAAATGACATCACAAGGAGCTCAAAAGGAACGAGACCGTAATGACTTGAACTCTATTCTAAAACGTTAAACTGACTTAAGTTATGATTTATCCACGGTAACCAGCTTGTATTAAGAAAGCAACACTAAGGTTAATTACTTGCTATATTAAGCTTAGTTATGCAAACAATTGACGGATGACACATCAGTCAGTCGTCAGTGCTCATCAATCTTTGTACTGACACATCGATTTAAGTAGGATAAACAATAGGGTACGGTACATATATCACGGTGAACACTCAACACCTCTATAGGTCCATTGCAATAAGTTTGCATCCGGTTCATCATCAACGACTGGTTAAACGTCGTGTTCCCGTTATACTTGGCGACATCTACATTCTCCGCACTTACTACCCCATAATATGGCTCTCGAAAGAAATAGTCGACGTGGATGATTGTTAACACCCGAACCTCTTGGATTCAAGCGTAAGCGATTGCGATACATAGTTCCAACTTATTTCCGGACTAACTTCAAGAAATTCAAGTATCCAGCTTTTAGAGATTTAAGTAGTCTAAGTGCGATCGAGAGAAAAATATCCATTAAAATTTCGCGATTTAAATATGTTGGCGCGAATCAGAGCCACATATTATTCCAGACCCTGCGATGTATGAGTGCCGAAGCGATCCAACTCCATATTATAAATTCTAGAATCTATATTTTAGGCGGGCCAACGCAACGAAAAGCTAAAAGAAAAGAAAACACAACCTTCGTATTACAACCACTCTAATCTCCAAAAGTGAGATTGTCCTAATTTGTAAGATCTCACAGTTACCGGGATTTCAGGTTTGCTGTCACGAAGATCCCCAAACCTCTCATTTTATGAGCCTGTATTGCCGCCTCCAGCGAGAATCATTTTTGGTATACCCAGTCAGGTTTTCTTGCTATCCTCCATATTAGATCGCTCTACCCCATTCCGTCACCGCCAAGGTATTGAACATCGAATGCTTAGGGGAAGCTGCTAGTAAATCCGGTTGCACGATAAGTATTTCTGAAGAGGATGGGGATAGCTTGTGCTCTCTGCTTTCGTCTTCTAAGCAGTATCTTTCTCGCGCCCAGCATGCGTGAGGAATGAATACCGGGTCACCGTGATGAAATTACTCGATCATCCATTCACGTTTTCTCTTGGTCAGCCAGACAGGCCAGCTTGTTGATCGTCACAAAGTTGAATGTGGAGAATTATTCTCTCCTCATCTTTGAGTTAAATATACATGCTTTCAGCCCACAATGGTCCAGTTTGATCGCTATAAATTATCTGTGGACTACCCGGCTAGTAGAGTAAGTGCAGTTGCTACGCTTGGCAGCCGATTGATGTAAAAGGTTCTTAAAAAGCTGCGATTGCGCCAATGTCGTTCAAACCCACCTGGGTGGTTTATAAGTTGCTGGAACCCAACAAAGTATTAAGCCGTCATCGGTAGTCGTGAGGGTTGACCCACGTGTTGACCATAACCGTTGCACAACACCAGAATAATAATATGGACATGAAATTAAAGTTTAATAACTTAAACAAAGACAATCGCGAACTATAAACTGCTAATAGTCAATCCCCCGGATTATACTTCAAGAAATTATCGACGGACACGGCGATCTGGACGTCTCGATGAACACTTTTTTCTGCAATATCACGATCAACCGAGAAAGGACTCTTAACTTTCGGCAGAGGGTGCTAGCAGACCATAATTGTCAGCCCAGGTACCGTTTGTCAATTTCGGATCCTGCGGAACCTTAGCGAAACTGGTATTAACCTTTCGTTTGCGTGGTCTCAAACCAATTCCGAATCGTTTCCTGAGCGACAGATCAGATATCGCATATAACTGGCTCATATTGATGATCGAATGCTCAGCCTTTTAGCCTTGTTTTTGTGGTGTATATTAATTCAGAGGAAATATAAAATGCCCCATTCGATCACGATTAAAATCCCCCAGATAATTCGAAAATACAAAATTTTATATGTTCTCGTAAACTTAAGTTAATGTGGTATACATGAAATTCATATTCTTTTATAATTCTCAATTTTCTTTGAATGGACGTGCTGACCCCCCCGCAGGCAGATCCGCGAAGGGGGTTCCGCCGCGAACGATCTGGACTTGCAGCCACCAGTTGCGGGCGCGTAAGGCACAAAGAATATGTGAACACATCTTTGTATAGTCGGACGCAGCTGTAAATGCAGACAATCAGTGCTGATGTTGGTCTAATTGATGGTATTGTTTTTGTTTTCATTTTGTTATCGTTTTGCTATCATTATGATTAATACACGCGGTGATCAAAGCTTCCTCGTGAAACGCCTGTTGAACCACCGCGATGTGAAAAAACGTCGGACGAGTCACCACGTTTGGTGACGCGGATATCCACCCTCAGCAGATAGTTGGTAGCCTCGCTCACAACTGGTGTGTGGGGTGAATGTGTTAGGCCTCCTCGAGGAGTATGACAAGGCACATTCGATGC
>JH598083.1:484529-532857 GCA_000173235.2 Hyaloperonospora arabidopsidis Emoy2
GGGCACTGCACTCGTATGCATAATGCCCTAGATTTGACACCGATGCATGTCTGCAATTTCTATAATTGGTAACGCGAGTGCTTTCACTCTCAGCGTAAGAGAGGTCCATCGGTTCTGGGCATCCATTTTCCTGTCGCCTCGGGAGACGATGTGAATTCGAATTCACATGAGCTTGTTTCACGCTGAATTCCTCCTGTTCCGCAACTCGAATTGCCTCTTCCAGGGTATCAAATTCAAACCGGAAGAGATATGTCCTGTCTGGACCGTCTGTGATTTCCTGTATGAACAACGTGATCAACGTTTGTTCATTTGGCGGATTGGACGTGGTGCAACTCGTAAGATGACGTATTTACTGAATGTACGATTGTACATCACGTTTGCCTTGTTTGAGTTTCAGGAGTTCAGAGAGAGCCCTGAACTCAGCTAGCGGCGGTTCGAATGTTTGCCTAAGCAGGGACTTGAAGACTTCTAACGACCCAAAGACAAACGGGTCATGTAGCTTGAGGCCCAAGGCCCAAGTCTTCGCTCGCCTTGCCAAGTTCGATTTAGCGAATGCGACCTGCATTTGCTCATTGACGATGTGACGAGCCCTTATGGCGTCATCTAGCTCAACAAACCATCTCAGCAGAGAATCTTCGTCAGCTGCTTTGTATTTGGGGATGTCAATCTTCAGTGATTCGCGTCGACGTGAGTGTGTCAACCCGGTGGCAACAGCCTGCTGCTGTCTCAACAACTCGAACTGTTGAGCACTCTGTTCTCTCAACAGCTCTGTCTGTTGAGACCCTTGTTGGTGAAGTAAGGCTACTTTTCCCCGTTCAGCGTCAAGTTCATTCTGAATGAACTTGGCGATGGTGACGTGTAGCCCGTCTGGACTCAGAGCGGACAGCATTGCGCCTATGACTTCTTGCCCTATCGTCGAACTCAATCTTTCGACGGCATCCCATTCAATTTGACTCAAATGGGAGTAGATCTAGTGCGTTTGATGAAATTCTTTCGCTTTATCGTCCAACATATTCATAGCCTTTGAACGGACTATAAATTGCTACCATGTGCTACAAGGTACCGGGCGCTTGTACTGTCACAGTACAATCTCCTTAAACTGAACACAGAGTAGGTAGGTGCCTCGGGACTTCACGTACACGCGTCGTGCAGAGGAAGGTTTCAACACGAGATAAGGGTAAAAGTAGAACTGTATTTCGTATAGTTAATCTCCTGTCAATAAACTCTATTTAGTCTTCGTTTAACTATATTAAATAAAATCATGTATTGTAACTATTTGCTCACCACTTATTGCGTTCGTCTGTCATGGCTCGGCTTTATTGGTTGATATCATTAATCTATATCAACCAATGAACAGTGTATTACTTCTGTATCACAATTTTACTTAATAAGTTGATATTGCGAGAATATGATGTATGTCTTAACATAATATTCATTCTTGAGATTTACCTTATGTAAAGTATCACGTAACGGAGGCACCCCGTTTTTATAGATCCTTTCCGACGTATGACCATACTCACCATTAACCAAACGGTCTTAGTAAGAGTTAACCGATTCAAACAAATATGTTTTGGTGCGCAACGAGCTGATTATTTCTCAAAAAACCCTCAGGATCGAACGCTTAAGACACATATTAGCCACAAAACTTTAAGCCGAGAATGACTTGCAGCTAATCGAGGAGATTCGTATCGATGTGCAACATTTATACTTCCTGTGCACACTGTAGCATCAATTCAATGTCCTCTTGCGCACAATTACTTAGATCCATTACTATAGCGACACTATGTAGACATTAATAAAAATGAGCCTCTGTTCGCGACCCAAAGCCCTGATTGGCACTCGACCTAAAAGCAAGTGGTTACGGCGGCATATCACCATACAAAATACAATGCCGCACAGGCTGTCATAATGTACCAGTATATAAATATAGCTAAAATGACAGCAGTCGAGTAGCTGCAGAACCTGTCGGCGTCCATCTTGACGCTAAGACATACGATGTCCATGCAAATGTAATGTTCGAAGTCAAGAACTGCAGAACTTACCCTGCAGACGAGAGCTCCCTGGAGACGCCTAGCAAAACTGATTTTTTTAGTGTTTTCTTATCACTGGAATGTGCAAAAATGATTAAAACCTGGCTTGGAGTCACGATTAGTTTCTAAATTCTTTCATGCTACACCTATAGTCTACGCCGACGTTTATTTCTTATTTTTGTCATCTTTGGTTTATTTTGTCGGATATCCGATCTTGCGGTATATTTTTTTAATTCGTGCGATTAAGTTTTCAATTTCTAATCTGGTGGTATAGGTCTTTAAATATTTAGAGGGAGTTGTTAAAAAAATTCACTCCCTTTTTGGTTAGGTTCACTTCCTTTTTGATTAGAAGACGGTCTTTTCCTGTAAAAAAGACACTCGAAAGAAGTATTGATTGATCAATACTATGTGTGTAAAATTTCGGTTTATCATTCGTATCCTCCCCTCGTGGGCACTATGAATTCCGCAATATAAATGGCATCGCGCGGTAGTCAAGCTGCCACTGCAATTATCAAGTGATCGGACCACGGGGATGCAAATGGGACGGCATTGACAGCGTGGCTGCGGAAATCTTTCGTGCTAAGCTAAATGGTTGGCATTTTGAGCGAAGTAATTCTACAACGGCGTCTAACTTTACAAATGACAGTTTCTTTTCTTCTGTCTTATAGAAACGACTTCATGACTAAAATTGGTCTAGCACAAGACCTATCTTGCCGTCAGATGATTAAGGCCAGGAATATGTGAGATGATTGAGGCCAGGGTGACATCAGATAATTGAAGCCAGGAAGCTGTCGAAAATAGAATCCTGGACGATATCGACGATAGAGGGCTGGAAGATATCGAAGATAAAGTCGAGGAAGTCATCATATGATTAAGGTCAAGACGGTCACGTGTAGCTCCGAGCGACGTTGGAGGAACAGCGAAGCATCATCATCAGGTCAAACTGTAAAATAGATAGATGACATTAGTGAAGATGGTTATTAATAACAGGAGGCATCGAATCTCAAGAAGTTAAAGCCGACGATGTGGACAAATATTCGTGCCATACACGATCTAAGATGAATATATAACGTTTGTTTCTTTACTAGACGGATAGTAATGTCTTATATTTTGTGCTGTCCGAAGTTAAAAGAGATGATAAGTACATATAGCACCATTGCTCACATCTACCAGGAAGTATTTTGTCAATATTGAATGCAGTGTTGATATAAATAACATAAACAATCATCCGAGGGACAGCTACGTCTGTTTTGCCCAATATGTCCACATATCCCACACGTTCGTTTTCTTGAGCGGTCCTCCTTGTGCTATAATAAAAACTTATCCCTTTTCTTGCTTTTCTTCGGGAGATTTTTTGGCGCCGACAGGTTTTCCGCTGGGTTGCAAATTTAACGACTGCGGCTGAATAGGGAAAACAGCGGCCCAAACCGTCGAGAACCGTTTTAACGTTCAAAATTGCCCGCTTTTGTTCTAGTTCTGGGAGCATCAAACATTTTCTCCTCACCCTAATAAAGTCAAGAGGAATAAGTATATGTGAAGTATCGTATCAAAATAAGTTTACGCCACGTACACTTTTTGAGTTCTGTTCCAGTTGCCATTGCGCATATTAATTGTTAGCGGTCAGTGCACTAATGACTTCAAGCTCATGCGAACACGGAATCTTCATCTCCAAGGTAAATATTCCAGTGCATAGATTGGATTCTAGGCGGGTTTTATCATGCTGCGAGAGACATTTCTTCAAACTAAACAAAGAGATTTTCCCACTTACCGGCGCAAAACTTTCTGGGAGCTTTAGCAAATTATGCATCGTTTCTTGTTTTTACGATCCATATCTGCTTTAATCTGGTGATCGAGCGCAATTTTAAGTTTGTTGAATACTGTTAGTATCTCCTGTAGGGACACAGCTTTAATAAATTTAGAAAGAATTTGAAAGATACGGGTGTACGAAGGTTGACATTCTCATAATTTTTATGCGGTTTCTTACGGTTTAAAAGAAAACGCTTTCACCGTTGAATATGCTATGAGTACTTATTAATTGTTAAGCTTATCCCAGTACTAGTATTTCTGCATGCGTTATACAGTCACTCCTCGGATAACTTATGTTCTCATAACCCATAACTATATATAAGTCATTCAAGTCTCGTTCCATTATGCTCGTTCAATGGTCGCTAACTCATAACTCATAACTTATAGCTCATATCCATCGGAATTTTATAAGTTTTCCGCGGGTCAAAACATTAGTAAGAGAATACTCCTGAGCAGAGGTAATCATGTTCTTGGATAAAAATACACAATTGGAGAGGGGAATAAGTTTATGAGCTACATAACTAGTGAAGACAAGAATCCAGGGTGCTCTGAGTGGTGAAAGCCATAATCACGGACTTTGGAGTACCATCCGCATTGGAGGGAAGGCAATAAAGGTCCGTGCCTTAATACGAAAAAAGTAAACTGTTATAAAACAAATAGCCCCAAACTTAAATTCTTGAGGACCTTGATCTCTTTCTGCGCAACTGTTATCGCTAAATCATTATTGTAAATCAGGCCTAAATCATTTTTAATATTGTATAACATCTGCCTAAATTAAAATTCTCGAATCTTATACACCAGTCTCGTCCATGTTAAAAACACCTTGGGTTCATACCGAGAAATTACAGACCGTATTCCAGGCAATGCTACTACCATGTCATCCTCATGCGCTGAATAACTATCTCCGTAAATCCTGATACTGTGCAACCCGTTTCGCCACTGGAAGCTTTGCGACTATTTACTGGAGAACATGATTGTGCCTCAATTAGACTAAGGCTCTAAGAAAACACCTATACCTTGACCTTGATAATTTCTCCAGTTAGGAAAAGATTCCTTGTTTGGCATTGAAGCAATAAAGTTGACAGGTCTTCATCCAGCTTTGGATTCTGAGCGACGCGCGGGCGTTTAAAGAAAATTTCGTTCACGGTCATTGATTCTAGATCAGTGCACTTCTTCAGTATAAGAGGGATGACATACTGGGTGATTTGAACTCCAAACTTGCTGGAAGCATAATTTGCCAGAACACTGTGGAATATTGTTAGATTCTCGGTCTTGTGCTGGCAGATCTCGAGCCTTTGTGTATTGGCGATGAGTACCTTGTGAAGAATTTATATGTGATTTAGAAGGGGAAACCGCTAGTATACTGATTTTTCCTTTTCAACAAAAAGGATCGAAAATACGTAGCTCATAAATCGGCTATTTTATAGAATTTGTTTCCACTAGGCCTTTCATTTTTCAAAGGGACGACTATATTTTCAGTATTGATTCTTTTCCCAGTTCTGGTACTTTTTATTCAAGGCTTCTTCGAGCACAGGATAGGGGAGCTTTAAATCGAGGTAAAAATTGCTCCTCGAAATGGCGCGAGCACGAAGATCACATATTTTTGCTCCTTTCGCTTAAGTACGAGAGTTGCGAGCAATTTTGCATGCTTTCTCCCCTTGGTGCTCGTCCGCGCAGTCCGATTAAAATAAAACTGCTTGTTCTGAGCGTATCTTATTGGTTTAGTGTGAAAATATACTCAATGAGGATCGCAATGCAAAAATTGCGATACATCTCACAAGCAAACACATCCCTGTTAGCCAATTCGAGACGCCTTGCTGTCGCCCGATGAAGATCCTCTTTCATTAAACTGTTGAATGTGCTTTCGATATAATCGGATTCTCCTTTTACTTGCTTCTGTATGAGCTGATAAGTATACTGGTCTAGGCGCATTTTATTCTTGCATGCTGTCAACTTGGACTCGACAAGTTGTTGCACATGCATCGCGATTTTTGTGCACCTCATCTACATTGATCGTCACCTCCTCGATCAATGCATTACTTTTCATCTTAAGCAGAATTTGCAAACGTGAACTCGCTTGTATCTCGATTTAATTCTTGTAAGCTTGATTTATACAATTTTTAATTTTGTGCGCCTCGCTCGTCTTGTCCGTAATTCCTAAAATGATTCATACAAACCGGCCTGTGTGTCCTTAGTACCTCCGAGCTTCTCTACCACGACGCGTTCTTGATATGTGAGATTCATGAGTTCTGTTAAACCCAGAACAGCCGTTGGAGCTGCTTTCGGGCCTTGCTTTATCGTTGCTGTTGTTGCTATATTTATATGTATATGTAGTGCTGAGTGCTACAGTACTGAGTGCTTCTAAAGAGTCTAAAATTGAAGAATTAGATGCTGAGCAAGACTGGCCGAAAAACGTTAGACGCTGGGAGCTCTTCTAACGGTAAATGCGGTAGGCCAAGGTGGCTTGACGATTTCAGTGTCCATGTCTTTAACATCATTAGTTGCTGCTGCTGCTTGTGCGTTATACCCGGGCAAGAACCCTCGTGTATCGAAATTGAAGTGACTTCTTCGATGTCCCAAGTTTTGTAAAAGTTTGACTGAGCTTTGCGAAAATTAGGATAAGTAAAGCAAAACTATTGTCTAATCACAGAAAATTAGATTCATGCAAGTCAGATCTGCGGAGAACGAGCAAGACCGCAGCGAGTTCTCGTGCTCCCCTGCAACAAGTGATAAGAACAGGGAGCTTTGAAAGCTCCCCTGTTTTTGCCGGTGCAGTGCTCCCACTTTGCTTGTGTAGGTATTGCTTGTACCCCCCAATGTAGTATGGTATCGAGCGAAATACACTAAAATAGTAAACATAGCTGACACCGCGCACCCGCTCATCGATCTGCGCCGACAAAAATGGAACGACAGAGTTTTTACTGAAGCAAAGGCTCAAAATGTCTCCAAGGACACACAACTCATCCAAAATTACTTTGTTTTACGATGAGCATTTTCCTTTCGTTTTTTCTCGCGAAGCCGACCACAAGATACCACATCTCCATTTACTAGTTAAGAACGTGCACTTGCTACGTGCTACTTTTAACACTACAACCTTCTTTCAGCACTTACCTCTCCTACGCCTACTACGCACACATTTATCACACTAGCCAATATCTCTGAAGGAATCCGGCCTTGGAACTAGACTTCAACCCTTGCCGTGGCTAGAGCTCTATCGTTCCAGAGAGCCTTGTTGCGTTACCAATATTTCATTGTGAATCCACAGCAAGCTTCTTAAACTGCAAAAAACAGGATGTGTCATGTACCACAAAATACTAAGGAAAGGTCGTATCCCGTATCAGCTCGTTCCGTCGCTACTTATAGAACATGTACTTCCTATTCGGGTGACGAAAATTGGCGTTGCACACCCGGCAAATAATACTTTTAGCTTGTCATTGAAGCTGTATTATGGGTTTACGTGTACCACATGTCAAATGTGGCCAGCGCGACCAATGAGATGCGTGTCCCATTGATATGTGTCCCATCAGTCGTGACCAGTGCTTAGTCAGCTGAAAAGTACCCATGAGTGCGAGCAAGGAAGACGTGAAACGGCGTCAGGTGATCGTGATCTTGGAGCAAGCGGCGCTGGAGACGGTCAAGACTTCCAAGGGATATCAGCTGCTCAACTGTGATGACCACAAGGGCATTCACAAGAAACTCAATCGTGAAGCCAGCCAATCGCGGCCGGACATTCTGCATCAGGAGCTCATGGCGCTGCTTGACTCACCACTAAACAAGGCCGGGTACCTTAAGGTAACTTAGGTCGCAGGAGCTTTTAGCTATTAGTAATGATGATCTGAGCATTAACGGTCATTGTTGCTGTTGGTTCCTACTGCAGATATACATCCAGAGCACGAAGGGCGTGCTCGTTGAGGTGAGCTCGCAGATGCGTGTGCCCCGCACGTACAAGCGTTTTGCTGGTCTAATGGGTAAGGGGTTGCACCACTTTATTAGTCACAGATGTGACCGTACTGACGATGTAGTTGATTGAGGACAGTGCAACTGCTTCACACGTTGAAGATCCGGTCATCGGATGGAAACCACACGCTCCTGAACGTGATCAAGAACCCTGTGACGAAACACTTACCGGCCAACTGCAAGAAGTACGCATTGTCTCGCGTTGGTACGCTAGTGAACCCGTGGGAGTGGGTGGAGACGCTGCCCAAGGACGAGCCGGTGGTGTTTATCTTCGGTGCTATGGCACACGGTCACGTCTCCAAGGAAAACTGCAACTACGTGCGTAATATTCGTGCTTGAAAACAGCGCTATAACAGTGAGACTAACGGTTATGTTGTTGTGCTGATGTCATTAGCTGGATGAGACCATTTCCATCTCGGAGTACCCGATGAGCGGTGCCCAGGCTATCTGCCGTCTACTGAACGGCTTCGAACGTCATTGGGGCATTCTGTAGCAATATAGTCTATGTGATTTCTGCTGCAAACGTGGGCACTATGAAAGCTGCTGAAAGCAGTGATAGACAGAGGAAAAGTGTTGTTATAGTTGATGAGGAGTGATCAAATAGATCGTTTGCAGAGCAAATAGTTGAACATGTCCGCTTCTTGCGGCGTCTTTATGGTTGTGTTAAGGGCAAAAAAGGCGAGCCAGGCAAGTCCTTCGCTTCGTGCAGCATTCGCTCCTCCAATGTGAGCGGAAGTCCACCATTCAATTGCTGCTGACGCTGATCGTACATAGCTTTCCTGATGGCACCCTGCGTGGCCTCATCGTACTCCTGAATGTTCCTTCGTGAGTCTACTTGGCTCGTGTCAATCTCTGGCCCTCCTTTCATTGCGCAGGCCCACCACGTACGTTTGACCTTCTCCAGCGAGATGCTGAGCGTGTGGCTGCTTTCTATAGACCAGGTACTCTCGTCCAAACGGACCTTTTCCGGGAACTCTCCTTCTAAAAGTGGATTCGTTTGGTCGCTCTTGAGCGCGACACGTAATCGCGTGGAGCCGATCTGACAGTCCAAATCTTTTGCTTGTGTGCCTTGTGCAAACTCCATCTGGATCTGCAAGAACAAACAAACACACTGTCAGCAACCAGCAACAAACTGCAATGGTCATAGACTGAACAAAACCTACCGAAACTTCGTCCAGAGTCTGCGTCCACGTGTAATTACCTGCGACTCCGCCATTACCGACAGGAACTGCACTCCACCCACAAAAAACATATATCTTGATAAGTCAATCAATCTGCAGCTCGTAACAAGCAGAAGCAGCAGCAGCAGCATCCTACTCTGTTTGCCGTCCTCCGTCAGCTTCAGCTCTCTCCTAGTGATAGTACCAGCTGGAGCTCTAGTCATCGTCACCGTTGAAGCAGCTCGACCCGCCGTCGTCTCTTTAGTCGCCTCCGTCTTTGTACCCATCCTAACAGCTGAACTGCTGCCGTGACGTTCGTCCAGACTCTTCATCGAATGTTTCTGAAAAGCTTCAAGCACCTTTTGCTGAGCTTGACCAGGCAAAAAACCCATCTTGTGTCGTGTTGGGTCGTTAGAGACCACATAAAAGTCGGTTTTGCGGTGCAAGAAGTCAAAGAACGAGTCCAGAAGCGACTCCACGCCGCCATGTTGTTGTGCTAGCTGCGTCAGCAGCGTGTCAAAGCGTCCCGGGACAGCACTCATAGCGTCCGTCATGTTGTGTGCTCACAATACACCCACCCACCCGAAGGTGGGTCTTTTTCGCTCCACCCAATGTTTCGATATATTTAGTTCTAACCAATGAAAATGCGCTGAGCATCGGAATTGAGACTTGACTTGATCAATGATGTGGTCGGCGCTGCAACGGGCCAAGCAGGCGACGTGCGGCTTCGTCCATCGCCATAGGAAGCTGCTGGTTGTCACCAGCGTCAGTGCGGTATGTACAGGAGGAGTATACTATGCCTACCTTCGCATGCTGGGCGAAGCTGAGCGCTTTACCGAGAAGATCCAGCAGCAAATGGCCGAGCACCAGCGTCTTCAGATGGCACTAAGCAGCACAGCGGACGAGAGCCGTGCGACGGTGCAGCGTTTCCTGCCACGACTTAAGACGAGATTGTACCAACATTTGGATCTGGAGAAAGTTGTGCAAGAGCTCAAGTCACTCGACAAGACGCAGAAGATGGAGCGCAATGCGCTCTGGGAGAAGGCCAAGCTGCTGGCGTTCACGCGGTACTTGACGACGCTTGTGGCCTTTGGACTGTGGCATTTAATGGTCTTTTCTCAAGTTGCGATTGTTGGAAAGAGAGTGTTTGAGAAGAGCAAGAGGCTACAAGTGGTGGAGATGCCCCGGGAAGAAGCAGAGGAGCAGGCACACCATGCCTTCCTGTCGTCTGGACTCGAGCATTTTTTCGACAAAGCGCTGAGCAAGATCAGAACTCATGTAGAGACTGTGGTGAAGAACAATAAAGATTTACAGGCGTGGCAAGTTAATCGAAAGGCAGCAGTGCAGGTGGAAGAACTCAATGAACTGCTGCAAGCGCTGTTTCTGGCGGTCCTGCCGTCACTGGCTGCAGTAGCTGCAGCGGCTAAGCACGAGGAGTTGCCAGAATTGAGCATGTGGAGGGAGTTTTTGATCTACCCGGAAAAGCAAAAAGGTCAGGATGAGAATGTGATTAGCCTCCTCAACGACTTCTGGGATCTGCTGGAGAGTGATCTATTTATGCCTGCACTGCAGAATAGCTTGGGATTTCTATGTGGAAACGCCTTTCAGGACCTTGACGATGTTGTCTATGGATCGAGCGACGCGGTTAACCGAACCGTTGAGGATAACGCTGCTGATGTCTTGATAAAGAAACCGGCACCGCCTCTTGCAAAGCTCATTCCGTGCCTACAAGCAGAAACGAACAAGCTAGTACTGTCTTCAGGACCTGATAGTTACGCTGTGAGATATTCGCAGGGTGTTGAAGGGATCGAGGCATTCCGGAGCTTCTACGAGGCCATTTTTTTCGAACAGAGTGCTCAAGACTCGTGTATGGGATCAGCTCTTATCTAGCTTATCCGCCACAGCCTCATTCGACAGTCCGTAGGAGACGGCGATGGTACAATCTACGATGTCGGTAAAGAAGCGCAGGCAGCCAACACACAGCTGCATGTAACCGTTTTGAGGGTGACCAACATCTATTCTTTCGGGAAATCTACTCATTATTGTAATCGCACTCAGGGTCCATTCCTTTGCAAATCGGCTAACACACGGATCTACTGAGATCCTCTACACTTCTTCCATGGCGTCGTACACAGCTCGGGGCTGTAGTTACAACTGAGTCGTACTACGGCATCGTCATCGTGCCACCCGCTGCTAGTGTGCACCGTTGGAAAGCTGACGTCTCAACTCGCAAAGCTTGTAATCAAGACTTTCGTAAAGATACACCGAGGTCTTGTCCGCCCAGGACACATCAATCTCAGCTTCAATCGGCGGGTGAACGTACTCGATGCAAAAGTTACCGGCGCGAGTGCACTTTGAGTCTCCGTGACGTTCGCATATTTTGCGAAGAGTAATCACGCACCGCAGCTTGGTCATATCCTTGAGAAGCTCCATCACCTTTAGCATGAGAGCAGGGCCGAACATGACATTATTAATGAAGACCACAGTGGCGTCCATCAAACGTGCTTCCTCGGGTGGAACAAAGATATCGCCTCGAAAGATCTCTACTTGCTTACCGCGCAGTATGGCAACGTCACGGCTTTCTAGCCGCTTCAAGGCTCTTTGTCCTTCCAGCACGCGATTCTGCATAAGTTCGATGCCTGTTGCTCGTCTACACGGTGTTTGAAGAGCTGCTTGTACCAAGATTTTACCTGTGCCGCATCCGAGGTCAAAGAAAACATCGTCCTCGTCTAAGTTCAGCAACGGCAGAATCGTGGTAGCCACAGACTCGATCGAGACTTCACCGTATGTCATCAAGCGTCGAAACTCCTCCATGTCAAGATCCTCAATCTCCTGAGATCGCTTGCAGGAGCTTGTCTCCGTCACAACTGTGTCTCTAGTGATGCTGTACATCTCTCGATCATCCTGTTCCTGCTCTTCGTAGAGCTCTTTAATCAACGTCGAGACGTACTCGGTCTGTGACTCGAACGTATACGCAGATTCCAATGAGCGCCGCGCCTTGCTGCTTCGTTTCTTCTCCGGTGTCTTTTTCTTCTCATCTCGAACAGGCGATAAGACCTCAGTGGGTGTCCATTTGCTTGTGCTAGCAGTACTTCTGTCCGTCCTCTTAGCAGCAACCTGCTTCCGTGTCTTCTCCTTTTTCTCCACGACAGTCTCGGCACGAGTAGCTGCGGGACGAGCTCTGCGCAGAGATTGTACCTTGGACTTGACATTTCTCTGCATATATGAGGACTTGTGTCTGAACAGCTTCTCCGACGGATGCAGCACATCCACCGGACGGCGTTTACGCCTACCCCGACGCGCCGGCTCGCGAGTATTCACTTTTTCCTCGTCCCGATCCTCATCAAAAGGCATCATAGAATTGCCCTGCTTCTTCTGTAGCTCACACAATTTTTGTGGCAACAGGGACGTGGGTTCCCCATTCAATAAGGACGAAGTCGTCAATCTAAACAACGGGTCACTGCTATTTGCGGGAATCTTCAAGTGGGACGCGACTGCGTTGATGGCTGCATCACTAGCAGCAGAAGAAGATAATGAGTCTGCTACATTTACCACTTCTCCTTTAGTTTTCGTTCTCTTCTGTTCCAACGCGTTTGATTCCTCCACATCCGTAGGGGACCTGTTGGATATCATTGGCAGCTCGAAAGTTGACGGTAACACGGTATCCGTACACGTGGACTTCGGGTCCAGCAGACACGGACTCCTGATCTTACGGTGCTCAGCGGAGCGAGGCCCCTTGCGATTAGCAGGATGCCGTTTGAGTGTCATCACGCAGTCAGTCCCTCAGCCTCCTCGTTGCTGCGCTGAAATACTCGGACGAAAGTGGGAAGACCCTCTGTCCCTATTTATTTGGACGTGCGTTTTTTCGTACTTGTCAGCATTGCGCTTTTTACATAAAGTCATTTATTTAACCCATGTGCTTTTTTATTCAGATTATTGTAGTGGGTCTTATACTTGGACCATTAAAATGCGTGACGCAGCCATTGGCACCAGCAGCTCCACTCCCTTGCCGCTGTAATCAGCTTGCTATCCGTCATACTTGTGCACAAGGCTGTCCTGCAGTCGCACGTGGGGGAGACTCATAAACTATGAGACACCTACAGCGCACTGGTGGTGCGTCCACGAGGCTGCCACTGGTACGCACCGTTGTGGTACTGGAAGCCAACCTTGTTGATCAGCTTGTCGCTTTCCTTGGGCCCGCGCGAGCCAAAAGCGTACGGCAAAGGCTTTATCTTCTGACACTCAATCTCATCCAGTAACGGTGTGAAGATCTTCCAGGCTGCACGCAGCTCGTCGTCGCGCACAAATGCAGCCTGCTTGCCACGAAGTACGTCCAAAATGAGGCGCGTGTAAGCACCCGGCACCTCTGCGCCCTCGTAACGCTCGGAATATGACAAATTCAGCTCACTTGAGATCGCCTGGGTCTGCAAGCCCGGGCTCTTCATGTTCATTTTCATGTACACGGCTTCTTCAGGCTGCAGACGTAGAACAAGCTCCTGCACGGGAATCTTCACACCGGGGAACATATGCTCCGCTCCAGGAGGCGGACGGAACTGCACACGGATCTCGCCCTTCTGCTCGTTGAGGGCTTTGCCAGCTTTCATAATGAACGGAACTCCAGCCCAGCGAGGGTTATTCACGTACATGACTGTCGTTGCAAACGTGGGCGTCACTGATCCCTTTGGCACAGTCGGATCCTCAAGGTATCCAGGCTCGTTGCGTTTCTTGTCACCCTGGTACTGGCCCAGCACCGTGTTCTCAAGCTTGATCGGCTCGATACAGTTCAGCGCCTTGACCTTCTCATCACGAATGTAGTTCGAGTAGTCCTTCCCAGCAGCCATGACTGGCGGTTCCATCGCTATGAGGGACAGTACTTGCAACAAGTGGTTTTGCATGACATCACGGATGATGCCGTACGAGTCAAAGTAGCCGCCGCGGCCCTGCGTGCCAAAGTCTTCCTTGAACGTGATGGACACGCTTGAGACGTAGTTGCGGTTCCAGATGGGCTCAAAGATAGCGTTTCCAAAGCGTAGCACAAGTAGGTTCTGCACCATCTCCTTGCCCAGGTAGTGGTCAATGCGGTAAATCTCGTCCTCAGCGTACAGCGCACCCATGTCCTTGGACAACTTGTTGAACGACTCGAGGTCACGACCGAACGGCTTTTCCACAATAAGGCGATTCCAGCCACGGGACGTTAGCGCCGCCTTCTTGATACTTGTGCCGATGGGTACAAAGATCGTAGGAGGGATGGCAAAGTAGAAGAGACGATTGGCCACAGACGTGCCGTGGGCCTCCTCGAGTGCCTCCATCTCCTTGCCGACCTTGCCAACCTCTTCAGCGGAATCATAGTCCCCGCTGCGGTAAATACATTTGTTAAGAAACGCGTCCTTCTTGGCCTCTGTCTCGGACGTCGTGGGCTTGATATAGGGCGCAATCTGCGCTCGAAAGTCGTCATCGTTCTTTTTGCTGCGTGCAAAGCCGACGATGACCACGTGCTCTGGCAGATATCCCGATGTGTAGAGGGCAAAGAGTGACGGGTACGTCTTCTTCTTGGCCAGATCACCTGAGGCGCCAATCACGAAGACCGTGAGAGCCGCGTGGAGGTACTCGCAGGCGTTGTGCTCGTCCACGTTGGGAAACTCTTTCTCGCTGTTTGTATCGGAGAAGCTCATAGTCGGACTTTGTCTGTCGGAGTTCCCGTTTTTGAAATGGTGGATCTGGTTGCGTTCTTTTGGGGGCAAATTGGCGTTTAAGGTGCAAATGAGCAATTGGCCACCACTATTTACGTCGACATTTGCCGCACACCACCCAGTACCGCGAAATTGTCGGATTCGAAGCCTTTCCCCCTCAAGATAGTTCGAGTAAATCACCACGCTGATGGGATGCACATGATGCGGCCGCCACCAGCACCCGTCATTTGGTTGGGCGACAGCAATTGGTCAAAATGTCATGCGACCCAGCTCTGATGGCTGACGACCAGTACTACCTCAGGAAATGCATAACGAGCGTCGGGATGAACATACAGCTGAGCAAAACGGCTGTGATACAGAGGAATTGTTTGCATGAGGTTATAGCATAAATGCAGATGGGCGCCCAGCGAGCTCTGCAGTGAGCGATTGTGCAACAATCTGACAGCACTATTCAGACACGAAGAACAGCTACCGAGTATGTCATTACTCGAGTCGTAGCAGCCGGTTACGGTACAAGGAGTTGCTGGTGCATTCCATGCTTCAAGATTTGCCTACTTCAATGTGATTACGCACACAATGCCTCGAGGCGGTAAGTGGTCTCGGCTGCTGAGGACCAGCACGTGAGGACTATCCAGACATGGACTTTACCGCGGCGTGTACAAGATAATTGGTAATGAAGCGCGCCGTAATCGACTTTCGTCTTGATGGAAGAACATGCAGACCAGATGGGGAGGTGACTACTTTATGGTAATGAGGCCGAGTACAAGTCGTTACTTTTTACCAGCTTGGCGGCTTGGAGTCAATCACGGCAGTCTCTGCTGCCCATCGACAAAGCGGGTTGTCAAGCCAGTGAAGCCGGCCAGTAACTGTATAGCCAAAGCATCTCCGGATAGGATTACTGTTCGTGAAAAATCCGTACGCTCGAAACGCCGGGGTCTGTGAGTTTCGAACTTAATTGATTGTATCCATCGAACTATTCATTCGACAGTTTCTTTCGTCGCGTCCAAATTGTACGATAGTGGATACATCCGTTCATGACACTACTGACGAATGCACGCATGACAGCTTTTCTTTTAAACATAATTGCAGACACTTTACTTATCTCACACGAGTTACTTATACGATCAAACCTAAGGCTAACGAAACGGAGGCGCCGTAACCCTACTACCTAAAAAGACCGAAATGCACACTGCTCAGCCATGCACGGAGAGCGCACACCGTCGTCCATCATGACTCATCCGAGATACGAAAGTGCTCCGTGCACAGCCCTTTCCGTCGAGCCTTCTTCTCACAACCAGCCATCGAACAAATCTTGCCGCCGCCGTGCTTGATGCAGAACCCATTGCCACGATCCTTGGACGAACATCCCTCTTCCTTGCACAGGCGTTTGCCACCGTGGCTATGGCACAGGTTGTTGCGCTGGGAGACACGCTCGCAGCCCTCGATCTTGCAATACTTGGACGCACGATTGCGGTGCGTATGCTGGCTACTAAACGAAGTTCGAGACTTGGATGGACACACGATCGTGTCGGCAGGACTAGCATCGGCCCATGATCGCCTCTTACTAGGAAAGCTAGGGCCCATGGACGACGATCTCACCTTCCAGTTCGATGGCAGCGAGAACAACGCCACACTGGGTAGCGGCATCTGCGACATTGAAGTCACGGGCGGCGTGCGCTTGACCATGGAAGGACTAATTGCACTGCGTAGCGAGGGAATTGGCGTCGGGCCACGTGACACGGGACTCAACTGAGGGTGCTGCGGCGACGCCATGGACGCCACCGGTGTGGTCGCCTGCATTTGCTTGAGCAGACCCGCGAGTGATGGCAACTTCGGGTTGATAGTCAGGTGAAGCGTGGGCGTCACGGGTTGCTGCAAATGAGTGGCCGCCTCCTCTTGCTGCTGGCGCCGAAGATCTTGGTTCTGCACACATTCCGCCGCGGTGAAAAGTGCGAGCGGCGGGTAGTCTGTCATCGACTGCTGGCTGCACGGTGTCGAGTGGGCCGGAGCCATAAAGGGGTGCAAGTTGCTGGCGGGTCCGGTGAATGGTGCTTGCGAGATAGTCATCTCTGGTGCGAAAATACTGATGATGGTCACTTGCCAGTTGGAGGGGAAGTTTGAAAGTGAGTCTCGGGTGGAGACCTGCACCAATGTCGTCCTTTAATTTGTCGCGAAATCAACGCAGCAAAATTGTGCCAGAACAGACAGGGCAGGGGTTCCACCTGTATATGTTTGTATGGTCTCCTCAGCAGCTGCTGTGACACCACGAGCGATTACGAGCCGCGGGTCAGAAGAGAAGGACGCGAGTATGACGGCACTGAACCCTGACTCGGCTGGCTGGTTACGGGCAGACATGATATCGTCGTATGCCTGAGGCTTGGTATGGACCCACAATGTCCCACCGCCACAGAAGTTGGCACTACAGCTCTCTCCTTCTGCAACGTTGCAACGCGTGCTAGGTGGGAGCGGCCAGCACTGGCATCACCCATCCGATTGCACTTGACCAGCACCACGCATTTGTGGCAACTAGTGGGTTACTCATTGGTGTTGCTATTATATACTTGTGGCCGATTATGGAGAAGAGCATCGTACTACTAGAGTAGCTATCCCCGATCACCATTTACGAACCTAGTTGCTATCGTCTCTTCTCCCCATGTAACGATTGATGGCACCCCACTTGCTATGAACTTTACACCCTTTTATAAACCGAAGGTAGTTATCGTAAAGCTGCTTTGGTTGCCAAGGAGGTTACTCGCAAGGTTGCGCATGAGTGCTCGAAATTACCGTGTCGCTTCGAAGCTGAATCCCCTTTCATGTTTACTGCGCATGGTTCACTACTTTATCATGATTGCGTCAGCGGGTGTGCGCCCACGCTTTGCGCAGTGCGATCGTCAGAACACACTCACTGCTGTACAAAAACGACCACCTCACCAGACAACAAGAGAATTAAAGCCAGCAGTATTGTTCACCAACGGACCTGCTGTGCACCTGATGACGCTCAGCGCAATCATGGACTTTTTATGAGGACACACGACAGTCACACGGGTCCGCAGTTAGGCACCGCACCTTGCCCCACGCACTTTTCGAGTCGGTCGCCTCACCCACCAAATGAGTCGACGAGCCCGAACTTATGGTCCCGAGGAAAACCCCTCGCAGGAGAAGCGTTGTTGTGGCATACTCTATTCTCAGACACAAGACTGATATTCCTTGTATACGGAGACGCTACCGCACTGTACCCCCCATCCGTGGAAAGCGTGGAGATATCACTAGCGCGGAGTCGCACTTGCTGATCGTGGCCCAGTGTGGCTAATTTTTTTCTAGAGTCACAGACCATACTTGGTTCCCGGTGATCGGTAGGGCAGCGTACTGGATGCCTGAAGTTGTTCGATCCGACTTTTACTTCTCAATTTGCGCCTCGGGCAACAACGGCCAAGCGACGAAGACCTCCAAAGAGCCGGGGGACCGGCCCCCTTACCCTGGGTGGGAAGTCCCCTACCGTGGGACCCAGATTTAAGGGGGAGGCCTTCTTGCCGCTGCGTGCGCTACGGGAGGCAGTGCAGCGTGCGGCTCGAGAGAGAAGCGGTCCGCTGGATATCCTAGTGCAGGGCACGTCGACGATGGATCGAATCACCCTGCAAAACGAAGAAGTTCCTACTCTTTGCGGTCTGCCTACAACTCGCCGACACGTTCGCTGAGCATGAGCCCGGTCCCACGAAGAGGTCTCCCCCAAGACCGTGACGACCCCCGTTGAGATCCAGTACCGGTTGTTTAAAGTCGACCTGAAGAGCAAGAAGTCGACTACGGGGTGACGGCCAGGGATTACGTTAAGATGGCTCGCTGGGACTCCCGCAGTGGTAACAGGACTCCTAGTCAAGCGTCCTCTGTCCCCTGAATCAAATTGCTCCGAGCGCGAGAGCAGCCCCGCCATCCGGTAGCGTGCCCACAAGAATCTAACCCCGGACTTGGTGAACGGTAGGTTTCCACGGGCCCTTTTGGGAGTGCCCCGCCGTAACGCCCGACGTCTTGAGCCAGCAGAATGAGAAAGCTAGGAGTAGTAAGACTGTGTCATGGTCGATGACACGAGGTGGTTACCACACAACCAGACATCTTATCAGTGATAAGTAGCTATAATAGACAGTCTGAGCCTCTCTCTAAAACATTGCGCGAGTTCGTAATCGCCTGCAAGTCGCGGCATCTGCATAAGTTGCACGGCTTCAACGGGACTATAGAGTACCTCGTGAAATAGCATTCTTGATCAAGCGGGCACGTAAATCGAGTTTAGAGAAAGGTTCCACTCCATAGCCTCTATATATCGTGCCGCAGCGATGATTCAACAGTCGATCAGCTAGCATCCGCCGCGATGTATCACCCCCCCCATCGTTTTGTACATAGCCGTTTGCCGATCTAGATGAAGGAATGTCAACCTTGCTGATTATTGTTCGTTTGGGAGGTTGTTGGGAGAAGGGTTGCAGATAAGAGTGATACTGCTGATCTGGTCCAAAATGAATCAGCTAGCTCCAGCTCTTGTGCCCTGCCGACGGTCCCTTTTCCGCACGCGGTACAGTGGATTTCATCCGCCGCTTGGATACGAACTATTTCACAGTACTTTACACGACTCATGTGAGCAAATATATTATGTACTTCGCGACACAAGCGCGAAGCGCATGGTCGACCCTAGCCTTAAGTCAGGCGAAGCATAGGTCGACCATTCGGCGATGCCAAAAAGTTGAGCTGACCTTGTGCCCAGCTGATGACACGCAAATGTGTTAATTCTCTGAAACCGCAGATCCCATGGAGAATGCTTGCATCATATTCAATGTAGTAACCTTAGCGCTCACTGCAATACCTTCGACTTGACAAACACTCTACAGCCTTTCACGCCAGGAAGTGGATGATGCTGGTAGGCCGGCAAGGATGGTAGCGTTTGTCTCTCCTGATTCTTACCAATAGCTGTGAAAGCCTGCAACAATCAAGATGCTTCCTTTTAACTGGAACGTAATGGCATTTTCGCCATCGTACCTGTCGCATGAACAAAGTCAAAAATTGTCTCGAGTGGCAACATCGTTTTGCTCACTCAGTGACACGACCCATACTGCTCCATCGCACTACAAATTTTCTACGTTCCGGTAAATGGTTGTGTAGTATCGTGCAGCGAATAGAAAAGACTCTCGAAGAGTCCATTGCCCCCTTCCGAGCGTTTTTCGGCTCGCACTGTCGTAGGACACCGTCAAATAGGTATGTCTTCTTTGACGGATCACTTCAGCTTAAACATCAATAAAAATGCCGAGCTGGCAAGAACCTTGTTTCCGAATCGCCATCGCTATATTTATGATACATCGTATAAATGATGCGTCGAGTTTCATTTCTAAATTACCTGCTGCGTTCAGTTTCTCTTGCGTTTCTCCTACATCAGAAAAAATGTTAAGTGTAGGTGGCAATACGTTAACTTGCTACCTCTTCAGTCGTCTGCATCATTCTAGTCGTGTAGGACACGTCTCCTGATTTGAAGTATGAACTCATAAACGCTGCATATCTGCGAAGCCGAAACGCGTGTTCCCAGTTAAAAGTCTATGTCGCACACTTCTCATGTAGATGATGACTTCAAGCAAACTTGATGCGTTTCCACTTGCAAATGGCCTCTAAATGCCAGAATCTTTTTGTGTCCTCCGCGAAAAATTATATCTTTCTCGGATTATCGTTACTCATCAAATACGCTCGATGTATCATTTATGCTTCGTGCCAGAATGCCTAACATGTAATGGGGTGCCTCCGTTACATGATAGTTTACACAAGGTAAACATAAAGTACGAATATTCTGGTGGGACAAACAGAATATTCTCACAATATTATCGTAAGAGGTAATATTGTGCTGCAGAAGTAATACACTGTTCATTGGTTGACATAGGGCAATGATATCAACCAATAAAGCCGAGCCACGACAGAAGAACACAAAGCGTGGTGAGCAGATAATTGCAATACATGTTTAAACTTAGAAATACTTTAATGAAGACTAAATAGGATTTATTGACAGGAGATTAACTATACTAAATACAGTTCTACTTTACCCTTTTCTCGTGTTGAAACCTTCCTCTGCACGACGCGTGTACGTGAAGTCTCGAGGCACCTGCTTACTCTTTGTTCAGAATAAGTAGCTTGTACTGTGACAGTACAAGCGACCGGTGCCCCGTTACACCTGGTAGCACTTTGTAGTCCGTCCAACGACTATAAACATGTTGGATGATGAAGCGGAAGACTTCCATCCAACGCACGAGAGCTACTCCCATTTGAGTCAAATCGAATGGGATGCTGACAACCGCTTAAGTTCGGCGATAGGGCGAGAAGCCGTAGGCGCAATGCTGTCCGCTCTGGGTCCACACGAGCAACACGTCACCATCTCCAAGTTCAGTCAGAATGAACTTAACGCTGAACGGGGAAAAGTAGCCTTACTTCACCAACAAGGGTCTCAACAGACAGAGCTGTTGAGAGAACAGAGTGCTCAACAGTTCGAGTTGTTGAGACAGCAGCAGGCTGTTGCCACCGGGTTGACAAACTCACGTCGACCCGAATCACTGAAGATTGACATCTCCAAATACAAAGCAGCTGACGAAGATTCTCTGCTGAGATGGTTTGTTGAGCTAGATGACGCCATAAGGGCTCGTCACATCGTCAATGAGCAAATGCTGGTCGCATTCGCTAAATCGAACTTGGCAAGGCGAGCGAAGACTTGGGCCTTGGGCCCCAAGCTACATGACCCGTTTGTCTTTGGGTCGTTAGAAGTCTTCAAGTCCCTGCTTAGGCAAACATTCGAACCGCCGCTAGCTGAGTTCAGGGCTCTCTCTGAACTCCTGAAACTCAAACAAGGCAAACGTGATGTACAATCGTACATTCAGTAAATACGTCATCTTACGAGTTGCACCACGTCCAATCCGCCAAATGAACAAACGTTGATCACGTTGTTCATACAGGAAATCACAGACGGTCCAGACAGGACATATCTCTTCCGGTTTGAATTTGATACCCTGGAAGAGGCAATTCGAGTTGCGGAACAGGAGGAATTCAGCGTGAAACAAGCTCATGTGAATTCGAATTCACATCGTCTCCCGAGGCGACAGGAAAATGGATGCCCAGAACCGATGGACCTCTCTTACGCTGAGAGTGAAAGCACTCGCGTTACCAATTATAAGAAATTGCAGACATGCAATCGGTGTCAAAATCTAGGGCATTATGCATACGAGTGCAGTGCCCCGAACGCGGTACCACGTACAGCAGGAAACAGTAACCGTCAAGCATCCAAGAAAAGTCCAACGCGTGGGTCCGACGCTGTTGCGAAAACGCAAGAGCGTTACGGACAGTGAAAAAAGCAGTCAGGGTCAGTAGGTTCGGAGCACCCTACTGATCCAGCAACGTCAAGTGAATTTGCAGGTCTCTGGACCGGAATTGCTCCCAACACGCAATCATTGTGTGTTACTGCATCTGGTAATGAGGTTTCCCTCATTACCTTGAAGCTCGAGTTGCAAAGGACATGTCACTTCGAGCCCTCGTCGATTGTGGGGCGTCGAACAACTTTGTACGACGCCAATCGCAAGACAACAGAGAGCTCGATTATGTTGAGCGAGAGATCCCTCCAACGAGGATGACGGTACGCCTCGCTACAGGCGCACCCGTAACAGTGATGAAACGTGTAGTAGCGACTACTTATACACTGAAAGAAGTACAATACGATGATGCCTTCATCGTCTCGGACTTGAATGACAAATATGATGTTATCCTTGGTTTACCGTGGATCAGAATATATGAGTCACAAGTCAGCTAGCATCGACGAACAGTCGATATGTCTATCACTTGGTCATCAGATGGCCATATGATGAACTCCATGGAGCACCCACTAACATGTGGGTGTACTACGAGCGAGTGCGATGGCCTCACGTGTGGTTCGGTCGTTATTATGAGTGCACAAGATCGCAATGTGACTAACCATCACATTGTGAAGCAAGTGCCCGGCGACTGCATAGCAAAGCAGTAAGCGCCGAAGACCCACCACTAGAATAAGTCGAGCGGACCGGGGCATGGTTGACTCTTTAATAGACAACAACCAGACCACCGGTTGCCAATGATGGTCAATACGGAGATGGAATAGCCCAAGAGGCTAGAGTTGAAGGAATAAATCCCCAACAAACAGTGGGAGTAAGTCCCCATGAGATGATAGAGACATTGAATGTCCTGGTTAATGACGAATCAAGCATAGGTAGCCATATGCTTGATCCGATCGCGCCTCCGAAATTAAATTCGGAGATCACCCAGTTACCCCCGCTGAACCAAAAGTGGTTCTTGCGTGATCTGCGTAGCGGCAAAGTCAAGCAGATCTGCGTACTCGTCGCGGAGGATGAGTACACCAGTGATATCCGATCGGCAATGGTCTTTGCCGAAGATGAACGAGTTCTCAGTAGGTCATCAGTGGAAGAGAGTGTCCTTGATGAGAAGACTTGAATTGAGCGATATACATCCCAATCGTGGGAATCACTCAGAACAAATCCTCTCTACGATGATCTGATGGAATTCAGATATGTATTCCGAGAAGCTGTCCCGTGCGAGTTACCTAAGGACAAAAGTACTCGTCGAGAAATTGACCTGAAACCGGGTTTGAAGTACTGTGTCATGAAGCAATGGCCACTGCCTCGTGAACAAGTACTAGCGATCGACAAATTCTTTGCAGATCGCTTAGCAGCCGGCCATGTGAGGGAGTCTACCTCTCCACATAGCTCTCCGACTTTCTGTGTGCGACAGGCCACAGGAGGGTGGCGAATACTACACGCCTTCAACAAGTTGAACGCTGCAGCTGTACCGGCTCAAACACCAGTACCAAGGAAAGATGTCATCATAGATAGTATGGCAAAGAGTACCATATCTTCATCCATGGATCTGATGGATGGGTTCTATCAGATCCCTGTACGCAATAGGGACATTCCCTATAATGCAGTGAGCACCCCAATCGGTATGCTTTGGGAATCGTTAGTAATGCCACAAGGGCTAAGCAATTCTCCTGCCACGTTCAACAGATGTGTAACGAATCTACTAAGATCCGTAAGAAAGTTCGCGCCCAGTTACTTCGATGATGGGTTCTTCCATAGCCGGAATATGAATGGACAGAAGGATGTGGAAGTGCACCGACTCCACGTCCAAAACGCTCTTACCTTAATGCGCGTGCATAATTTGTATACCAACCTCAAGAAGTGTATATTTGCTGCTAGCGAAATACCACATCTTTGTAGCATCGTGGGCAAGCATTGCGTTCGGCCAAATCTAGAAACAATCATGGCAATCACCGACTGGAAGGTGCCTACAGATGTCAAGGGGCTTCAAAAGTTCCTTGGCCTAGCGGCGTATTGCATAAATATTCACGCAATTACGCCGAGATGAATGTTCATCTCTCTCGCTCACTGAAAAAGAACGAGAAGTGGGAATGGACTGCCAACTGCTAGCGATCCTTAGAAGATATCAAGAGAAGCTTGATACGATCGCTAGTTTTGGAAATTGCAGACCAAGACAGGCGATTTCATGTGGTCTGTGATGACACTGACTTTGCAATCGGCTGTGCATTAATGCAGTACCACGCAGACGATGCGATGCATGTTATTTGTTACCAGTCACTCCAGGTGAAACCAGATGAACGCAACTACCCCTTCCATGACAAGGAACTCCTTGCCATGAAGTACGCACTGGCTAAGTTCAGAGTCTATATGCTAAGTGATAGACCCTTCATCGTTTATACGGACCATGCGTCTTTACGCACGGCCGTAAACAATCCACACCTCTAGCAGCGGATGGCGGGGTGGCTGTCATTCTTTGCGGAGTATAACTTCTTCGTCGAGTAGAAGTTAGGACGACTTGAAGTCGTCGCTGACGCACTCTCGCGCCGGCCCGATTTCAAACCGGCTGCGCAATCCGACACTGGTTCGACCACTGTTGCGGTATTGAATTCAAGTATCCTGTCGGCAAACTTATTAAAATACGTACGAAAGGTGTATGATCCGGAGATGGTGCGTTTGATGGATTCATTGCAACCCTCCATACAATCCACTAATCGGTTTTCGTCATTATATCGCTCCTGTACGGATAGGTATACAGTTCGCAACGGCTTACTCCAATATTCGGCTGTTGCCGGCGACACACCTCGTGTGGTCGTACCAGATCATGGTGATCTGCGATTGCGTATAATGTATGAGTACCACGACGCACCTGTTGGTGGACATCGTGGTCGTGAGTAGACTTATCTCACGATGAGCCGAGACTTTACTAGTCCCGCCAGCATCAGTTAGTGCGCAAGTACGTTCGGGCCTGTGAGGTCTGTCAACGGGTAAAATCTAGTCCTTCCCTTCGGGCCCAGTTGCAGCCTCTGCCTGTCCCGGAAGAGTGCTGGGACTCTGTCTTAATTGACTTTGTCTTTGGATTCCCCGCAGACTCTCACAGGAATACTGATGTTCTTGTGATCGTTGACAGGTTCAGCAAGATGGTACATCTAGTTGCTGTACCCGAATCAATCAACGTATTGGCTTGTTCCCGTGTCTTTATCGACACGGTCTTTCGCCTTCATGGGTTGCCTCGTGAACTCGTGTCCGATCGGGACCCGTAGTTCACAGCTGAGTTCTGGCGTTTCGTGTTCAAAACACTCGGAACGCGCTTAAAAATGTCCGCATCTGACCACCCTGGAACAGGTGGTCAGACCAAACTCGCCAATCGTGTCCTCGACAAGATCCTTCGAGGATACTTCCATTCCTTTATGAATTGGAGCGAATTTCTGCCGATGGTGGATTTCGCCATCAACAGATCAGTCCATGCGTCGACGACGCATACGCCGTTTTTCGTGAATGGCTTACGCCATCCGCGTCTTCCCACCTTTTTAAACTGTGACTCTCGTTTAAGGGGGGGAACCATTCGAGCGACCGTCAATCCGGCTGTCACTAGTCACGTGCTGACAATGCGGTCACCACGTTCGACGCTGATTTTTATCACATCGGCTTTGGTAACGAAGACGAAAGTAAGAGCGAAGATGATCTTAGTGGCCACGATACTGGTCAAATCAGCATCACGCTTTGTGCGTCAATAGACACAATCACAGAGGCGACAAGTGATCTTGCTACAGTACGCTCCAAGAGCACTGCAGCTAAAGACAGAGAGCCGGCAGTTTAATTAATACTAGCTCGCGAGATGGTTGTCCGTTTTGTACAAGACTCTATCGCAGAGGCGGTAGATCGACAAAAACGAAACACTGACAAGAATGGAAGGGCAAATGATCTTTTTATTCGATAAAGGCGACTTAGTCCTACTATCTACGGTAAACCTACCTCGACACATAGTGACTAACGTGGGAAGTAACAAGTAACTGTCCAAGTTCATCGGTCCATTTCGTGTGCTGCGCTTTCTAGGCAACGCATATACGACTGAACTGCCACGTAAGATGCGCACGCATCCTACGTTCTATGTTGGTCGCTTTACGCCGTGCTATCAGTACGGGGCTTCTTCCGGTGAATAAAGCCCTTGCGCTTAAGCATATCTGATAGATACTTGTGCTAACGATGCTCAATCTCAGCCCGCGTCTGAAGTTCGGATAATTTTCCGCGAAGCCGAGAGATATCCTGACGAGCTTTCATCAACTCGTCGCGGAGAGAAAGCTGTTCCCGCTCATTCACCAACTGGGCAAAGGCATACTCTGCCCTTTCCTTCTCCCAATCTGAGCTCAGACGGTTCACAGTGCCAAGAAAATCCAGACGCCTGCCTTTCTAGTGCTCGAGGTCGTCGCGCAACTCACACGTTACGCGGTCGAGATGACTCACAGCATCAGATTGGCCCCGCGAATCCATCAGAGGATGTGTTTTCTCCTTCGCCTCGTCTATTGGTTGATGCGCGCGTTTGACAACGATTCCTCGTGGAACGTCTCTTGAACCACCGCGATGTGAAAGGACGTCGGACGAGCTACCTCGTCCGGTGGCGCGGCTATTAGCCCTCGGCAGATATTTGGGAACCTCGCTTGCAACTAATGGTGGACGTGTTGGGCTTTTTCAAGCAGTATAAAAAGGCACATTCGATGGCGAAGAAGGTCCATCGGAGAACGAACTTCCAGCGCGTTTGTAGAGGGATTTGCTAATAAGCTATTTCCTCTTATATCTCCGACGAGACGCGAGCCCTCCACCAGGGACTCTCTCATTGAATAAGCTTCTTTCGGAGCTCGAGTCAATTTTCTCACAGAACATTGGCACGCATCACCCCAGGAGGGGCATGGCAGCCCAGCCTCTCTCGAAAAGCGATGCAGTTTGTAACGCGCACCGCTAGAAGTCCACTTCTCGAATCTATTACAATATAGAGTCAGCTTGTCAAGCCAGGCATCGTGCCCAATCTCCCCAAAGTAGTGGATAAATGCGTGTCATACCTTGATCAGCGAGGCACCATCAAGTTTATGGTTCCCGCTGTACCATCGATGTTTGAAGAACACATCGATGTAGAACTCATGCTGAGTGCGAAAGTCACTCGCACTAGAGTCACCCCATGAAGCCTTGGTGAATCGAAAATCGTTGTTTGATAACGATCGCTTATCATGTCGGACAAGAGATCGAACACTCGCTGAGAAGGCAGCCACGCTTTTTCCCCGGAGCGACGTGCAGAATGCCGCAATCTCTGATTTCCTGCGTGGTGTCATTAGAAGTACCGAAATCACTACCAGTACGATCGATCTTTTTGATCGTGACGCATCACTGCATCACCGTCATTGTCATGGAACTGGCCCATGACGCCGCCTCGTTCACTCTCGAGCTAGCGACGAAATCTTGGAGATGAATCGTCCGACTCGTCGGACGATCCGAGAATATCACGACGCTCAGCGGAGCTCATTGCGCATCGCAAATCCGACTTGGTTTTTTTTTTGATTCCGGCTTGGCCACGTCTGGCTCTTTATATGCAGCTGCCTTCTTCCAGTCGGTGTCGCCATCCGATTCGCCGAAGTATATAAGCTCGAGCTTATAATCTCTGATGTCACGCGGTGCATCATCACGTGAGCCTAGAACAGAAACTACCGCAGGTTGGGCGGACGAAGGAGCGGACTAATTGTCGCCTACTGCATTCGATGTCTTCGCCTCTTCTGTGGATGCGGAACGTAGTCCCATCGCAGCACTCCCGCCAGGTTTGGACGCGCATCACATGGACTTGTTAACCATGCGATGAGATCGGTGAATGGTTGGATAAGACCAACAAGTGCTTCACTGTCCAAGAGTCACTGAATGGAATCACTCAATCAACAATAAGTCACTAATGTGACTGATGGTAGGGGGTGATGTAACGGGGTGCCTCCGGTACATGATAGTTTACACAAGGTAAACATAAAGTACGAATATTCTGGTGGGACAAACAGAATATTCTCACAATATTATCGTAAGAGGTAATATTGTGTTGCAGAAGTAATACACTGTTCATTGGTTGACATAGGGCAATGATATCAACCAATAAAGCCGAGCCACGACAGAAGAACACAAAGCGTGGTGAGCAGATAATTGCAATACATGTTTAAACTTAGAAATACTTTAATGAAGACTAAATAGGATTTATTGACAGGAGATAAACTATACTAAATACAGTTCTACTTTACCCTTTTCTCGTGTTGAAATCTTCCTCTGCACGATACGTGTACGTGAGATAACGAGGCACCTGCTTACCCTGTGTTCAGAGTAAGTAGCTTGTACTGTGAAAGTACAAGCGTTCGGTGCTTTATTACATAGACGCTCGTAAGCAAGGCTGATCGCGTTTCCCGAGTATACCGAACCGGATTTTTGCATACATTAACAGCATCATCCTCATTGTTCGATGACTGCTATGTTATAGTGTTTTGCATCTTGAGTCAGATCTGCAAACTTAATTACATATATCCACGGACAAGCTCCTTAGCTTGCTCCTCTATCTCATTTTCAAGTATATACTTGACAATAAACGATTAGATAAATCACAAAAGAAACGAGGTTGATATCTCTCTGTCGGTACACGCTTACCACAAATTCGCGCGCTTGTCATAAACTGGCCTTATTGATTGATATTTTGTCCAAGTTAGACCAAGTAGCAGAGTACAGTCATTCCTCGGAAAACTCATATCCTCATAACTCATGGCTCATACAACTCATACGAGCTGCGTTCCACTATGCTCGTTTTATGGTCGCTAACTCATAGTCGTAATTCGTAAGTATCGGAAATTTATGAATTTTTCGAAGTACAAAAACATCATACGATTATTCTTCTGAGATATGGAAATTATACTTTCATATAAAAATGCACAGTTGAAGGGAAACTAAGTATCTGAGTGTACTTAACGAGTTAAATACAAGAATCCAGGGTGCTTTGAGTGGTGGCAGCCAGACGGATGGACATCTGAAGTACTATCCGCATTAACCGTGAAGGAAATAGAGATCCTTACCGAAATAATATGGAAGTAAACTGTTATTATAATGAAAAAATTTAAGCTGATTTTTCTGGAATTTAATTCAATTCTGACTTTCTATTTCTTGAGACACTCGATCATATTCTATGGACTATCTTCTTTAAATCGTGTTTTAATTAAGCCTATATCATTTTCAGTATTGTGCAAAATCATCCTAAATAAAATTTGCTTAATCCCCAACATTTTTTGTTCGTGTCGTAAACATCGTAAATCTTGTAGCGATCAATTCTAGCCCTAAGTTCAGGCAATGCTGCATCCATGGCTTGGCATTTAATTTGATGAACTACAATCGCCGTAGATCCTGTTGTTGTGCACCTTGTTTTGCTGCTGACAGCGTTTCGACTACCCATTGAGAACCTGATGGTGTCCTCAGGTAGTCTAAAGCGCTCATAAAACACCTAGGCCTGGACCTTGATGATTTTTCCGATTAAGAAAACATTTTAGATTTGGCATTGAAGCGCCCAAGTGGACTGGTTTTTCCTTTAACTTTGGATTCTGAGCACCTCTTTTATTTTGGCGGAAAGCTCGTTATTTGCCATAAATTCTGGAACAGTGCGCTTAATGATAATGAGAGAGATATCTTTCTGGGTGATCTGGACAAAAAGCTTGCTGGAAGACCAATTTGCCAGAACACTTTGGCTAATTTTATGTTCTTGGCCATGTACTGGCAATTCTTGAAACTTTGTGCATTGGCGACAGTACTTGGTACATAATTATATGAAAATTAAAAAGGGAAACCGCTAATGTATTGATTTTTCCTTTTCACAAAAAGGAGTATAGAAAATTCACGTTACTCATAACTCGGCTAATTTATAGAATATGTCTCCACCAAGCCTATGAGTTATTCAAAGAATAACTGTATCGCCAACAGCAGCTTAATCTTAGCTGGTAAATAATAATTTAAAATTATTATTTGCAAAGATAGAGTTATTGTTTTACAAATATAGTGGAGCGGGCTAACCACGATACAATATTAATTTTTAAAGAAATCGTGGAATATTTTAACCTACCAATAAAGGAAAGGATATGCATGTATGCTTCACTAGGAAGAGAGACTGCTGCATTCTGCTTCCTGTTGCTCTACCGTTCGCTTCCTATAGGAGATAAACCTTATATAAGCGGGTCATATTGTATTTACTTAAATGAAACATTTGAGACAAGGTGTGCGAACCTACAGCACGCTGTCCACCCCTAGGATCCAGTCCGGTATCTTAAATACTGAACTTTCTTTCATGAGGTTGCATACTCTTCCATAACGGGCGCCTTTATTTTCTCAGGGCGCGGCCTACGACCAGTTCGAAACGCACTGGAAGCCCATTTACTACTGTATTTTACCTTTTTTGTATTCTCTGGCAAGACACTAAAACCACATCGGACATTTTCGTAACTATGTGGAGCTGCATAGGGAATGCCAGCCGTGTTTTCAATATCATAGATCGCATTCTGAGCAGTCTTGCGCGGCAAAGCATGTGTACAGTTTTACTGACTTCTCGTAAACTAGTCGTCTACGATACTGGAGATATTGCAACTATTGGTTAACAACTTGCTCAGCTGCCATCAAATCTGGTAAGTGCGACACAAAAGCGGTGAAGGCGGAGCAGATGGTATATGTGCTTTCCGACTGGATACCGTATCCGTACTCATTAAGTTTGCTCGTTTTCCAGTAACACTTCTACGCTTGAGCAGCATCATGAGGACGCTCGTAAGAAGAAGCTCTCATAATGCATCGTAAGAAGGGTGTGTTTGACGTCGTTCTCAGCCTAACAGGTGACATTTATAAGGTCATATTTTAAAGCCCGAGGTGTAAGACGACGTGGAGAATATAGGTCGCATGCGGATCGCGATCTCATAGTCCACTTTTTTCAACATCATCGACTCGTTGTGGTCGCACGATATTCAAAATGACTACATGATCCGCAATGTACCTTATGGCAAGTACTGCTAGTCCTTATCCGACGCAAAAACTAATGCTCTAATCACGCGCTGTAAGCAACACACATGATATTCACCGAGCAATGTCTTTTGATCGCCTCCGTGTCGTCGCTGCCATTGTGGCCTCATCAGAACGATTGCCCTGCCATTACAGAAATATATATGTAAATGAGAATTAATTAGGGCTCAGTCCCGCGCAGGATGGAGCAGGGATGGCCTACCCCGCGTCCCATCCTGGGCAGGACTGGATGGGACGCAGAATATTTCGGGACGAGATCATTGAACATTTTACGCTACATATATTTCGTAAAGACCAGGTCTGCAGACAGATGATTGCCTCCATATGCGCTGAGGGTACTAAAGAATGAGGACAAATGCTAAACAGCAAATTTCTTCTCCATGTGATCAATGCTTACCTGTTACAACAAGGGTAGGAGCTGAATGCCTTATCAATTCGCACCTAATTGCTGCTGCTGCTGGCAGGCTCATGCATGCAGGGCTCCAATAATTAAACGTGGTAGGTTTCCCACATACATCAACATCAATGCAGTTGAGTTTTAGTGAGTAGCGAAGTCTTGAATCATGATCTTGGCCAAACATTTTAAGATTTCGGGGGGATTGATCGTAGGCGATTTTGACGTTTGGTGGAATAGTCCAACCTCTTGACGAGGCTTTTGAACAATCGAGTTACTAGTAAAGAAACTCATCTTCACCACAGATTGAAGTCGCGATGACTTAGTAGGCTTAGGATGTCCATCGGATCGTCCTTAGGGGCAACCAAATCCGCTTTACAAGCATCCATAATGCCTGGATGGATCCCTTGGCAGAAAGGTCAAACAATGACACTGAATACTGATTTGACTTTTAATACACATAAAATAGATGACGCTTTCATTTTACGCTCTCTTGGTTCCCACAGAATTTTATGAACGTAGAAAACTAATAGAATATCGACGGTATATACTAGGGAAAATAAAAAATGCCCCATTTAATTACGAAAATAAAAAAGGAAATTAATAGGTACACACCCACCCTTTGATGCGTACACACCCACCCAAACTGTGTAAACTAATCATTTTCCACAAATTGTAACGTAAATGCATAAAATATAAGTTACTAAACTAACCAGCATTGTGATCTTCGATCACCCTTTGATACGTACACACCCATCCAAACTGTATAAAGTTATCATTTGCCAGGATTTTGTAACGTAAATGCATAAAATCTGTCTTACTTAATTAAACAGCACTGCACCATTTGATCAGGAGAATGATGTGACGAGGATATTGTGCTATTGATCTTAGATCGAAACAATAGACTATGCTTGCATCGCCTGTAGAGGCCTTCTACACATCACTGGTGGGCGCGGAATCTCTATCTGCTCTTCGAAGACGTGCGGTCGTACGTCGAAGTTAATATCATGATCAAGTAGGTGGGCGATATGGACGATGGTGACGTCGTGCACTCGTCCGTATTGTTATGTTCGGCCTATCCGTCCCCACCATGGCGAAGGGCATTGCCCATGCGCTTCTGGTACAAACGAAAAGCTTCGATTAAGATTGCCAAGTCTGCTGGGCTGCCTCGACGCTTGGCTGCAAATAGCGCCTCTGCACTACAGCACAATTCCATGCCTCGTCATCTCTCTTTACATCGAAACCGACAACGTCCTCCACTTGGCGCCTACATCTCCTCCATTAAATCATTCACCACCATTACCACGTTTCCGCTGCACTGCTTCAGACGGTCCATAACCTCGCTCATTTCCACACCCAAATAGATGTTGCGCACCATAAAGAGCTTCTTCGACCAATTAATGTCATCCTTCGATGGAGCAGCAACCACCGGCTCCACAACGACAGGAGCAGCAACGACCGGAGCAGCAATCACAACCGGTCTAGCCACCACACCCTCGACAACCACATGCGCCTCCTCCACCAGAGCCGACGTCCGGTCCTACTCCGTTCACCTACTCCCACTCGCTGTCGCTTGCAGCCACCTCCGGCGCTTTAGTCGCCTCCTCGACAACCACAGTGGCCGTCGACTGCCGTGGCGTCTCTGGAATAGGCGCCACTTCCGCCTGGACCGGTGCCATATTCGTAGTCTCGACCACCACCTCCTTGGCAAACTCGCAACAAAGTAGCTGAAACGTCATTGCTACTTTTATAACGCCTAATTAATTGTGTTCAGATGGAAAACTCTCGCGGTGGGGCCGCGGAACAAACGCACGATCGAGATCTCTTTTGAATATATATTAAACTATATAAGAGAGTTGCAGTTCTGAGAATATAATCACACAAGCTAATTGCTTACTTTTGATGATGATTGCACGCTCTATTTTAAGGGGGAAAGTGAGATATATTAAATGCGGGCAGCCTATAAGATGCAAATACGTGAATGGTATGCTATCGGTCTCTCATTTGGTGCAGACTTTACTTTAAATTAAGGAAGGGTCTACCACTAAAGCAGCAGCGAATATCTGCTGAAACGGAGCCAACAAGAATAGTTTATTCGGCTACTAATATAGACTTGAGTTCGCAAGCTGAATTACGTCTGCTTTATTAAGATAGGGGAGGAAGCTATGGAGCTCGCCCTTTGATATAAGTAATCTAGTTCAAGGAACTAGATGGAAGACACTATTTATGTATTGATATTGTTATATCTATTATTATTAGCGTGGTGCATTATAAATCTATGAATTGAATATAAACCTTAAAAACGACAATATTTGATATTAGGGTGCAAACAACTGCTAATAAATGAAGGGTGTGAATTAAAAGAAAAGGGGTGTGAATATATCAATTTCCTTTTCTATTTTTAATTATCTGGGGCAATTTTATTTTTGTGATTAAAGGGGATATTTTTTATTTCCCTAGATGATAATATAATTATAGAATGCAGGATGTGCAGGACGCGTGATACGGGATGCGGGATTCCGCGGGATGGGACGTTGCGGGACGGAGCCCTTGAACCAAACCGTGGAATTGGCTAGCAAGTTCCAACCACCGTAAGTGGACCGACGCTATTTGCAGTTCCAGACGGCTGATAGGGATGAGCAAATACCCTGTTCTATAACGATTAGACACGGTCACAGCTTTCTGATTCGGACACTTTTCGGGTATTTGAAGGGTTAATGTGCCGTCTACCATTCAGTTATAAGCTACACCCATTTCGGAATAGCATTGGTGATGACAGTGCGCGAAACGGAGGGGTAAGAATCTTGGTAGAATTCAAAGCAAAAGGTGTTTCTAATTATGATATTGGTAGACGGCATACACGGGAGACTTAAATAAAAAACATGAGTGTTTTCCTAAAAAAACATAAGTTTTTGCCTTTCTACGCATATTTTATACCGGCTATATACTAGCCTTGATTATTGCATTCTAAGTGTGGGTAAGAGAAAGGCCAGTTCAACCTTTCAGTTTGCATTGACCTCCATCACCACGATCAATATAATGAGCCCGTCCTCCCTTTTCCTTTGATATTGCAGCTCCTTCAACAACACGCGATGGTACATGGCATATGCTGCGCGCACGTCATCTGCGGCCATATTGAAACAAACAAACAATTTCGAGCTAGTGCATTTTCAAATCAGTGGGCACAGTACCATGAAGATCACACGAATAGCCTCGATCCAGAGGTATTTAACACATTACCACCGTTTGGTATCCTGAAGGCGCAAGCTCGCAAAAGGTTGCACCGGAACGCAAAAAAGCGCCAATCGTCGGGCTTCATGCGAGCGAAGAAATGGATCAGCGACAACAAATGCAGCCACAGTCGTGAAAGTGTCACGAACAGCGCCATTGCCATTCTCGTGTCTTCATCAAGTCAGTGGATCCAGCGTATTATTTCCCCCATGAACACATTCCACATGCCGCTGCCATCGTTTCAGATCATGAACACGCCGCCGACATCAAACTGTGGGTCTTCATCCCCTCACCCGACGTCGACGTCGCCGTTGCCGCCTTCTCTATAAATTCACCATCGCGTAAGCCTCTTCCTGACATGCCTATGACCTTTCCTTTCCCTTGCAGGTTCTTGTGGCAAGGCGTGGACCATTTCCTGTGTCGTTGCAGATCGCACAGACTTTTTACGGTGTGGATCGTATTAGCTTTTCTAGCGTAAGATAACTGAAAGAGTAAGTTTATGTTAACAGGAAGTAAGACATCTTATGCTTCGATATACTAGCCGATACAATGCTGCCGACTTTACGTAGGCTATTTAATTTCTTTATCACTACCACTTTTGTAGAAGCCCCAATGCGATAGAAGTATCACAAGTGATCTCGAAAGTAGGATTATACTCTTGTCTTACCCTCACTGTCGCTATTAACACATAGCTGTAACTTCTATCTTCCTTATTATAAAGTGACAGGAGTTTGAAATGGAAACGTCAGTGCTAAGATATAATGTCAGCATCATCGCCAGTGCTTCCAGATGCCTGCCCGTCTCTTTGCGGGCATGTTCTGGCATTATGCCGAGTACCCCTTTGGCCGCATACACCACACTTCCTTCCAAATGCCGCTTCAACTAATTCGAATTGTGACGCTTCTCTCTGAGTTGAGCTCCATCCTTCGGCAAGAATACCCGGTGGGTGTTTGTTTCTGGCTCCGTTGGGGCGGCCTTTCGATCTTGCCATTGCCGGATGTGCCGAACTAAATGTCTGCAACCCCAACTCTGTAAGCTGGAGATGCATGGCCATCTGTTGATGGGAATCCAGGT
The DNA here is from genome assembly GCA_000173235.2 of Hyaloperonospora arabidopsidis Emoy2. NCBI lineage: Eukaryota > Oomycota > Peronosporomycetes > Peronosporales > Peronosporaceae > Hyaloperonospora > Hyaloperonospora arabidopsidis. The sequence continues at coordinate 520,296 of JH598083.1, forward strand.
AACGATAAGTTGATAGCATAGTTTGAACGAGATCTTCTACAGTCACGCTGTCATTATCCCTTTCAGCATCCAGATGCAAGGTTGGTAAAAAAATTCTTGAAAACCCTACACACCGAAGGTGCCAATGAGCATGGAAGTCACCGATATGGAGTACTCCGCCCGAGAGCTTCCGCGCGGCAATTTTTTGCACGCACGGTAACCCTAATGTGGTGCTGAAATCTCCAGAGCAATTTTTCCGACACAATTCTGGATCATCTAGCAGCTGCATTTGCTCGTGGACTTTCACCAACGCATATCTTGAGACGAAACGAACCACTCCGGCAAAAAAATTGTCCGTATGATCATTATTCCACACTTTAATGGCACAACCGCCAATTGCAGCTCTCAATTCAGACACAGAATTAAGCAATGCAAGCTTAATCTTATTGCAAACATCCCACAGATCCATGGTCGATACCTTCAGATACTTCTTAAATGCTAAATGAGCTCCTTCCACTCTTGATATGTTCAAATTTTGAAATGCAAAAACTTATTCGTCCATGCGGAGACAAAGCGGGTGATCAATGGGATCCACTGTCGAGTTATGTAGTCAAGTACTCTTTTCTTCTCGGAGTATTTTGTTTGGAAATTAACCCATGACTGTGTCCATGTCTCTTCCGTGGCTGATCCACTATCTAAAAGGGTAAAAAATATGAGTAAGCAAGAGAAATAGTTGACAGCGCTGTATGTACCTACCTCAATCCAATCTTTTGTATAACTCTCCCAACCCTCAGCAGTAAAATGCTGGCGGCAGTTCTTAAGCAAATTCTTTGCAATATGCCAACGGCATATTAAATTCGTTGATCGCGGAAATACGCTGTCAATCGCGGCAAGTAAACCATCATCGCAATCGGTTGCAATTGTGATCGGGTGGGTAACAAGGGGAGCAGCATGGCGTTCTGTGGGGTGATACAACTCCGCAACACGCTCTTGCGCCCATTTGTACGATTTAGAGTCTTCGTTCCTCAAGAAAACAAAGCACATGGAGAAAGAAGTGTAAACGCTGGTAAGACCTACCATGTGCAGAAGATGCATGCCAAATCTGTTAGTATTGTAAGTACAATCCATCAGCAGCGCATATGGATATTGGTGCAGAAGATCGATCGCAATTGGATAAGCGAAAAACAGGTGAAAAATCTCCCTTCACAATCACACTCGTACTGAAAGCGGTATTGCTTATGACGAATATCATCCAACAATGCCTCCATCGGTTCCTTTACTTTCAAATGCTCTTTTCGGATGCGAACGTGCTCATTGTATATAGTTCTTGCGTTCGTTAGTGTCCCCGGTTCCTCTACCCTCAAAGCGGTAAGAGTCTCTCTCGGGGACACCCCCGCCTTGATGTTGAGTTCCACCATGAGCTTTGTTTCTTGTTTAGGCGTCTTTCGGCTGGATGACCAGCTATGTCCAGAGTGGGAGGATGATTGTGCTAGCCGTATTTGACTGTTAAGTACAAAAGACCATACTTTTTAATCCGAGCATACAACTGGAACTTGCAGTCGCATATCTTCGTGGCTACTTTACGTTTGCGTTTTTCTTCCAATACCCGACGAGGTGGTCCACCATGATTGCACTTCAACCAATACTCCCGGCTACCAGTAGATCTTGCGACGGTGACTGCGTACCCTTGAGTGCGAGTAAAGGCACTCACGGAGGCACGAAGATTCTCGTAGGTGTCATAGGTCTCTTCTGGTGGGGTCAGCATGTACTTTACAAAAAAAGCTTAATTTTTGGGATTTGCTCTGCGACCTTTAATTATTTTTTGCTCTCCTCACAATAAATCTAATCCGACAGTAGGTAAATTTAGTTAGAACTGGCCGTTCAATATGCAAATCGCCCAAAAATATTTGACTCTCCTGGCTGTAATATAAGCCTGCAGTTGGTTACGTTAGCCAAAAAAAGGCGTGCATTTAACAAGGCGTCCATTTAACAATTTGAAGGCGTGCATCTAACAATTCCCTAAAAATATGCCCCATTAAATCACGATAATAAAAATGCTTCAGATAATAAGAAATATAAAAATGCCCCAGATAATTGTATAACATAAGAAATACCCCAGATAATGAGAAAATAAAAAATGCTCCACGTCCTTGTATACTCAAGTTTACGTGGTACACATAAAAAATTGTATCTTTAGTCATATCTGAATTTCCATTGTACGGCTGTAGTCGACCCCCGCCCTGTAGGGGAAGCCGCGGAGAGGGCTCTGCCGCGGGCATGCTGCGCTTCCAGCCACCAGTTGTAGGCGCGAACGTCACAGGAAAAGTGAAAAGCGTCTTTTTATCGTCGGCTGCGGCCGTTAATGAAGACAACCGGTGCTGAGGTCGTTATAATTAATGATATTGTATTCTGATCGTTTCTATTATTGTTGTTATTGTTTTCTATGTTATTGTTGGTATTATTGTTAGTTTTATTTCGGTTGCTCATGTTATTGTTGCTGATACCGCTGTTGCTGTAAGCCTTTGTTGTAAATTATTTATGATGCTCATGTGGCTTTTGTTACTGCTGATGCTGGTGCTGCTGCTGCTCCTGATGACATTGTTATTCTTGTTGTCATTGCTGCTGTTGCTGTTGTAAATACTGGTGTAGCTGTTGTTTTTACTGCTGCTACTGCTCCTTTTGCTACTGCTGCTGTAACGGGGCACTGGTGACTTGTACTACACAGTAAAAGTCAACTTACAGTACAAGTCAACTTACACTGACACAGTGTAAGTTAGTGCCGCACGTCACTTCACGTACACCTTACGTGCAGAGGAAGGCTGGCTATTGAACGAATCGGTCAATAGAAGTAGAAAGTACAAAAAAGCAGTATTGAATATAATTAAGTCCTAGTCATTATCATGTAGTTTAGTCCTGAATTAATTATATTTAACTACCTAAATGTATGCTAAACTCTTGCTTTCCACTCATTACGCGCGTCCATCACTGATTGGACCGCTAGAGCTGACTGATATCATGGCCCATATTAGCCAATAGGTGAGTGCCACTAAATATTACCCTTGATGGTAATATTCACGAACATTATCATCTTTATGATAATATTCTAATCAACAAGTATTGAGTGTTAGTTAAATGTAACAGGCTCACCCCGTTACAGCTGCTCTTGGGACTGCTGTTAGTGTTCGTGGTGTTACTACTGTTTTGTGGTATTTTTGGCACTACAGTGCTGCTGTTATAGCTGTTTGGTTGAAAGGTAGGATTCGCTCCCTGCTCGTACGCTATAGTACCTTTAGCATATCTAACCGTTAAATGGACTATCATGAATCCATTCTATCTGTTTGACTATCATTTCACTAATTTAAAGGCTTTTCCAGAGCTGATGGCGACAATTCAGTAATATTGCAGGGATCAGTTGGTGCTGTTCAGGAGTTTAAACTACATGGACAGCACGCTGGACGTGGAGAGTTCAAGAGGTAAAGAACACAGACGTATCATCCCATTGCGTGTGAATGGTGATTATAATAGGCTAAGTCCTTCATCTAAGCACCATATCGGTATATGTGTACCATGTTATCTTAAGTATACAAGGACGTGAGGCATTCTTTTATTTTCCGATTATCTGGGGCAGTTTTTGTTTTCCAATTATCTGGGGCATTTTTTTACCCTTTAAAAAATATAAGTGTTTGCCTTTTAAACATATTTTTTGCCTTTCTACGCATGATATGAACCGGTTATATATTAGTCTTGATTATTGTATGCGAAATGTGGGTAAGCGATCGGACGCCGATTTGAACCAAAGAACATTGATGCATAAAAGAAGAATCTACGTCTATCAATCGTACTATGTTATCGAGTTGGGAGAAAACGTCTTCTGCAACGGGAGACTGTAAATACACTTAGGTTTTCGCCGAAAAAAACCTAATTATTTGCCTTTCCACACATGATGTTTACCGGCTATTTAGTGATACCAATTTTACTAGGTCGATAGGGTCAAGCGTAATGAGGTATTATAGAAAAGGGCAACTATTAGTCAGGAAGTAAATTGGAAAGTATACTAGTCCTTAGAAAGCTTACACATGCATTCAGCTACTCGTTTGTGGAAGCACTTCGAAGGTCTCACCTGAGTAGTGTCTTTATTCATCTAACCGACCGCTAAAGTTTTACTTTCTGTGTCGGTTTCAGAACGATTACCATCAAACAACATAGCGACGTTTGAGCGTACACAAAGTGTTCATGATTAAACACTCCTTCTCGACTAGAACTCTCCAACGTTCGTCTTTGCCACGAGAAACTGGACTATTTGGTCGAAATTGCCTTCGTCAGAAAATCGGTGAGCTATGACTTCGTTTTAATATAGTCCAGCTGAAATGAACTTTGCGTTGACTTGGTAGCGAACAAAATGATAGCAAATATCAATGTGCTTCGATCGACTTTAATATCCCTCGTTCTTCGCAATAGCAATCGCACTCTGGTTGTCTTCATACACGACGACTGGAGCGTTAATCTTGACCTTCATCTCCGTCAATAAACCCTTAGTCCACGAAATCTCTTGAATGCACAACGAAAGTGCCACATATTTAGCTTCGGCAGTACTTAATCATACACTGTTTTGAAGCTTCGACTTTACTTAAATATGGCTGGAGAGTCATTGACCATAACCATGACCCCAGATGTCGAACGTCGATTTTCTTTGTCACTTCCCCAACCTGCATCACTAAATGTACTCAGCTTTAGGTCACCTGGCTTGCTTCAAAAACAAATTCCGTTCGTTGCCGTCGACTTTGGGTAAAGCAGCACACGAATGGCTGCGTTCCAGTGTTCTTCGCTTGGTTTATCCCAATGTCGACTCAGTCGACCTACTGCAAATTTAATATCGGGTCTTGCACCTGTCGCCACATATAGGAGTGATCCTACCAGAGATCGATACGGTCGATTCTTTATCTTCGGGTCCTTTTCCTCGCACTTGAGGATGAATTGACCTTCCACGCTTGGGTTGTTTACCACTTCGCCCCGACTTGGTTAGATTTGTCGATCATTCTGTCAATTCACGCGTTTGGCTGATCTTCAGCTTCTTTGTATGATGTGCATACTCCACCTCAATGACGAGAATCAATCTCACATTGCCTAGCGTCTTTAACTTGAAATGGCTTGCAAGTTCATCTGAAAGTTCGTCAATTGAATTAGCAGAAGTACCTTCAATAAGCATATCGTCGACATACAGCGTCAAGTAAATCCACGAAAGTTTTCCATCGTGACGGACGATAACGCACGGGTCCGAAACACATGGCACGAATCCTATATTAAGTAACACATTCGAAATTGTCTTAACTCATGTTGCAGCAGCCTGTTATAATCCATACAAACTTCTGTTGAGCTTCAAAACTTGAAGTGGGTCCATGTCGACACCCTGAAGCGTAGAGATGTATACGTCTTCATCCAAAACACCATTAAGGAAGGCTGTGTCAACATCATATTGGCGGATAATTATTCCAAAATGACAACACACGGCAAGAAATACAGGAACAGAGTTCATGTTTAATACCGGTGAATTTGTCTCGTAATAATTCACACCATGGGTTTGTCGATACCCTAAAGCAACAAGCCGTGCCTTCAATCGATCATCTTCTCCATGTTCATTCCGCTTAATGATGAACACCCACTTGGTTCCGATCATCTTGTGACCAGGAATTTTGGTCACCGAACTCCACTTCTTCTTCTGATTAATTGCGTGTAATTCAGTCTTGATAGCATCCTTCCACATCTTGGCTTGAGAAGAACGAATCACATCTTGATATTTTAATGATGCCTCCAGCGCCGCATTTTCATGTTCATAATCGACGCGATATCGTTTTGGAGATCGTTCTGCTTCGTCGTCGCTGCGGGCAGGTACAATAACTTCAGAACGACTCAATGAAATTATAACTTGAGCATTCTGACTGGGTATCACCGAAGTCGGTGCATTGTGTCTGCCATATTGAGATGGCACCAAATCCGAGCAATCGTTTATATGGTTCAATCCACCCCTACGCACAATGGCCTGCTACGTATTCATATCCACATCAACCTTCTCCATGTTAACGTAATCTATCTCGAAAGCGGGATGGGGACAAACAGCGATATCTGGAATTGGACTCATAGAGTTAGACTCGCTAGGAGGTGAAATTGGGCGAGTGCCAATTTTATCCACGTCCGTAGGTTCATTTGCATTGTTGGTTGATGCGTTGGGTATTTGTACCTGTACTTCATCTTCATCATCATGGTGATGCAAATTTTGAGTAAAATCTTGACCACTAACACCTTCCACATATCTGGACTTAGGCAGCTCTTGGAACACCGCAGACCTCGTAATTTCCAGTCGATTTAAATCATATTCCAAAAACGGTAGTCCTTCACTCCATGTGCGTAGCCCAAAAGGATGCAACAAGATTCCTTTTTATCCAACTTCTGTCGTTTCGCTTTGTCAATGTGCGCGTACCCATGCGAGCCGAAAACACGCAATCACGATAAATCCGGCTCCGATCCAAAGCAAACTTTAAACGGAGTCTTGGTGGGGTAAGAAGAGCATAGAACACGATTCGTAATGAATTTTGCAGTGTCCAGGGCTTCAGCCCACCACTGCTTCTTAACTTGCATGTGATTTAGCAATGATTGTGCTCGCTCCGTCAGCGTCCGATTCATCTATTCAGCCACTCCATTTTGCTGCGGCGAATATGGAACTTGTTGTTTGATGTATAATTCCAGTTTATTGACATACTTGATCAAAACGCTTGTTAATATATATTCGCCATCATTGTCGGTGCGAATACATTTAATCTTAGCCAACAATTGATTCAACATCATCATCTTGAATTCGATAAACTTGGCGATCACTTCCGACTTGTGCACAATGTAGTACGTAACTACGTACCGTGAAAATCGTCGAGAAACGTAACTACGAATCTTGATCCACCCTGCGATTCGGTTTCCATTGGACCCATTACGTCGCTGTGAATCAATTTAACCAGCGAAGTCGTGGTCACTTCACCGTAACTTCACTTCGGAAAAGGCTTCAACGATGACTTGCCGGTCACTCATCCTTCGTAAATTCCATTTTAACAGTAGAGAACATCAGACAACTCTCCCATCTTGAATCCTTAAACACAATTCTAGAGGTTTTGAATACCCTCATGGACCAATTTCCCATTCGAGCGTGTCATATACTTGGACTCAAAGGCTCGGCTCGACGCCAACCTCTTCACAATATTCTCAGACTCGACTTTTTCACACTTTCGCATAAACAGTTATCCCTTCTGGGTTACTTAATTGACCACTTCGTGGTGGATCCTTATCTCACATGTGTTCTTTCGGAATGTTATATGTGGTCCTTTCGCAGCCAACGCAGAAATATACAGAAGTCTACAATCCAATTCCGGAACGTAGAGCACGTCTTTGATACGGATGGGCTTCTGGTTCTTCAAAAAGAATCGAATCGTTCTAACCCCGGCAGCCATAGCTGTTTCTTCGTTCGCAACCAAATTTCAGCCGACCTTTTTTGAGTGATCAAATTTCTACAAACTCATCCTTGAATGGGAACATGTGACTACTTAAAACAACTGTCAAGTAATCACCTTTCAGCCTCTTGTTCACTCTTTGTAAATGCTTGTTTTCCATTCTGTTTCTTGTGACCCTTTTTGCCACAGACGAAACACGTCCCGATAAGCTTTTTTCTTGTTTCCTTTGACCGATAAACTTTTCCTTGACACTTCTCGTAGCCTTTAATGCAAGCTCATTCTTTTCATTGCGAACAATTTTTTCGTACTCGCGACGAAGCATCTCCTCGGCCTGAAATAGATCAATGTCCGTCACGTTTTCTATGATCTTAACGATCCGATCGTACTCTCCAGACAGAATTCCTCGCAAAATGACGACCTCGGATCTCACTACACTTCGTCTCCAATATCTTACATCGACAAGCACCATTCATCGAAATTGAGAAATTGTTCCATCCCATTTACACCCTTCTCCATCTTGAATGCATACAGATGTCGACGCATCTGGACTCTATTGTGAATACTTCTACGGAAGCAAGCGCTCTTCAAAATCTCCTATGCCTCTGCAATCGTCTGTGCCGACCGAACCATGAATTGAATACTTAAACTGACCATCGCGCAAACATTCCAAGGATCATGTTGTACGTGATGGCAGTCATGTCGTCACGGCCGAATGCATACAAAGAGGTGCCGGCAATACCCATGAGCAAAAGCGGGATGAAAGCCAGACGCAAAATCGATAGACCAAAGCACCACTGGCTATTCACGAGCTTGTACGCAGCAGAACTGGTGAAAAGACGGCTGAACAAGTCGCCGTAGTTGTATGAGCCGCCGGGAGCGCAATACCAGTTTGCCGTCACGACGTGTGTGACGTCCGAGTATGGAGGCATGAGGTTTCGAGAGGCAGCGCAACCGAAACCGGGGAATACTGACAGCGAGACAAAGAAGACGAAGAATCGAGTCATCGCAGGCATCCAGATGATCGTTGAAATGCGCCACAGGTTGCTCACGGTCTTACGGATACACTGGCTTTAAATCGTTGACTTTCCAGGCGGCCGCGGTAAAGTTGCCTTTTACCCGAAGACTCCGTCGTGTAGAGGTGCTCCAAAAATATTTCTTTGCAGGCTTCATTTGAGTGTTCAACTCCCACACGAAATGTTTTAGGTGTATTCATTGAGAATTTTGTTTGCCTCCGCCGTATTTGGGATCATAACGTAATGAGGTATTATAGAAAAGGGCAACTATTAGTTAGGAAGTAAATTGGAAAGTATACTAGTCCTCAGAAAACTTACACATGTATTCAGCTACTCGTTTGTGAAAGCACTGCGAAGGTCTTACCTGAGTCGTTTCTTTCTTCATCTATCCGACCGCTAAAGTTTTACTTTCTGTGTCGGTTTCAGAACGATTACCATCAAACAACATAGCGACGTTTGAGCGTACACAAAGTGTTCATCATCAAAAAGCGAATGGACACTTATTTGAACCTCAACAGATATATTTCGTGTAAAAGGAGCACCCGTGGATCCATCATTATGTGTGGTTAGCTGCGACGAAACAGTTTTAACAATGTCTTAATCTTTCTACGTCAACACTGGTGAAAAGAAACGGACACCAAACCCTTTCAGTATTAATTGACATCCATCACCACCAATATGATGATCACGTCACCCTTTTCTCTGATATTGAGCCTCCTGATAGTGCATATTATAACAATAGACCTCCCGAAGTTGCACATGATGTTAATCCTGCCGCCGCCGCTCCATTATGGAGATGTAACGAATCTCCGCCGATCGGACCCTTTTAGCAGTCAAAAAGAGGCCGTAGCTGCCGTCAAATACACTCCGCATTACGTTAAGGCTTTGCCGTAAGGATCTACTGCAGCAATCGACCCAGAAGTCAACAAAACGCCAACCGTCGGGCTTCGAGCGAACGGAGCACCAGGTCCGTGGCAATATTTGCACCCACTGTCACGGATCTGGTCACGACCGCTGCCGGTGTCCGCCCCGCGCTCTTATCGAGTCCACCAAATCGAGTGAGCCATTTATCCCGTGAGCTCAACACGAGCACATCCGCTGTCCTCCCTCTTCGATACATCCTAGCCAGTGCCTGTAGTGGAACAAGACACGCATCAAACACTTATTTCTTACCAGTGCAGGTTTCGCGGGCATGGCGTCGTCCTATACCTTTATCGTTGCCCCCAGTAGTGTCGTTACCCCCCGCGTCGTCACCCCACCACTTCCCCTCACGCCGCTGCCCCTATCTCCTCTGCCACTCGGTTCGCTTCCTTTTTTACGTTGTTCCCCTTGCGCTGCTTCCCCCCGCATCGTCGCCAAATCCGTTTCGTCCCAGCTATCCACTTGTGACGATGGAGTTACAAATGCTCCTTTTATACTAAATACAGCTTTTGAGGTTTAGATAAGTGTCCATTCGCTTGACCGCTATCGACATAGTAAAATTAGTATGAATAGATAGCCAGTACACATTATGTGTGGAAAGGCAAAATTCTATGTTTTTTTACATTCTCCCTTGTAAAACCTTAATCGGCATGCCACTGTATAGCGCGTACGCAAACAAATTATCGACACCCATCCGCAGGACCTGCACGATCACCAGTAACTATCGCTTCACATATACACGTTTATCTCACTTCAACGACTGTGAGTTGTGCGAGAAAGAAGACATGCTGTTTTGCTGTGTAGTTCACTCGAAAATGATTGTGCTCGCATTTTTGCTCGTCAATGTTGCGTTCATCACAACTCAAATGTACTTGGCCTTATAATAGCGCGCGCAATAACAGGTAAATGGCATGATGCCGGCGGGAGTCTTGTGCTGGTTCATCATCTCTAAGAAATTACACGCGATATTTAGACACTCGTTTCGAGTATCTGCAATCTGATTCGATGGGCTTGTCTTGCGACAGCGGTCCACGTTGATGGTTGATGGTCCCCTAACATATTTGTCAACAACCGCTCGTTTAAATCGTGAATCACTTGTGATGATATCGTCAAGTTGCGGTACATCTGCATCAGCATCGCACCTCCTCTCAAATGACACAGGTGCTGTTAGCACATATTGAAACAGAACTCGATGAAGGTCGACATGGGCCTATCTAGCGGGTAATTATAGAACTTAATTGCCTGCTTAAATTCACCACAAGCTGCATTAGCCATCATTATCGTTGAAGAGAGACAGTGGCACCGTCTCACCGGGAAGGTTGGTGAGACTTTTCTTGCATAGTCGAAGTCGGTGAATCGTTTGCCGTGCAGCAGTACATACAGCACGTGAAAGTACGATACATTCTTCATATTTACATTATAAATCTCCATCGCTTAAGCAGCTGTAGTGCTTGGACAGCCTCGCGCAAAAGGCCAAAAGCAACAAAAATAAATTGGGGGAGTCGCGGTGTGAGCAAATGCACGTATATTGTGCTATCTGGACGATCATTAGAGCGCCGACAATAGATGGAGAACTTACCATTACGTCCTGGAACCGTTGCTCGTAGATAGGATTCAAGACGTAGAGTTCACAAATGACACACCAATGCTTGTGCTGCCCTGCAACCTGCGTAGTCGTTCTCATACGCAAACGCCACTTCTTCCACATGAGCTATTTAAAGTCGCTGTCGTACAGCGTAAAGCATGCGTTCCAATTTGCCCCTTGTTTTAACTGCCTCTGTGCTCTTTGAAACCCCGCCTCCAATCAGGTCCAATAGAAACGCGATCACTGTGCACAATCTTGTTTAGAAACGTCGACTTGGCGACTTCCGGGCGACCAACAATCACCATCTTGAGCGTTGCAGCTGAACACGAAAATTAGAGACCTTATCAGCATGTTGTTGGCAGCCCCAAATGCATCGTATCCTCTCCAGCTACGTACATCGTCCTGTGTAGTTGACGACACGACTAGCGCCTGATACGCAGGCGTTGACGAGTCAAACTTTTTATGAATATAGGGCGTGCATTTAACAATAATTATTAATAATTTTCAAAAGGCGTCCATTTTACAATTCCCTATTTACATGTACACATAAATATATGATAATATATAGGAGTTGCCACCGTCATAAGCACTGTCTTTTAAAAAAGATTATAGAGCCTCCAGTTGATATATTCGTCCTGCTCTGTTTGTCTCGGCTGATGAGTAAATAGCAAAAACGTATTACGAGGTGTACCAGTGTGTCGGCTGTTTTCTGTCAATTGCACGTTACACAACGCTTCTCGCTTACATTCTAGCACCGCATAGTGAGCGCGAGCAAACCAGGTCTATTTGGATTGCAAGAAAGTGAATTGTTCTATAATAGGAGAAACGATTTAGTAGAAAATCTTCAGGCTTACATAATCTATGAATTATCCTGAATCATGTAGGAAAAAATGTGTTCTGTGATTTGTGGTGTGTGGATTGTGATCAGGTCTCATATCCCTTGATGAAAACACACATTATGTATAATCAGCTGCAAGTCCGTGTAACGATAGTAATTTTAAGTCTTGCAAATGACACTACCGTTCGATACAGTGGCTGCCTCTACCCCCACAACACTGTACATAACCGAATCACAATAATAGACGCTTGATAGTTTATTGCTCTTGAACAATAATTCACCAAAATCGTTGTACGAATTGGTAATCTATGAGCCTGACGCTCAGATTTGGTTCATTGTGGTGCATGCGTCAAGGTCGGACAGGGCGAAAGAGGTTGAAGATGAAGATATGGTAAGTGTAAAGGGGTTACACATCGAAGGGTACTCGGTACCCTGTGTCTTAGACGCACGGGATGGTATCCCACTGAAAGAGATATAGAATATCTTATCGGCTTATGGGGGCTGACGGGTGTCAGCCACGAGATAGGAGAGATCTTAAAAGATATTAATTTAGGTCATGAGTGTCTAGATTCGGTAATATTTAGGATTAAGATATTCTATAGAGTTAAACGTAAATAAAGTTCTAGTTCCCCTTTTGATCTTGTCTAAGACGATGTGCTTTGCGAGGCGTCTCTAATCGTTGATCGTTAAGAGTTAGTACCTACTCCCTGAGATAGCTACTCTTGAGCACTAAGTG
>JH598083.1:559703-612190 GCA_000173235.2 Hyaloperonospora arabidopsidis Emoy2
TGAACAGAAAATTGGTGCTTGCGAGGATTGGGCTCATGCTTATTCGTGCTTAATATTCTAGTTGCGCCCTGCTCGATATGGCGCTCACGGGCAATGCGCACTTTGTCTACGCACGGAGTTGGTCGGCAGCGCGGCTTTTCGCAAGCGCCAACTTCACAACGACGCTGCACTGGTAGCATATGTGAGATTCTCGCAATTTGGAAAGATCATGGCAGTTAGATCAATCGGTTCACCCGATCTGCCATATGTTCTGATGCGACTATTGCCGTCGCCGTTGCAGCCGATACCAGCCACATTAGCGCCTTGAGAAGAAATTATAGTCTAATATGTACCTGGAGTTTGCACTCTATCTCCCAGCGCCTAACCCTGTGCGGAAAGGCAGTGACCACGTTTCCGCCAAAATACATCCAATTTCGCTCTCTCAAATCTTTCTACCTATCCGTTGTCAGACAGGGATACTAATCCTATTTATTGTGGTTGAAACGTTTGCAATGGGTTCGTCCTGACCGCGATCGAAACGTGATCAATAGAATCCTTATTTTCTGATTACCACTGGTTCCTTGTATGACCGTGGGACACCTACGTGTCCGCCATCCACTTGTGATGAAGTTTTGGCGAGATAGAGGTGCTGCGAATAGCTTCTTCCATTGTACAATAATGCATTTATGTAACGGGGTACCTCTGTTACATGATAGTTTACACAAGGTAAATATCAAGTACGAATATTCTGTTAGGACAAACAGATTATTCTCACGATATTGGCTAAATAAGTAATATTATGCTGCAGTAGTAATACACTGCTCATTGGTTGATATAGAATTACGATATCAATTAATAAAGCCGAGCCACGACAGAAGAACGCAATGAGTGGTGAGCAGATAGTTACAATACATGTTTGTATTTAGAAACAGTTAATGTATGGATGTAAGCGTTTCGCGAGCCGTCTTGCCACAAATGTGGTTCAACTTCCGCATGCGTCAGGTTATCTCTCTGTTTCTACAATTCTTTCTCTCTCGGTCAGGGTCCATCAAGCGGCGTGTGCGCTACGAGCGCCTCGGTCAAGTTCTTCGTGGCTGCACGATCCTGTGCACAAAGGCGTAGGAGGTATAGGCCTGGGGCACGTTGAATGCGGTGTACTGCAGAAATTGTCTGAAGGTCGGCATCGAGGACCATCGGTAGCGTTAGTCGGCGTCTGCCTCTTCATTTGCCGGTCTTGCTGGAGTTGAAGAAGGCTTCCATGAACCGGTACGCTGGAATGCCTGCAGGTCTGCGGAGGATGTGGCCAAAAAGACTCCATCGACTGCGAAGCAAGTGGAATCGGAGTGGCTGCATCTTCGTACAGTCGTGGAGATTTGTATTGTAAATCGTGGCTGGATAACGTACTCCGATCACTTTGCGGAGCTGTTGACGATGGAAACTCTCGAGGCTACGTAGCACAGAATCGGTGAGGGCCCAAGTCCCGCAGTTGTAGAGCAGAATCGGCAATATGTAGCAGTTGTAGAGGCGCAGACGCGTAGCTTCCGAGGTCTTCGATGGCCGGAGCCAAACTTTCCACATGCGGTGTAGTGCAGCAGTTGCTAAATTCTTGCGGCGGGAGACGTCTTCGGCGTCTCCGAGAAGAAAACCTAATTTGTGCGTAATTCGAAAATCTTCATCCTTAGCACGAGTGATCCGGTTGGACAGCGCTGTTGTGCTACGGTTTACGATAGTGTGTTCGATCTCGGACGTGTTCATCTGGAGTGGCCATGTGGCTAGAACGGCAGAAGCTTCAGTCTCGATCAGGGTAGCTATGTCAGCTCTCTGGCAAATAAAGTCGGCGTCGTCGGCGTACACGATCATGTTAGCGAGAAGATCGTGGGGAACGTCGAGCTGTCCGGCAAGATCTCGTAAAGCTGCTTCGAGGTAAACAACAAAAGAACGGGGGAAAGTGAGTCACCTTGGGGAGTGCCTGTATTGCTCTCGTACGGGGAGAACAGGCGACTGCCGAGTCGAAGGGAGAGCATTGTGTCTCGTAGTAATAGCCAGATCAGTCGAATTTCGTCGTCATCGAGAAGTGGCTTGAGCATGGAGAGAATTTTGTCGCGGTTGACAGTGTCAAAAGCACGTGAGAGGTAGATCCCAAGAATATGGAAGCGTTCCTTGTATCTCTGAGCGCGTGCTGCTATCCACCTGTGATCCCACACTGCAAACGGCAGTGCTGCGACAGGGTCTGAACCCGCTTTGGTGCGGGGTCAAATATTGTTCGAACTTGGGAGAGATGCGGCGTAGCACCACCAAAGAGATCGCCTTACGAACGCTGTTGAGTAAGACGATGGGTCGAATACTTGTGTGTTGGCCAGCCGGCTTGTTTGGCTTGGGAAGTCCGAAAAGAATCCCGTCGCCCAGGTGGATATTATCTCCGGTGGCGATTCCGTGGTTGATGATGTCAGCGAGTGGTTGAGCTAGTAGCTCTGATCCATACTTGAGTAGCTCAGCAGGAATGGAGTCTGGGCCCGTTGCGCGTCCATTGCGTAGGCGGCGGAACGCGCGTTCGAGCTCGAAGACAGTGATCGGATTGTTCAGGGGTCGTTTGACGCCGTCGTCGGCGACGGGCGTGCGCGTGGGATCGAAGAACTGGCCCTGGAAGTGTTGCTTGATCTGGATACCTGCTTCTTGACGGTTGAGTATATAACCACCTGTAGAGTCATGTAACGAGAGTGATGGCAAGCGCTGTCGGAAGAGGGCTCGCGTGGCTTTAAACATGTGAGTCGAGCGATTCAACTGTTCAATGATGGCGAGTTTCTCGTCAATGAAAGCCCCAGCAAGAGCTTTGCTGCATTCTCGAATCCGATACAGAAGTCGGTTGCGTTTGGTCCGGAGAGCCTTGACGTCTTGCGTGTGGTCGTTGTAGATGAGCTGCCGAAGTCGAAGTTGTTCGTACGACAGGCGAGAAAGCTTGGGATCCACCTCTTTACCGTGCTTGACAAGCAGCATGTATCCGACAGAGTCCGCCGCGGCCTCAAGCGCAGAGTGAAGAGTGCTTGTACATCGTTGGTTCGTAGTTGTCCCTCTTTGCGGTAGGTCGGTGAGGTACTCCTCGAGATATTCTCTGTACAAGGTGCGGTACGTGCTGTCACGGACAAGAAGATGTGTTGCTAAGCGCGTTTCCGCTTCGTTATCACGTGTTCGTTCTTGACGTCGGCCTAGTCCACGTAAGGCGAGGAGGTCAAAGTCGAGCGTGACGAGCTTGTGGTCCGACGGTGTGAGAGTGCCCCCCAGGATTGCGCGTTACTGCATAATGTCTTCGTCCGTTGGCTGCAGATGATGTAGTCGATTTGGTTGAAGATGCAGTGGGCCTTAAGTCGTAGATTCCATGTCGTGATGTTGCGCGCACGTTTCCTAAATGCAGTGTTAGTGATAAACAAATCATTAGCATCACAGAAAGATGCGAGGATGTGGCCATTGCGGTTCCTTCGGCCACGCCCCATTGTCCAAGAAACGATTCATTGTCGCGGCGTTGACCGATTTTGGCGTTAAAGTCTCCGAGGATGATCGTCGTGTCGCGTTGAGGGAGCTTCAATAGCGCTTTGTTCAGGTCCGCGTAGAAGCCGTCAATTGCTGCAACAAGATACCCACTATAGGGTGCGTATGCGTTCACGATGTTCACACGCTGGGCTTTAGGTAGGCGTAGTCGAAGAACCCCAACTCGATCGGACTGGGCCAAGTATTTGTAAAGAAACCTGCGTAGATGGGGGGCAACTGCAAAACCGATTCCGTGCCAATGGTTGGAGCATGGAAGCGTAAGGAGATGATACGTACCGGCCTTCTGTTAACTCTGAAAGGCAATACGAGTCTCTTGAATCCCCAGGAGGTCGATCTTGTACGTCGACAGATCCCTGGGAAGGGTCTCATATTGCTTGCGCTGGGAACCAATGGATTGGACATTAAACGTACCTAAGCGGAGATGCCGAGGCATCGGGCGCGGCTACGTGCGTCGTGGCGGCTTGGCTGGCGGCTGGGGGTGAGAGAGGTTAGAAAGAGGTGAGTAGAGGGAAAGACCCGTCAAAGACTGACGGATGCCATGAAGCACCCGTCGGAAGGCCTGAGCTAGCATCATGTTGGCTCAAGCTTCCTGAGGGGCGTGACCCCAACCCGACCAGGATAGAAATAGTTAAGTGAAGACTAAATAGGATTTATTGACTGGAGATTAACTATACTAATAAATACAGTTCTACTTTTACCCTACTTTTACCCTTTTCTCGTGTTAATACCTTCCTCTGCACGACGCGTGTACGTGAAGTCTCGAGGTACCACCTTACTCTGTGTTCAGAATAAGTAGCTTGTACTATGACAGTACAAGCGACCGGTGCCCCGTTACAATTTAGCTGCTTGCATCAGTCCTTGTTGTTTGAGACCGTCGTCTATTACTCAAATTGCCTAATAAGTTTATTAGTTACCAATTACCACCAGTTATAGGCAGAAGGTCGCGAGTTGGGCATTGCTTCGCGACGATGACATGTATTAGGTAGCATACCCTTCAACCGTTGCACTCGACATAAGGTCTCACTAGAACTTCATGATTGAAACGCATTCTTGGTGACGCCACGACTGCCGTCGTTTGTGCGATTGATGATCCGAGGTATTTTGCTATTGAATAGGTCGAGGTGCAGGGCATTCGTCGAGTCCTGGATGACAATTCAGGTACGGGTTCTTTCTGACCTTGCAATTTTATAACAAGATAGCACCCGGATCCACAGTACCCACACAACTCCACAGTCATATATGAAGGCGAACCACACGATTTTGCGTGTCGGTTCGGCGCTGCTTACTGACACTAAAACACCACGTAAGCCGCCCACAGTACTCGACTCTGAACCGACAGCACACCTTCAAAAGGTGGACTGTCCCACCAGGCTTGATATTGATGGCTCAATCTCTGCGCTACTAATGCCACGATCACGCCTTTGCACTCTTGGTGAACAAAGTTCATCCAGGAACAGTCAATTCCGTTCCATTTCAGACGTATCTATGGCGACATGCAGCCTGTTGTCGGATAGTGGTGTGATCCACTTGAAAGTGCTGGCTGTACTGGAATGGCCTCATTACGATAGCTATCGCTGACTTCTTCTCTGTTCTACCACGATCAGTAGGCATTTCAGAGCCACCAGAGTATGTGACCTACCTCACACTAATTTCTACCAAGTCGGCGGCGGCCGGCTACTCTTCACCTTCCTTAGAGCATGCTGCTAACATTACTAGCCTTAATTTGTATCGTTACGTCGAAAGTACTATTCACATATTGCCTTGTACCGTGACTCCATATAGTTTAGCTGGCATGCAAGTTGCTTTGACAAAGGTGTTCCAAACTTTGAAGTCTTGATCAGAGGTGTCACTTGTCTGCGATGGCGGAAAGATCGGTGATTGATAGATTAACTGGAACTGCGTTTCTCCGTAATTAAAAACATGTACTGATTCTCGCGAACGTAATTTTGAGTCAGTCCGATTCGTTTATAGTACCCATGGCAAGGAGTAACGCATCAGCGCAGAGGTAAATACAGATGATGTAGATGAAATGTATCTACGCACGTTGAAGCCTCATATCTCCTGCCACGTGACTTCTCAAAACGACGCGTTGGTCATCATTGAAGAAGGTACTTCAGGTTGATGAGCCCTCTGGCCGACTAAAGTGTTGAACAACCGCGTACCATTATTGCTGCTTTACAAGAAGTGGAGTAGCGGCATGCTTTCTGCCTTAGTATGTACACGCGCGTGATCGGCTGTTGGGCGATGTATGTTCCTGATGTGTCGTATACATTGTAATAAGCCACTTGCGCTAGTAACATCCCTGACGGACCGGAATTGCTAAGCTACGTGTATCACTGCGAAGGCGTTAAAAGTCAATGACTTTCGCCAGATTTTAGCCCGAACACGAGTTTTGGGTGATGATGTTCATTTGTAGTATATGCAGCTTCTCGTGCGAGATATCTGATACGGTTAGCCGATGAAAAACTCAAGCTTGCACTGACAAGTTTACGCGTATGAGACCAAATCAATTGGTAAACGAGTGACGCAGTGCACGCGCTTTCTGGAAACTTGTCTTGTCGCGGCGTCGAACGAGTAAGAACTGTGTACCTTTTATAAATTTTACCATCCTCACTTCCCAATCGGCAGCCAGCTGCAACAACGGACAGAGACGAGACCCTCCGTGGAGCTAGAAAACTGGCCCCCTTTCCTTGGGCGGGAAGTCCCCTACCGTGGGACCCAGATTTAAGGGGGAGGCCTTCTTGCCGCTGCGTGCGCTACGGGAGGCAGTGCAGCGTGCGGCTCGAGAGAGAAGCGGTCCGCTGGATATCCTAGTGCAGGGCACGTCGACGATGGATCGAATCACCCTGCAAAACGAAGAAGTTCCTACTCTTTGCGGTCTGCCTACAACTAGCCGACACGTTCGGTCCCACGAAGAGGTCTCCCCCAAGACTGTGACGACCCCCGTTGAGATCCAGTACCGGTTGTTTATGTACAGTAGCACCGAGCCAGATACTCTTCGTCCAGTGGTGCGTCTGGACGCATTTGAGCACGTTGTGAGTCCGAGCCGACCTGAGGAGCAAGAAGTCGACTACGGGGTGATGGCCAGGGATTACGTCAAGATGGTTCGTTGGGACTACCCGCAGTGGTAACAGGACTCCTAGTCAAGCGTTCTCTGTCCCCTGAATCATATTGCTCCGAGCGCGAGATCAGCCCCGCTATCCGGTAGCGTGCCCACAAGAATCTAACCCCGGACTTGGTGAACGGACGGTTCCCACGGGCCATTTTGGGAGTACCCCGCCGTGACGCCTGACGTCTTGAGCCAGCAGAATGAGAAAGCTAGGAGTAGTAAGACTGTGTCACGGTCAATGACACGAGGTGGTCACCACACAACCAGACATCTTATCAGTGATAAGTAGCTATAATAGACAGTCTGAGCCTCCTAAATTTTACCATCCTAAGATATGCAGACATGTCGTCCACACAATCCATTACGATACAGAAGTTTCTCGTATCAGGATTCAAGTCAGCGAGTTGGCTCGTCATGCTGTACCGTCTTACTCACAGCACGTTTGCTGACGAATTTTCCGTAGCGTTGTTTAATAGACTGGGTACAGGGCGCGTAGCTCATGTAAACCAGTATGATGGGTTTCTTGGGACTGCCCAAAAAGGCCATCCTGATGCAGCGCTTTTACCGGGGCTAGGGAGGATTAGCGCACTCCATCATCCGTAACCGAAACTTCTTATCTGGTCCATTCGTCGTGTCGTGAAAGTAGCAGCCCGCAAGATATTGCAGCGTGCAAATTGGTGCAACGCAAGTCGCCCGACTGATGCCGACTCCGCTCCATCTCTAACAGCAAAATTGTCGGATTGTACAAACGTTCAGTACTGTCAGCCAACTACTCCTCCCTGTCTTCCAATACAATTCCACGAGTGATAAAAAAATGGCACAACACTCTAGAATTTGTAGCCCTCAATGTTTTCCTAGAAGCCCTATCATACGGCAGATCACAACCCTTTCGTAACGAAACTATAAAAAGCGAATGAACGCTACAAGAACTATCACTACCAGTGCGTGGCACGGAGCTCATATTGATAGTCGAGCACGATTTCAGGTAGTTGGCCTTACAGGACCAACACGGTGCTTTTAAAGCAGTTTGCATATCAGCTACAGCCTTGCTACACCGCTTGTTGAATAGCCTTCATTGCGTATTCATTGTCCTGGGTATATTGTGCTCACTCCCGAACTCAGCTGTCACAACCGCGCCACAAAACTCGTGTCAATATACTGACTCAAAAACTACATGTCCGTCAGGTCGTGGCTCTTGAATCATTCTTGAGGGCCAAGAACACGACTAAAAAAATGAAGTCATGTGCCACCCTCAACGTGTGTGCCATTACTTCAATAATAATTAGCAGTGTCCGGTCTGCATGTGATTTAATAGTACCACTAAACTTTATGTTGAAGCACCACTGACAAAACGTGGACGGCACATTTCCAATTCAATTCTTAGCAGCTAGACTTTGACCGTGAAGAATTCACGCAACAAACATTAACGACGTGAATTTCATCGAATCATCGCCGCTTCTCTCTTCGTAAAATAATGCTTGACATTTTTGCAAGCGTAGTGACGCCGCCTACTAGCACAATTCTTTCGTTTGGCTTTCTCAACATGTAGAGGTAGATTTGTCATCGACACTGCAGTAGCACGAGAAGTCCTATCTAGTGGTATTACAACGTATCGCTCAGTCGCAACTATACAGTCTGTAGTTATGATATAAACTGTATTGATGTCCGTTAATAAGCTCGAAAAGGCAGCTTCATCCGCCGCATAAACGTCATATAACTTGACGCCACTGCTGGGAGTGTCGTAGCCCTGGTCCTTCACAAGACACATTATCCTGATAGTATTTAAATACATGAGTAATTTTCCACCTGCGTCAAAATATTTGGATGACATCAGCCGCACAATAGTCTTGCACGATTGTCGCCTGCCGAGTAAGTATTGCACAGACTTTAGACGTCCCCTATCCACACTTCCAGCATTATCAGCAGCTTTTTAGGCCATCCAGGGTTTACATCTTGACTTTTGCCTCCTTGATATGCGAAACATTCTCGAGCAATGGTTTTGACCTTCTACTTTGTTGGATGCTTTAAGTAATCTGCTCAAGTCGTCCGCGACGAACATGCGTCCAGGAAGCAGGTTGACTTTGTTGATTTAGTGCGCGCGTGTTCTACCGAAATTACTCTCGGACGAAGTACAGCGGGCTACGGACACCGTCACCCGTTGATTTTCCATCACTACGTACTACGTACCAGCATCCCGATCTCTCCATGGAATGAGCCTTTGCTTTCCATAAACGCTGAGTAGCACCATGTACGTGCACAGACTGGCTGGATCTTCGTTGATCAACTTCCTCTACCCAATAGCTCTAGGTTTGTGTCGACTAACAGTTTTTGCGAACATCGTTAGACTGCTGTCACAGGTCCCTCCTTCTCCGAGCTCGTAAAAGCTAGAAAATTGAATGTATCTTAAAAAATACATAGAGCCATCTTAGTATGCAAAAGCCCACCACATACTCATTTAATATACACGGCAAACTGTCATTATACCCCGTACGCATCTGTGAGTATCTGTGGTCAGCACATGAAAACCTTCATCGAGCACCTTCCGAGGTTGAGTGGAAATACGAATACGAACTTTTTTCGTCTATATGAAATATAGGTTGTATATTGTACTTAAAGCTTACTCGCATAAAGTTTACTGCCTCGAGCGGTCGTAATGCGATTTGTACTTTAGCCATGTCGAATATTGCGTAGCGGTTGCCGATAGCAGATAGATACAAAGCGTCCGTGTGGCAATAAAAAGACGACACTGGATCGTATCCCGGCTTGATCAAATAGTCATACTGGACAAGTACCTTCCTTCGTTAAACGTAAATAGCTAGTGCGTTGCGTACTTATGTTTTCGTGGGTATGCAACACACTAGCGATCTACGTTTACGGAAGTAAGTTAATGTCTTCATTTCTACCCAGAGAGTAGTCTTTCGTACAGCGGACCATTGGTCTCACAGCGAGCCTTAAGTAGTTAAGGCTGATTGTCGGATCACCACCCACAATTCCTGTAGTTTGACCAGCACACAGTGAAGCTGAAAAAGATCTCACGAATCTTAACAGCTCTAGCAGTGCTACATGAAGCGATACCGGCTGGATGGATGGCACATATTTCATCACTATTTTTTTTTTTGCAGGTCAGTGAATGACGACAGAAACACCTTTACTATCGTACATGTACATACACCATTGATGGGTTGAGGTTGTTGGATAAATTGTATCGCTCGCTACTTGAGGCATGCACGCTACCAAACGAGTACTCCACACGCGGTGGCTCCAAAAGTAAGCTATGTGCGTGCATGTGAATACAGTGATCTTGTGATCAAGTAAGTATGGTTCTTTGGCATCACATTGACATGTAGCTTTTTCAGACAGACGTGGCCGTGATTCAAATTGCGACGCGCGTGCCGACTAGGCGACAAGCAGCCTTTCTATATGTGCATAGGGCACACGACACGAGCGTATGAGGCAGGCGTCAGCAATCATTGATGCTGACGGGCATCGACGCTCCTCGTCGGTCCGGATGTCGGCTACGTGCGAGTACCAAATGAAGTCGAGTTTGGCCAGTGCTAGCCAAAGAGCGACGGCTTTTGCTGTCGCGTGTTGATCCGACAAGACGCTCCCCTTTCTGCATATTTCAACGACATATGATTCACGGACTTTCGTTCAGAGAGCCTTCAGCTGCGGCAGCGGTCTTACGCATGAGTCAGCCTTTTTTATTTGCTCGAAGACAGGACAGTGACTTTCCGCTTTATCTGGACCGTCAAATAATGAGACCAAGCTCTGTTAGGGACAGTGACTGTGCTGTGGGCAGGCGGGCAAGCTTTTTGACCAGCTATCCATGATAGCTTGTCAAAAGGCTTCCCCACTTGCTACCTAGGTTTTGAAATGACTTTTGCTTACGAGGTAGTGCATGATGTGACACAGCTAATCGATGGCATCGCAGGACCGTGAGCTTCATGACTGGGGTGCAATCAGGCAGTGAGTCTATTTCAAGTAAGCTGACGCGTCACCTCACATCTTCCTTCGACCAAATATGCACATTGGACCGCTCCTAGCACTGAGTGCCTGTCATTACTTCTACTTTAGGCATGTCATGCAATGCCGTGATATTTGCGTTTGCACCTAGATGTCAGTATACGGCCGTGGGCCGTCATTGAGGGTTTCAACGTTAGTTGCAATTGAGTCTGCTCTAGACGGGACGCATGCCTTTTTTAAAGCTGTCACGCATCTACATGTGCGGTCGTACGAGTCCAGCCGTTTGCTGCGACCATGAACGGCAGATGGGCGGCGCAACCTGTTTACTTTGAGATTGAATCATGCCTGTCTATCAACGACCTCTAATTGACGGGAGTTTCGACCGGGCGGGTACAGCTTGCTCACAATCACACTCGCAAAGTCTTGGCCACACGGCGCAACTCCGCTCTGTATCGTTTTCGGGGTTTTCATTCCAGTTTCCTAAAAGCATGTTCCAGGTCACCGGTCCGATGCTACACGAAGTCATGCATCCGCGCACGCGTTTCCTTTTCCCTCTGGAGCTGTGTGACCCGTCACCCTTCGAGCCCAGCAAGCTCTTTCTAACATTTTCGATGTCGGAACTAGACACCAACAGTGTTGCCTCTACAACGCCAAGTGATGTCTCGTGCGTTTCGACGCCGGTACTGCGCGAGCGCATGAGTCTCAGCTTCATCACAAATCCGGATCCGGTGTTTTCGCCCTCAGTCCTGGACGCCTCGCACGCTCATAGCATCATTTGTGCCAAGAAGAATTGCTACCGCTCCGCCAACATCCTATTTGGGACCTACTGCGAGTATCATAAGCCTAGTCGGCTCTGCAAAGTACCGGAATGCCGCAAATGCGCCAAAACGGGGGGATTCTGTATCTCGCACGGGGGCGGTAGACGATGCCGTCACGAGGGCTGCATCAAGAGCGCTAAGGAAGGTGGCTACTGTATTGCTCACGGAGGTGGCAAGCGTTGCCGTGAAGATGGCTGTTCCAAGTCCGCTCTGGCTGGTGGTCTGTGTTCCGCGCATGGTGGAGGCAAGCGCTGTAGCGCATCCTCGTGCTCCAAGACGGCACTTAAGGGTGGCCGCTGTATCGCCCACGGCGGTGGTAGGAGGTGCCAATCCTCCGGTTGCCCCAAGAGCGCCGTAGGTGGGCACTTGTGTGTATCGCACGGCGGTGGTCGCCGTTGCCGAGAAGCAGGCTGCAACAAGGGCGCAGTTCGTCGTGGAGTATGCATTCGTCACGGAGCGCGGCACGACTGAAGAGGTTGTATTCCACTATGACACCATCTTTGTTAACTGTAAGGAGGTCAGATTACTTTAGGAGCTCACGTCTTCATATAAGCGCATGGTAGTTCTACCGGCCTACCAGCCTTCGCATAATGTCAAAAAGCGACGCAGCACAGTCACAACCTCCGTCATTTGTTAACCCCACCTCCCAGATGATCCATTCACAGTTGTGGTGGTCATACGGTGTGGTATTTCGAAAACCGACACTGTATCGGTCGCTCCCATGCTCTGGACGTCGTCTCTTGTAGTGTCCGTGATCATAAGTCTAACACACCTGGTGAGTCAGCGGTAGGTCGGTCACATTCTTACCGGCCGAATCCATCTGGAGTAACGCCAAGATTGTCAAGCGGGCTTTGCAGTTGCTGACATATGGATGTAAAGGCTTTGTGCGGTCCCGCCACTAATCGCACAATCCTTTCAAACTGTTTTGCGCAAAAAATCACTTCCCGCGCATCTTATTTAGGCGCCGATGAGTCACGCCGAGTTGCGTGGACACGCTTTCGTACTGAAGATAATTGTGCTTGGCGTTGTAGGTATGCAGGTGAAGTGATCGATAACGATCGAGATGGATCGTATCACTGCGGGTTAACATCAGGTGCGCCAATCGAGAAGAAAAGCACATACCAAATAAAACACGACAAGAATAAAAATTAGAAACTGCGTGATTTCAAAACAAATAGATCGAAGGTAGGTCAATATACGTATACTAGCTGGTCTCTGTAATTTTATATCTTACCTAGTGTACCAAGACCAATGGGTAGTGTGCTCAACTATATTACCTTGGCGCCCTACGCCCTACCTCTGTGACGCTCTCGAGGTGAGCTGTGAGGGATTCGTGTCCAGAAACGGATCCCTTACTCATTCCAAGCTATTACTTCTTGAATTATACATGATAAGGTACACGTCTGTCTCTTTATTTGGATTATGACGTCTTGTCGTATTGCTGGCTCGGCCGCATCAGGACCTCTTGCTATTTATCTGTCGTATTTAATGACAGATAATAACGACGCGCCTTGGAGTGAGAGAACTTGTCTTTATCATGCAAAATTGCCTGCGTTTTTATCGTTCGAGTGAAGGGCAAGCCACACCGCGATTCAGTGATGAGTACGAGTGTCATTTTGGAGCGCCGGGCAGAGCAATAATTATTGCACGGTATCCCATGGAATGAGCCATGATACTCTCCTGGCCTCTTGTCGAAGCCCTTGAAGAAGCACAGTCGATCGATTGGCTGCCTTGTGGGCTTTCGTCGTCATCTCGTGGACAAAGAAACGAGTCACGAATTCCATCACACCGAAGATTGAGTCGATCAATGTAAAGATTTATACATGCGGTGGAGCGGCGAGAGTGGCCCTTGCCTATGTAGAACTTGAGTATGTAGAACTTGAGTCGTGCAAGGTATAGCACATCGCCCGAAAAACTCGGCAGCTGTTTACTGAGCTCGTGCACACTTGTTCCTTCTCGTTTCTGGTGGAAAGAGGCAGAGAAATAAGCACTCGATAAGCCTGTCGCCAACTCATCCTGCTTCCGGTCAACTTGCGGCTGAAGACTGACCTTCGAAGCTTCGCCTTCTGTGACTGCAAGCGCCTAATTTTTCCCCCAGCGCATGAGTGTGACTGCTGATCATCGTTGCAACTTTTTACTGGCCGAAGCAAAAACTCTCGAAAGAGCCTTTGGCTCCATACAGCCACCTATCATTTCATCCATGTTAGAGTCATGCATGCAATAATCTTGTAATACAGTGTCGTTTTAAGACGTCGTCTCTTTCGCTACTGCTGTGCCTAATGCGGCATTCATGGTTAGTAAGTTAGTTCGCACTCAGCATCATCCGTCGACACAAATGAATGGTACAGTTTGTGGGTGAGAAAACACCCTATTCCGTAGATGTTTATGAAAAGATCATTTTATATACCACAACGATCCAATAACACGTCTCAATACGACTTGAAACCACCTACTGCGCCCACGGGCTGCAGCACCCAATTGGTCACTGCTAGATTCAAGTTGATCGACAGCTTTCATCGACACACCGTCTGCATGTACTGGCCGACGTGCAAGGATTCGAGAGCCTGGTATCGTCTTTGTGGCAGCTTGGTACTGCTCGGCTCCCGAACTGTACCAGTTGGATGATTGGATGACACGACTCGATCAAGATCAATAGCTTGAGCCTAGTAATGTCTTTGTGGCAGTTTGTGACCGGGTCGTCACCAGCCTCATCTCCACAATCTGATACGTACAGCCTGCTATCGTGATATTGACAGCAGCACGTGAGCAACACGCAACCAGTAGCCAATCGATTAAGCACCGCCCACCCTCGCTTCAACGACCCATGCTCAGCAGTGTCTGCCCTTTGTGGCACGCGAGCGTGCGTCCTGTACTCGCTATGTAAAGGATTCTCCCGACTTGTCTGTCACGTTATACCACGTTTCAAGGAGCATATTTTCAGCAAAAGGAGAGACTGTGGTGAAGCAGGTGTTTCCACTTCAAAGGGAGCAGGAATCTTGACTGACGACAGCAGAAAATAACGTATAGACGAGCTGCATAAAAGCTCGCTAATATTCAGGCGTCTTCGATACTTGAATTCAGGAAACATGACGACAACATTCTGTCGTACGCCGTATACTGCATTCGACGACACTGCCGTTCGTCATAGGTAAAACTTTGAGATAATATAGAGCGTAACGAATGAACGATATCGAGGATTCCCTGGCAGCACGCAACATCAACGCTTGCTTTAATCACCAAACCGGCTTGTGCGTCGTAGGATCGTAGCCCTAGTGACTTAAGGCAACGTGAGAGCCAAGCGAGTTTGCTATTTTTTTGCTCTGTCCGAAGCGGCTATTACATCAAACACTGCAAGTTTATCGTCACCAATCCAGTCATACGTAAATATAAGCTTTGAAAAAGGGTCTTTGCGTAACTTATGCTTCTTGGCCTCTGACCTTCGATCACTTGGCACCCTACCTAATCTACATATGAGTACATGTCGATCCTGCCTGACAGCAAATATTTATTACAAGATTGTATAGGTCCCGGAGAGTAGCAATCTTAAGTATAGCTAGTAAGTCGAAGCAGTTGAGGCCTCGGCGAGCACTACAGCCATTATAATGAAACTATAAGTCTGTTCGTGCGTCTGTGACCCTTTAACTTGAGGGGGGTAGCTGTGCATGGTGTATATCCGAGCTCAGCAATGTCATTCTACATCACGGGCATTTATTTTAAAGCAAGCGACTGCATGAATGTCACGATCGCATACAGAGCGTTAATGTCATAACTGGGATGCACAACATCACGATACGTAAAAGAAGGTGTGATTTACTGCAATCAGCAATGGCACTCGAATGCTGCACGAATGGTTTGATGTACCACATGAAGTGGGATGGACGACGTCAAGGGGCACCACCGGTGCAAATGGTTCGAGTAATGGGTAGGAAAAATGTTGTTACGTACAAAGATGGCGTATTTGCTTTTGCTTTTTGAAGTCGTTCCATGCAGCAACGCCCGAGAAATGAGCGTGCTGACCGATATTTGAGGCCACTTGCCGAGCCTGTTCCTCAGATTGAAGAATATGTCGCACATATAGCGGTGTACACTCTTATATAGTGCGAATGTGATGCCTTGATCCACCTGATCCATTTTCAGCTTCCTCTGATTTGACATTTTGGACTATTGCATCGATGCACAGCTGTACAGCGCATGCAATGTTCCAGACTCATATGCGAAAGTAAAAGAATAGTGCGAAACTCATTTGCAAGGTATCGGAGATAAGCGGTGGCAACCGTACTGACGAGATTCCAGAGCTGTTACATTAAGACTTCCTATATTAATATCGTACCAGTTGGAATCGTGGTCATCAGGGGATAGGGCTTACCTATCAACGGATCAGGACATCCTTTTACTGGTGGGGACTGTATCGAAGTGTGCAACTCTACGTGGATAAGTGTGTAAATTGTGAGACGGGCGAAGGACGCCCATGCGATCGGGGCGGATCGTTTAATAATTTGCAAGCAGCTTATTATTTTCAAACTCCGGCTAAGGATCATATTCCCTATCCAGCGATACCTTAAAGGGATACGGTATTATATGTCGATTTATTGGTGCTGGTGTTGATGGTGTCAACGAAAAGTTGTGTTCACTTGATGTTTTAGATATAGAGTATGAGAATTTTGACTGCCAAAGTGTTCCACAGGTCGAACCATTGCGTAAACCATTGAAATTGTTAACATTCACTTTTTCTATCCCGAGACAACCATTGTCAATATTGATTCAGCACGGCGTAAGACCCTTAACAACCATTTTAAACGCCTCAAACCGTTGAGTAGTCATCTTGACAACCAATGGCAACGGTATGAATCATAGGTTATGCAATCTTACAATGATTGCCAATGGTCAAACCGTTATTTTGACCATTGTAAAATATTGTCACTGGTCCAAACCTGTAAATTGGCCTCCAAGCAATTATCATAATCGCACACAACAGGATTGGTATCATTGGCCATAAAGAACCACCTGACAGTCACTATTATAAGCCACTCATTCGCTGCTGTACACCTATCTATATTTCTTACTTAACCACAATTTGTCATCTTCTTCGTACTTAAGATCTTTCTCGACAACAAGTTGTGATAATTGCGGTGGATGCCTGTTGTCAAAAATGTACACCTCCAAGAAAACAACCGTTCACCATGATGGAAACAATTCGTGCAGTCGATTTACAACTGTAGAATAGCGATGAAGAAAACGGTTTCAGTGGTGGTCTTACTACCGCGGATTTCTCGTTCAGCCCCTCGCACACCACCGTGGAGAGGAGCGAAGTGAGAGCTGCTACAGCTTTCTTAAATATATGACGTGAAAGAAGAGAATGGCGCTTCTTCTGCATCTTCTTTGGATACCACGCCCATTCTTTCTAAAGTCTAGAAAGCTCGTGACAACTTTAAAGTCCCTCCGGGTTACAAGGATCGGAAGGTGCTCTTGACAAGGCGTGTAACGGGGTGCCTCCGTGACATGATAGTTTACACAAGGTAAATATCAAGTACGAATATTCTGTTAGGACAAACAGATCATTCTCACGATATTGGCTAAATAAGTAATATTATGCTGCAGTAGTAATACACTGCTCATTGGTTGATATAGAATTACGATATCAATTAATAAAGCCGAGCCACGACAGAAGAACGCAATGAGTGGTGAGCAGATAGTTACAATACGTGTTTGTATTTAGATATAGTTAAATGAAAACTAAATAGGATTTATTGACTGGAGATTAACTATACTAAATAAATACAGTTCTACTTTTACCCTACTTTTACCCTTTTCTCGTGTTGAAACCTTCCTCTGCAGGACGTGTACGTGAAGTCTCGAGGCACCACCTTACTCAGTGTTCAGTGTAAGTAGCTTGTACTGTGACAGTACAAGTGACCGGTGCCCCGTTACAGTGTTGTTCATGTTTGAACGTAGAGTTGCTTATGTCAGAATATAAGTGCCTCCATTGACTGCAAAATGATGCCTTATGCTGTTAACTCTTTAATAGAGGCTGTGAATTCCAGATAATATGATACTTGAACCAGGTACCTCATCAAACTGATCCCCTGAGTAAAGCCATTCCTCGGATAACTCATAGGCTTGGTGGAGACAAGTTTTATTACTTAGACGAGTTATGAGCTACGTGAATTCCCCATTTTCTTTTTTGTGAAACGGAAAAGTCAGTAAATTAGCGGTTCCCTTACTAAATATCATACAAATATGTCCCAAGGACTGTCACCAATGCACAAAGGCTCGAGATTTTCCAGCACAAGGCCAAGAGTATAAAGACGAGCCAAAGTGTTCTGGAAAATTGGGCTTCCGGCAAGTTTGGTTTAGATCACCCAGAACGATATCTCTTTCATAATCAAGAAGCGCACTGATCTAGGATCTGTGAAAGATAACGAACTTTCCGCCAAGAGCCCGAGAGGTACTTAGAATCCAAAGCTGAAGGAACAACTGTCAACTTGAGTGCTTCAATGCCAAACAAGGAATGTTTCTCTAATTGGAGAAATCATTGAGGTAATACCAGGTATTTTCTGAATGCCTTATCCTACCTGAGGATACCATCAAGTTCTCCAGCGGATAGTCGCAACGCTTTCAGCAGCTCAACAAGCTGCGCAGCACCAGGATTTACGGCGAGAGTTATTCAGCAAATGAGGAAGCCATTGATGCAACATTGCCTGGACGTCGGGCTGTAATTGCTCGCCATGAGCCCTAAGATGTTTTCAACATGAACAAAAATATGTGTAAGGATTAAGAAATCTTTATTTAGGCTGATGTTGTACAATACTTAAAAAGACTTAGGCCTATTTACAACATGATTTAGAGAAAACAGTTCCATATAAAGTGATTGAGGGTCTCAAGAAATAGAAAGGTAGAACTGAGAGCACTATTAAAAAGATTAGGGTTGTAATCATGCAGTTCAAAACAATTTACTTCCTTTTTTGTTTAGGTACAGATCTCTATTGTTTGCACGGCCAATGCGGATGGTACTTCAGATGTCCATCCGTATGACTGTCACCACTTATATCACCCTACTTATTTGTATTCACTAGTTTAATTACGCCCAAACACTTAGTGTAACGAGGCTAGAACGTCCCGTTACTAGCTTACACGCGCGCTTGAGGAAGCTCAGCCCAAGTCCTAGGTATTAAGTAAACTTAACTCTGATTTTTATTTTTGCTTAGAATTCGTACTAATTACGAAGATCCTTATTCGTAATAAGTACGATCGTGTTCCCGCCTTTCGGGAACCACTCATTGATAGGTTAATTTATTATTAATCCATATTAGGTCTTAATTCCCCAATAATGAACCAATAATAAATAACCATGCTGTGCCCGCTATTCGGGCACAGAACCTGCCTACATGTAATTGTTTATTCTTATGTGTAATAGGCCCATTACATCACCCCCTTCTCAAGACAGCACTCACCAACCCTGAGTGCTCAACTGTCGTGGCAGCACTTTCGACAACAAAAGCAGACAATGAACGACAACGCGCCTCCCAACTCAGCACCACTCCTGAGCACCGTAAGCGGGGGTGCAACCGTCCACATCATGAACCAGCAGCTCATCCCCTGGGCGCTGTACGACTCGGCCGGAGCTCACGCTCCGGGCTCACTTGCAACCATACAGGACAACTTTAGGCGATTCCGCGGATTTTGCGGAAGACCCTTGAAGGTCTCGCGTATGACGCCCTACAGAGCTCCTGGAGTGCTTTCATCCGGCGGTGGAACCGAATACTGAAAGACAGCAGTAGCTTCCCACAGTGGCTCACCAATTGAGAAGAACTCCGCGCCGATTATTCAATCAACGCGTTACGCGAGAAAATATGCGAAAACGCTTGGAATGAAGACCGCCTCTGTTACGTGCACTTGAACGAGGGATGCAACCCTTGTGACTCGATACCACGTTTATCTCGCGACGAATGGCAAAGACACATCGTTGAGCGTCCACTCAGCGAACGGAGCAATCTTGGATCGCGAAGTACGAGCGTAGCATGTATGAGCGGAGGACCGCAGCTACTCGTGGTGTGCCTCGGCGCAGGGCGGCGACACATTCGCCTGTCCGTTCTGATGCTCGGTTCTCGACAAGATCACGTTCACGCGGTCGTGGTGACACACATTCAGCACGACGATCTCGTTCACGCCACTTTTCTCGTTCACCACGCCGTTAATCACGGCATAGTTCTCATTCTCGGCGTCCCGAATCGCCTCACCGTTCTCGTTCACCACGAGAACATCAACGCCTGCAACCGCACCAGGATGACCCGATCCCATGGAATCATAGTCCCGAACGACATCTGGAACCTCGCGAAATATAGAGGAACGCGGCTTACATGTATCCTACTTGGGTTAAAACCCAAGCCAGCGTATACAGTACTTGCTCGCGGCTGTAACCGCGCGCGTCGCATGAGTCGGTGATGTCACAGCACTGGGAAGGTCTACATAATCAACGATATGATCCACGATTCAGAGCACCTGGCCTTCCGCATCCTCAAGCGGTGGTGGGCCCTCGCGAAGGTAACGCTGGCGTCCTGGTTGCCCAGGAAGATGTTGACGAGGCGGTAAACAAGGATGCTGACGCTCAGCTGGAAGCTGAAGCTGCTCTCGAGCGTGCTGCACAGGCGGAGAGGATTACGAGTGAGATCCCGCAGTCGAACCGCGAGTTGCTTGAACGGATGAGGAACCTGGAACACCATATTTATGGGCATGTGCAGACGGGAACGCAGCCACGTCCGATATCACTGGCGCGTCAAGCAAAACTGGAGGAGTGGTCGACATACGAGCCCCAAGCTCCGTAATCGGAGCCAACCCGTAAAGGGTAGACGGACGGTACTGTTTGAGCCGCACGACGTAGAACGTCGGGTGAAGACGCAGCGACGTGGGAATATCCAGCGTATATGCTTTACCGATCACCTTGAGAACCTCGAATGGTCCAATGTAGCGTGGTCCGAGTTTACTCGCGCCTAGGTTAGTAACTGCTTGAATCCCGTAAGCCTTCTGTAGATTTTAATACACGATCAACTTTCACGAACTTACTCATGTTTTTTCCTGTCATGTTTGTCTGCATTTTCCTTCTGTTTGTCCACTGCAGAGTGAGGTGCATCGCGCACGAACCGGGTGATGGCTTGACGTTGGAGTACGAACTCCGACACAGCCATGTCATCGATTGGTCGCGCCGACTCAATCGGCGCGTAGTTGGCAGTAGGTGAAGACGTACTCGTCTTTGGATCAATCAGCGTCCGTACAGTCCATCGAGCTAACGGGGACGTCACGTCACGTGGCGTCGAAACAGCAGACTTCGCCTTCGATCGGGTAACTTAATTCGCGCTCAAAATTCCGTGGGCTGCACTCGATCGTTGTTTATCACTTTCATTCCCCCCAGTGTGGAGTCATGAGTTGTCGTGGGTCGCCCCACGGCAAGAAGAGCAGGAACTCGAGGATGTTGGGCCGAATTCACAAAAATGGCGTCAACCTTGTTGACGCGTGCACTGCATTGTTGAGTGCGAACTCAGCCTGGGGTAGTAATGCACTCCAACTCGTGAGAGACGTCGCAAACTTTAAAAACATCTTCGAGGACTCGGTTCACGCGCTCGGTTTGCCCATCTGTTTCCGGATGAGCCGCTGTAAGCATCTGCATCTTCGCACCGAGAAGCTCGAATAGCGACGTCCAAAACGCAGATGTGAAACGAGGATAGCGGTCTGGAACAATATGTTCCGGCAAACCATGATTCCGAAAAACCACGTCGATGAAATACACCGCGGATTGCTGCGGTGACCGTAGCATGGACAGGGACTAGATGTGTGATCTTGCTGAACCTGTCCACGAACACCAGAGTACCCGTTCTGCCTTGACTATCGGGCGCGAACCATAAAGTCCATCGAAACTGAACGCCAAGCCTCAGCTGCTATTGACAACGGTCGCAGGGGTACCTGCGCCGATGGAGATGGCTTCACGCTTTGGCAGATCTCACATGTTCGAATCCAGTTGCGCACCCACTTATACATGTGGGGCCAGAAAAAATCACGATACACAGCCGCGAAAGTCTTTTTGCGGCCGAGGTGACCACCAGCTGGGGCGTCGTCGTACTCGTGAATAATCCGAGCGCGCAGATCCATATCATTGGCGATAACCGTACGAGAGGCATCGAGTTGATCGATGCTATACGTGAGCAATTCTCCGTCCAAACTGTAACGCCGGATATGATCACGGTTGGTTCTCGATAGAGCTCCCAGTGCAACGTCGCTGGGAGAGCGAAGGTAAGTGATAATGTCTGCGTAGTTTGGATCATTCGCGTAAGCCGGTTGATTTCATCGAACAAACACAACTCAAGGCTGAAACTAGTTAACTTCAGCGCCACACACTCGCACAGCGATCATCATCATTCTTGTCGTCAGTCACCTGACGACTCAACTCAGATCGAGGATAGTAATCGGGACGTCGCGACAATGCGTCGGCAAGAATGTTGTTCTTGCTCGGCTTGTAGTGAGCGACGAAATTGTATTCGGAAAAGAATGAAATCCACCGTTCCATCTGTTGGAACATATGCGGACTCTCATCGCTGTACGCAGCGATGCGTGATCAGTATACGTTCACCGAGCAGGTGAACGCGGAACTTGAGGAGTGCATAGCGGATCTTTAACAACTCCTTGTCGTGAACTGGATAGTTCTTCTCTGCTGGCTTCATTTTCGTGACTAATAATTCACGACGCGTTCCCGACCCTCATGATCACACTGCATGAGGTGACAACCAATCGCGAAGTCACTTGAACCGCAAACCACGTGGAATGGCTTGGAGTCGTCCGGGAGGACCAGCACTGGCGCTAGCGCCAGGGTCTTCTTCACTGCAGCTAGGGCCGCTTGATGCTCGGGACGCCACGACCACGTGGCGTCTTTCTTCAAAAGTGACGATAAAGGCTGTATAGAACTGGCATAGTCCTTTGTATACTTATGCAAATAATTAGCTAAGCCAAGCAACTGACGCAATTCCGTGGTGTTCTTGGGTGTTGGCCAAAAACAGATTGATGACTCCTTTCCTGGATCCGCTCGAACTCCCGATTTACTCACATAGCACCCCGCACTGGAATTTCCGGTACACAATAGACGCACTTCTTTAGATTTCCGTACAATTTGTAGTCGCGCGTGACTTAAAACACCCGTTTCAAGTGTTGCAAGTGAACCTGTACATCGCTGAGGTTGCCCTCAGCGCGACTGTGAACGAAGATATCATCGAAGTAACTGGGAGCGAAGTCTCGTAGTGGTCTTTGCCCCTGAGCCACCATGCGATTGAAAGTAGCCGGTGCATTTTTCAACCCCTGTGGCATCACCAGCCACTCCCATAGCATAACACTCGGGGTACTTACCGCCTTGAGTGGTATGTCAGTCTCTTGCATCCGAACCTGGTAAAAGCCATCGGTCAAGTCGATGGCACAGAAGATGACGCTTCCTGACATGGCGTTCAACATTATGTCCTATCTGGGGGTAGGCTTTTGCGCAGGAATAGTGGCATCGTTTAGCTTGTTAAACGCATGCACTATCCGCTAGCCTCCCGTAGCCTTCTTCACACAAAAGGTTGGACTCAAGTGTGGTGAGATACTCTCACGCACATGACCCGCCTTAAGGCGCTCTTCGAAAAAAAATTCGAGAGCCTCGAATTGATATTGAGTCAACGGCCACTGCCGCGTCACACAATATTTTGAACCTGGCACGAGATCAATCTCGTGTCGAACGCCACGATCATCAGGAAGTTCATCCGGTATATTATCCTAGAACACGTCTGCATACTCACGAGCAATGTATAGACAGGGTTGCCAGACATTCCCATGACTGCGAAGCAAATCGTTCTTCACGCGCTGACTTTGATTCAGCGCGAAGAGGACGCGTCATATGCTCATCATTCGGCTTGATAACCAACTCTTAGGTGATCATACATACGTGTTCCACCGTGCCTCCCTTAAGGTCACGTAGGAAATGCTTCCAGGAGAGTCCTGAAAGGGCTGTAATTGACGACGCGTCGTGAGTTGGACTCGCGACTTCGATTTATTGGCGCCTTTGTGGACTCCCTTCCACGTGCACGATAGCGTGGACACATTCCATGCTAAATTCTCGATGCTTGCGTCCCTATCGTGCTTCGAGTCAACACTCGAAGCTGGCGATCCGCAGCCAGGTGATAAACCATCACCTGCTCTAGGCAGTGGATGTTTTCATCCATAATTCCAGAAACAAGGGACGGGAGTAGCCCATAATCAACCGTCGACACTAGGTGCGGGAGCTCCGGCTCGGCCGCTGTAAACCCGGGTGGGATCCCTTGCTCGACCACACATTGATCATGTGGGAACCTTGGTTCGACCACAGTGGGTGATGATGGGAATCCTGGTTCAACCATCATGCTCGTACGTGAGGGCTCCTGCCCGGCCACGTCACATTGTGTGGAAGCTCCTGCTCAGCCACAACTTGCCCATGTGAGAAACTCGGTTCGACCACAGTGGGTGATGATGGGTACCCCGGTTCGACCATCATTCAATCGCGTGGGGGCTCCTGCCTATACACGTCACTCTCGTCGACAAGCTCGCGCTTGTCGTTACCTTGCCCATATGGGCCCATATGGAAGCCCCTGCTCAACCACAATGGGTACAGTTGGGAACCCTGGTCTAACCACTGCATTTACGTGCGGGATCCCCTGTTCAACCGCGCTGTCGACGCGCGGGAACCCCTGTTCAACCGCGTATCCCTCTTTGCTGTGAAGCGAGGAGACATTGTCACTCGTGTCCAACAAGACAGCACAAACAGTGCGGAGAGGGACATCGCTCGCTCTGTGCACCGAGTCCGTTGTGGATTCGCGATCCACGAACGTAACGTTAGGCCAATCACTTGGGGACACCAAGAGATGGGTAAACACTTAACTGATGTCGAACTTGCGTTGACGTCTCACTGATTTGGCTAACCAGTCGATCTGAGGCTTGTACCGCACCAGCCATGGCATACCCAGAATGCAATCAAATGCATAATTCATCTTAATCACCAAGAAATCATAATTGCTGCGAAAATTATCAAACACATAGGGCAGCGACACTTCGTGCCGCGATACGCGGTGTGGTTTCCCGTCAGCCAACTTGACGTCAACTTGGCCAGGTCCCTCGCGTACCGAATGCTGGGAGGCAGCATCGATACACAAGATTCGCGAAAGAAATTTTTAGTCGCTCCTGAGTCCATCAGCGCTCGAAGAGGTCGCCGGACAACGGAGACGTGTAAACAAACAATAATAAGACTTGGGTATCCACATATTGTGGTGGCATTTAACCTTGCACGCAGTACAGATGGAATCGAAGGTTGGGCTGCCACCGGGGGACCCGGACCTCCACCAAAGCCAGTAGGGCGCCCTGCGCCTACTGGTCCCGGTCGTTTTTTGGACGAACGGCCGGTGCAGCGCCCTCATCGTGCGCGTTCCATACTTGCGCCGATAGCGACGCTGGCGTGCGGCACTTAGCCGCACGATGCTCTGCCTTTCGACAACGAAAGCAAACATTTGACGCCCGATGCGGGCGTCGCCCTTATAGGAAGTCACACGTCGTCGTTCACCCGACGACTCGATCACGTCGATCTCGATGGGTTCCGGGCCGGGTCGCCAACACTGTGACAACTGAAGGATTGGTTAAGCCTTGGTAACCCTCAAGTCCTCGCGTAGGGCAATAGCAAATGCGTCTTCCAATGTGGCAGGCTCCGCACGTTCAAGTGATAAGCGGGTCTGCCTCTCACGCATGCCATCCACAACGACATTTACCTGCGTGTACATGTCCATGGGATGCGTGATGATGCACGACGCCATATGTCGAGCCATCTGCACATAGTCACCCATAGCCAATTTACCCTGTCTCATGGGTAGGTAACCTTGAGCGCACTATTTTCTCTTCTTGTGGTGGCTCGAAGGCGAGACTAAGATCATCCTGGATAGCATCCAGGGTGGGAAACGAGTTTTCGTCCGCGAAGAGCTTACCAAGGGCCCATTCCTTGGCTTTCCCAGTGAGACGGGAAAGGAGAAAGTTGATCTTCGCTTGGGGCGCCTCGAGAAGTCTCGAGGCGATGGCAATGTCGTCTTCTCAGAACCAGCGACTCAGCGACAGTCGATCTGCTCCTTCCCCAGAGTATACGGAGGTCTCCATCTTCACGGAATCGTTCCGTGAAGATCGCTAAGGAGTTAAAGCTCGCCGATTCGATTCGGAGAACTCGCGAACCATGAACTCATGAATGGCGAGGCGCTGTCCATCAGGGGTCGCTGATCTCATGAGCGACACGACGAACGCCTCTCTCGATATCGCCGCGAGGCGATGTAGGGCATCCCACTCAACACAAGTGAGATGGGGATAGGTCGCGTGTTCCAGAATTAAATCTGGAGCGTCAAAGTACGACGATTCGCTGATCCCAAACTCGGGCATGGAAAGGACTACAAAGTGCTACCAGGTGTAACGGGGCTGGAACGTCCCGTTACTAGCTCACACGCGCGCTTGAGGAAGCTCAAGCCCAAGTCCTAGGTATTAAGTAAACTTAACTCTGATTTTTATTTTTGCTTAGAATTCGTACTAATTACGAAGATCCTTATTCGTAATAAGTACGATCGTGTTCCCGCCTTCCGGGAACCATTCATTGATAGGTTAATTTATTATTAATCCATATTAGGTCTTAATTCCCCAATAATGAACCAATAATAAATAACCATGCTGTGCCCGCTATTCGGGCACAGAACCTGCCTACATGTAATTGTTTATTCTTATGTGTAATAGGCCCGTTACACTTAGTCCCCTTCAATTATTCGTTTTTATATAGAAATGTGATTTCCTTAGCTGATGAGTATAATCGTATGAATTTTTGTCCCATGGAAAAACATAATTTTCCGATACGAGTTATGAGCTAGCGACCATAGAACGAGCACGTTAGAACGCAACTCGTATGAGTTATATGAGTTATGAGGATATGAGTTATGAGGACATGAGTTATGTGAGGAATGACTATATGTAAATACCTACTTGGCCCGCATCATCGTCAAAAACTGCAAATTAAAAGCGCAGGGTCTTATCAAGAGAAGCAACAGCTTGTTTCACCTGATCCATTCTTATCAGCACTTTATGAATGCCAAGCGATGTTTACCGTTTGGCACATCCCCATACAAAGTGTTATGATATCAGAAATTTGACGAAGACGCCGGGAACTTATTCGGGTCGTAAGACGAGATATCTCTTGGGAGGGACGATCAGTGAAGACAGAATCAAAGCGCCAAAATTGGCGCACACAGAATTTCAAAAGCAATGTGCTAGAATATGCGCAACAGAACACGATGGAAATAGAGCGCCAGAAGATGTACACAACAAAACACTTTCGATGCAGATTAAACAGTTATTGCGCATTCGCAATTAGTGTCACTGGCGCCACGGACAACGTCAACCATGCGCTATACTGAGTCTCCAGCTGGACCAGGCGGGAAAAGTGGGCTGTACTGAGGCTGCTGGTGCTGCCCGGGATATTGGTAAAAATTGCTTGTCTGTGGCGCGTCTCGTTGCTGCGGTGGCTGACTGTAACTACCTTCGCGTGCAGAAGGCGGAGCAGATGCCGCTGAGAAAGTTCGGTACGAAGGTAGATCTTGTGACTGCTGGGACGGTGCGTGCACATATGGTTGGTGCTGCTGAGACTGCAATATCGCCCAATCGTATGAAGGGGGCACCGGTCCTTGCTGTGCTGGCCGGTAATACTGTGGAGTGCTTCCTGCCAATCGACGAGCTAATTCCTCATCATTCGCACTTGGCCCATTAGCTACATTACGAATGTTCATATCCTCCATCATCTTCTGGGCCAAAGCTGCATCGTTCGATTCGCGCTGTAGCATTTCTTCGTCGGCAGTCAAATTCATCTCCAGCTCGCGTTTTTCAAGCTCCCGCGCAGAACAGTGGTCTGCAACGGTTTGGTGCAACTGCGAGATTCGAGCGCTGAGCTCCCCATAAAACGTCGCACCTTCTTTCACGTGCGATTCAAGTTGTTCAAAAACATCAACAGCATCATTCAGACGCTGAAGAAATTTCTGGCGCTCTCGTAACATGTAATCGGCCTCTTTCTTCAATTCAAAACGGGCATTGGCCTCCACCAAGTCAATGAGCAAGGTCTGCTCTGCCTCACATATAGCGAAGACTTTCTGCTCAAAATGATCACGGAAGAATTGCTTCTCGGTTTCAAGCGCAGTTTCAACTGAGGCATCATCAAGTACATCTTCACTCAGCAGCGCAGGAAGAGCACTGAACCTTTCGAAAGACCCCCTAAAATCATGTAGAACCTGGTCTTTTTCCTCCACAAGCTGCCCAAGCCGCAGCAACAGCGATGATACTTGCTCAATATCCTCTTTACAGCTAGAATTATCATGCTGTAGCTCCGGTAACTCTCGATCAAGGCTGACCTTGGACCGCGACAATGCTCTAAGAGTCTCCTGATTTTCGTCAAGCTTCTCTTGAACTATGCCGTCAGATGCTTTGGCCTCCGTTATCAATCGGCAATACCGATCAATATCTGCTCGAAAACTTTGGTCCAGCATGGACGACGGAGGGCGACCCCACTTCTTCTCACCGTAATTCTGCAAACACATGTTGTCTTCGACTTCTTCTTGGCTCAGGCTTGACTCAATCACACGCAGCATCTTTTCGGCCTTGTCGGACATACTTTGATTCTCATGAAGTTGTTGTTCAATAAAAGCCGCTACCACGTTTTCGTTTGATCCACTAGTACGCATCCCAGCAGAAGCCATGCTTGACTGGACGTTTTGAATGCGCTGCCATATCATGCGAGGAATGCCATTATCGCTGGTCTTTTCAAAAGCTTCGATAGAGGCAGGAAGCTCCATGGAGTGGAGTCTCTCTTTAGCAGCTTCGTTGCTCGTCGATATTTTCTCCGCCGTCTGGTCGAGAATTGCTTTAACTTCTCGTTTTGCATCGTCAGCGCGCAGTAGCAGGCGTTTCGGTATGAAATGCCCAAAGATGTCAACACCTCTAAGTTCCTGCTGCATCTCATCGGTCGTGAACGGTACCGGTTTGACCATGGCAGCTTTTCCCACTACTGGTAGCTCGGAAAACTTGGGCACGTTCTCCAAATACACGCTGGCATTGTCGTTTCTTGCTGCCTCGAGATGTTCCCGCACCAAGCACTGTAACGCCTGCGCAGACCCCAACAGCGATATAGGCAGTTTATTCTGCGTCGCCAATTTGCAAGCCTCACTACACTCTGCATCTGCAACAACAAGTCGCGTAATTTCTTCTCCGTAACCTCGTCCTCGATCTAGTGCTGCTGTTTTGGACGCCTTTCCTTGCCAATATTGCGTAGCTGCAAGCAGGCAATGAACTTGAAACTGCAGATGCACACTCCACGACCTGTCAATAGCTCCCACTAACGTAGGCGAGCGACAGAATTCGAGTGCTGAGACGTAGTAGTCCAGTGCTTGTTGCACGAGCTTCGCTTTGATCGCATCTTTCATCCGGTCTTTAATAGCTTTCTCGTAGAAACAAGCTTGAGCTTGAGCCAACATCAAGTACATGAGCATTCCAAGTCCTTCCGAACTCATGTCGGGCGTTCTGACACCCACCGTCCGATCTACAATTGTGTCCTTCACCTCTGCGAAAGCTCCTGCTGCTCTCATAAAGTGATGGCAGGCCGTCTTGAGCCCTTCAACCGTGCTGCGGTCTGTCTCAACGCCCAACTGACTTTCCAAAGCTCCTATATTGAACATAACAGCTCCTTTCTCGAACGACAGACCTGTCTGCGTACTCTTCTTGCGTGGACAGAACGAGTCATTCCATGTGAACTGCAGCTGCAGAGGCGTGCGCACAGAAGAGTTCACAGACGAACCGCTATCGCTCGTAAAGCGCTGTGACATCTTCTCTAGCTGTGCGTAGTAGCGCAAAAGCACGTGACGAGAAGTGGCAGATGGCGTGCGCACTAGATCCACATCAGTCTTGAGCTGCGCAAACTCGTCCAGTGCTGCCTTGTGCGTAACCTTCTGATTAGCGCCCTTCTCGGAAGCGTACTCTCTATACAGGAACTCATCCAGTGCGCTGCGAAGTGAAGACGTCGACGTGTCGCTTAGCTTAAAGCCGATGGCCAACATGGTCTTGAGATTTGTTAATGCCGTCTGAGTAAAAGAAGTTTTAAGAGAAGGTAGAAATAAAGGGACAGGTTAAACGCACCGGTCGATTGTAGGCTGTTGTTCCAATGATCTGTTTTGGCCAATCAAAAGATGATCTTATCAATCTTAATTATTATTCAATCTGATTCTGAAGATATCATCCTATTTTGATACACCTACGCAAATTCTAATGTTTTAACCGCATTTGCTGTAATGGTGGTTGCCGGCAGGCGCTGAGACACAAAGCGAAAAGTAAGAGATCACAGTGATCGAACACACGTCGACACATTCGATGAAAATGTAGAGATTATGTTGACGCGGGACGATCTAACGGAGACCACTGCACTTGTTTTAAGCGTACATATCCGTGCCATATAACTCTTGTGTCGTAATGTCTTTTTTCCAAAAAGGCGACAGTACCATCATTGCAAATGCGTTCCTGGCGGCAACGTTGATAAAGTCTGTCACAAAATGCGTACAATGCGTATTGGAACAGCACGATTTGCCAATAACGCGGCCATAGCATTGCCATCAGCAAAAACGCCACTCACGATTACGACGACAACAATGACGACAACAACGATGCCGAAACCATCCAATCAGTCAGTATCAGTGCCTCGTCATAGGAAATCTAATTAAGACCTGTTGAGACAAGCCTTCGACGGCGGTTGGCTATCAAAGGCATGTTGATGGGTAGAAAAACGATAAACACGCTTTTAGGCATGCCCATGAACGCTTGTAACAAGTGTAGTAGGCTCCATGAGAGCGTTTCTGCGTCAACATAGCTACATTGAACGGGCATTTTTGCATCATGTCAAATCAGTGATTTTGCTATTCCTCCTTTCCCATTTCCTTCACCGCCTTCCAGGCAAAAAAGTGCGATTGAAAAATTGAATTAGGGTAGGTAATTTTTTTGTAGGTGCATTTAGTATTTCTAACGACCGA
The DNA here is from genome assembly GCA_000173235.2 of Hyaloperonospora arabidopsidis Emoy2. Taxonomy (NCBI): domain Eukaryota; phylum Oomycota; class Peronosporomycetes; order Peronosporales; family Peronosporaceae; genus Hyaloperonospora; species Hyaloperonospora arabidopsidis. The sequence goes on from JH598083.1 coordinate 590,234, forward strand.
CGTCAGCTCTTCGGCGGGGCCTGCACATCCCCAACCGGATGGCCATTACTTACTGGATTCTCTGGGTACCAGCCAGTCCAGGGCCCCCCTACTATTCGATGTCGGGGGTTTATGCTTCTTCGAGAGGCCGGGCTCAGTGGTACCGGGGTTCCCGGGTGGTACAACTGAGACTTATGTGTCACACATTTTTTAACGACCGTGGGTTGGTCGTACGGGGGATCGGAACGGCAATCATTGAATAGGAATGCCTACCCAAGGCACCAGGGGGGAACCCCGTATGGTAGATATACTGGTTGCATTACAATTAGATTGGGTGTAACCGATTAAGATTGGATGGTCATATTTTGATTGGCCAAAACAAATAGGCTATACACTGACCCACTCGCGGCTGGTTTGTTTTATCTTTCCCTTACTTATATCAAGAGCAAGTTCCAGAAAATGCTCCCCTATTTTTTTTTGATGGGGAAAAATTCACCAGTACAACGACCCATGGCTCCGTCCCGCGCAGGATGGGGTGGGATTGGCCTATCCCGCGCAATCGGGATGGGACGCAGGATACTGCGGGACGAGATCATTGAACATTTTAGCGTACATATATTTCGAAACGACCAGATCTGCATACACGTAAGTGCCTCCATATGCGCTGAGGGTACCAAAGAATGAGAATAACATTGAATCGGTGAAATATTCCAATATATGAGCAATACTTATCTGCTGTAACAAGTGGAGAAGCTGAAAGTCTTATCCACTCGATACTAATTCGGTGCTGCTGATGGCTTACTCATGCATGCAGGACTCTTATTAAACGTGGTGGTAACGGAATAGCGAAAATAACCACACGCGTCATAAAATGAAGATAAGTTACGGCAAGTGGCGACGTTACAGAGCAGGTCTTGGCAAAAATTTCAAGCTATTTGCGATTGCTCGAAAGCAATTTTGACGTTTGGTGGAACAGTACAACCTCTTGGCAAGGCTTTCAAGCAATCGAGTTACTACCAAAAGAAACTCACCTTCACCAGAGATTGCATTCGCGAGCCTCCAGAAGGATAAGTATGGATGTCCATCGGATCGTCGCTAGGGGCATTCAAATCAACTTAACATGCATCGATAATGCCTCGATGCATGCCTAGGCAGAAAGGTCGAATAATGACAAAAATATTGAATATGACAAGGTATACATACAAAAAAGATAACGCTATCATTTTACGCTCTCTTGATTCCCAAAGAATTGTGTGAGTAGATAATTAATAGAATCTTGACGTTATATAGTACGATAATTATAGAATGCGGGATGTAAGGGACGCGCGGAATAGTAACAGCCTATTCCGCAGGGTGGAACGTTGTGGGACAGAGCCTTACTATCGACTGGTGCGTTTAACCTTTCGTATTATAGGCACATCCGGATAGAAAGTAGCTGTCGGAGGGTTGGCTATCGCCTTACATACACGCGGTAATAGTTTTGTTCGCCGGGCTCGCAACAAGACTACGCAACTGTAATATTCACCATTCTTAATATTCATCTATAAACATTCACTATATTCTGCAGGTTCGTGCAACATCAACTGCTACAGAAAAGGGTGTACCGAAATGTCCTCAGGTTGGATCAATTAGTTGTTTTCCATGCTCACGCTTTACTCGGAGAATGTAGATAAATTGTTAGTTGTCATTTGCGATAGACACCCTAGCCATACCGGTACGTTTTTATGTGGAAATGATACAGAGAGAGAAATTGCCATTCCCCACCTGCTCGTTAGATGTTCCAGTTTCCAAGTACAGAGTTACAAAATCTCCAGCCACAAGTAGGACGTCCTCGGTTCCATGCCTGCTAATGCCATACTTTATTGCCCACACCAAACGCTAGACTCATTGCGTCGCGGCAAGGTTTACAAGAATAAGCGTTGCTTTCGACGATTGGTGCTCGATACCAAACCGACAGCACACATGGGAGAGATTCCCCTTCATTAGTCGCCATGGATCGAACCTTGTTCCTCCTATACGAGAATACGAACAAGTGTCAAGGCGTACACAGGCAATTAGGTCAGTAGTAGTAACGTACGAACAGCTCTTTTCGAGCCCGTAGATGTACACCGTACGATATGAGTCGTATAGGTTCTACGCTATACCAATTCGTCGTCGGCGTGGCTTCATTCTATCACCGTGGAAACTCCAGTACAGTACTGCGTAGTCTCTCTTAATTAGTTACCCGTTTGAATATACGTGCACTACCAAAACTTCACATGTGCGATACACAACGTTGAGCACTGCCGAAAAACAATGGACACGCTTTCTATCAGTCCACTCCGCTAAGACATAAGATAGTATAGCAGGTTTAACATTACGCATTGTAAAGAAAATAAACGATAAAAAGCTGTATACTATCGCAGCTCAAGCCTTTGAACACGCGCAGACTGCACATCGACCCTTTGGAGTCAGCAACTCTGTCCAAAGCAACCTGCAGCGGAATACTCCAATTTTATACCATGCAAAACCCTACTTTTGGGTGCGTATGCTCACACGCGTGTCTATCTTTTGGTTTGTAAAATGAATTTATCGGTCTCTTTAGAAATAATGTAACACATACTAGTATGTAGTTTTTGCAATGTTGCCGTTTGTATAATGAAGTATCGGCTGACGTTGGCCACCGCAAATGACACTGCTGATGGTCCCAGTGAAGATTAAGTAGGCGACTGAGGAGATCTGCCAGCACACATGAAAGTCAGGATACGTATTGAGCAGCGTGGAAAGGTCGTGTCCAAGTCCGACGAGCATGTTCGTGATGGAAACCGCTGCACTCTGTTTGTCGAGGTTAACAACTAGCGCACGTACGCCAGCTTATTCCTACTCACAAGATCGAGCAACACTGGTGAAGAAGGAGCTAACTCTTATATGCAGGTGTTTCCCATGCGCAAGTACGAGTAAATATAGCGCTCAAGGCACAGGAGCAGCATCGAATGCAGGTGGAATGGAAGGCAAAAGATGAGGAAGGCATGACGATGTTTGTCGCCGAAAGACAGTGCGTCATGGAGACCAAGGGTGTGTTTGAAATTTCTGCAAGAGAGACGGGGTGGAGATCAAGGACATTACATCGCTGGAACAGATCGCGCTGAAGCTGTGGCCTACTATTGCCAGCCGAAGACTGAGTGGGGTATGGACATGTGTGCTCTTTGAAATCGAGCAAGCGTAAAAAAGCATGTCCGTACGTTGCTCCAGCTGTCATGGAAGCCCAAGAGCAAGAGCAGCGCAAACGCAGGGAGACAAGTTGGCTTAGCACCTAAAAGGAATCGCTCCGACGGACGTTAGTACAGTTGTGTGCTGTGAGGGACCACAGTGGTCGTGGCCATCAAAACAAAAAGTTACCGATCCTAATTGCAAACTATCCACGCTTGTTTATAATGCTCTTACGAAGCCGTACAGATATAAGGATGTCTTAGATTGCATTATAGTCACCCTCAGCAACGAGAACGGCAATGTCGGTCTAATACTAACCTTTAAAGATGCAATGATTTTGACCCAGATACACCATTGCTGAAGTCAAAAGAATGTACAGACGACTGCGAACGCGCATCTGAAATGTCGACCAGCACGCAGGAGCAGCTACGAAAAAAACGTGCTATTATGCGCTACCCATAACCACACAGCGCTGATCACAAAAAGCACGTACATGCACCGATGTAATAATACCGCCAGATAAGTGGATACTTGCTGGCGGAAATTGATAATAGGGCTCTGCTCGCTTATAGCCCGTTTAATTCGCTTCCACGATTTCCGAAGTACGTGGCTAGGTATTTGTCGTTAAAAAAAGGGCGAGTACGATTGCGGACAAACAACATAACAGGAATGGCGACGGCAAGTTATATTTTTCCAAATTTTAGTAGAGGCCACAAGCAGTCGGCCTGCGCGCCACTTCATGCAAGATATGCCTCGAGAAAATAGACCACTCCATCAAGTCATGCATATGGCCGAAAGGTCTTCAGCACACCAATAGCGACCTTGCCACCAAAGTCTACCAACGAGACCGGCAGTGTCAACGCATCTCAGGCACCGCTTGAGCTTTGTACAGAGGCTGGACGATCATCCTTTTTCACACGGTACCGGACCCCAGAAAAAATGCTTCACCTAGGCGATGAGCTTTGTACGCCAGACGTCTTCGGGTCCCAAGTTCGGCGTCTCCGGGGGAAGCCAATATCGCTGAATAATATTTACAACGTCCTTCGGCACGCGATCATCATGAACAATGCCGCCCACGTGATTGATTACGTGCTTGGACCGCAAAAGCATCAATAGTATTTCATCGCTGAAGTGATCAGGATCGACGAGGGGGTGCTCAGGATCTACCAGGGGTGCTCATGATTGTAGTGTTCAACATACTGAAACCACTGGACGAGCAACTCTTGAATCATCGACTTCTTTGACTCCTCCGATGCTGCTAGAGGAGAGGCCAGCACATACCGTAGTGTTACAACAAGGACGTCTACGGGGTCCATGTCTTCGTTTCGCCACGCACTTAGCTGCTTACTGATGGCATCCGGGTACTCTGAAATTGACAGCTTTGCCAATAGTCGGAGTGCTCTTCCTCGCCAGGGAAGCGTTGAATCCAATCGAAAAAATCATCCACCTTGTATACTACTCCCTCCTCCATCTCCATGTCCAGCTCGGACAATTTAGCATCGGGGTACGATGAGATCTTATCGGCATACCTATCGACATAGGCTAGCCACTGCTTAAGCCGATTGAGAAGGGGGAACAATCGTACCAGTGAGATACGTGAGTTCGAGGATTTCGGCGTCGCTGGGACGGGTAACATGTGGTAGACATCATAAATGTTCACATCTGCTGGCAGCCAAATCTCGGACATCGTCTCTAAGGTGGAAGGATAAACCTCCACGAATGCTCGTTGTAAGGCGTCGGCAAAATTCTTCATACCTCTGACACGTCGTAGCGAAAGGAGAAGCGCCGGCAGCCCAATCAAGTCCGTTTCACTCGCCAGCTTCTTGACTACGTCAACGTCGCGATAGGCGAAATATTTAGCACGGAACAAACCAGCGTAATGAATCCACAATGGCAGCTTCCAGGGATTAAGAGACCTCTTCACCCGTCGGGCGCGACGTGAAGATACCGTGTTTGTGCTTGTCGCCTCTGCGACAAGCAACATATTACAGACATCTGCAGGACTCGTTTTCACCGACAGCCACCTATCAAACGTCTTGCGTATCAGGACTAGCTTTCCTAGGAGTTTGTTCGCAAAATCTTCATGTGGGTGCCGTCTCGAATCGCCTCGAAAAGCGCCTCTAGCTCTTTGTCTTTTCTGACACATATTGTAAAGGGGTTACACATCGAAGGGTACTCGGTACCCTGTGTCTTAGACACACGGGATGGTATCCCACTGAAAGAGATATAGAATATCTTATCGGTTTATAAGGGCTGACGGGTGCCAGCCACAAGATAGGAAAGATCTTAGAGATATTGATTTAGGACATGAGTGCCTAGATTCGGTAATATTTAGGATTAAGATATTCTATAGAGTTAAATGTAAATAAAGTTCAGTTTCCCTTTTGATCTTGTCTAAGACACGTGCCTTGCGAGGCGTCTCTAATCGTTGATCGTTACTAGTTAGCACATCTCCCTGAGATAGCTACTCTTGAGCACTAAGTACTGTAGATTCACTGAATCGTTCGGTCCCCTGGAACGGGGACCATAAGCGTTACGTTTGTTGACTCATAGACTCTAGTTCCTTAGAACTAATATCGCTCTTTGACCACTAATTCTTCCTCTGACTTAAGGAGCTGTGTAGCTCCGCTACACTTGGTAGCACAAGTAGTCAATCTACGCCTGAGTCATTAAAGACTGATCCTCTGTGAGGATGGAAAACTTCACTCCCCTCTCTGAGGCCCAAAAGGTCGCGCTTGATAAGCTGACCGCATCTTTGGGTCCAGAGTACGTGAAATTCCTTGTATCGCAAGGCCCGGAAGTGCTGACTGCACGTGTTGAGGGCTTCTTGCAGTGTGAAGAGTCCCTTCTAGGGCAGGACCAAGACCAAATGGCGTCGGCTATGCCTACAAGCTCTGTGTCTGTTCCAGACGAAGAGGCTAGGCCTCTTCCACTTAGAGTTGAAGTTAAAAACTACTCAGGAAAGGAGGGTGAAAACCTCAGCCTCTGGATCCGTGAGATTGAGATGGCCATGAGATCAGGCCTGATCAAGCTTGACCATCAACAGGCCTCGCTGGCTATCTCACAGCTCGATGGAAGAGCTAAAGAATGGGCCTTGACGTGTAGCACGTCGGTCGACTTATAGTTTCCCACATGGGAGTCGCTTAAGTCACAATTGGTACAGGTGTTTTCAACACCAAATCAGGCTTACGGCGTGCGTTCACGCTTTTTATCAACCCGTCAGGGTAAGAATGAGTTAACGGACTATGTCCAAGAGCTGATAACTCTCATGGCTGCTATGCAGTCTGACCCTCTGCCTGAGGCAGTCCATGTGACTATATTCATAGAGGGTCTCCGTACTGGCGTTGCCAGAACCAAAGTCTTTCGGGTTCACCCCTCGACATTCGAAGAGGCTGTGAGAATTGCTCTTAATGCTGAGCATAACTTCAAGTCGGCCAGACTTGGCTGGAATGGGTACAACCCTAGCTCTGCAAGAGCAAACTACACGAGTACTCCGGTCGGTAATAGGCCAGAACCGATGGATCTCAGCTATGCTGAAGACGAAGGTGAAGTTGAACTTCAAGCTGCTGAGCAGCAACGTGTTTTACGACGGTGTTATACGTGCGGAAGTACTAAACACTGACGGCCTGGTTGCCCTCTGTGTAGACAGCGCCAGGCTACGAGTCAACACTCTACCCCAAGCCAGAAGTCTGGCATGGCACGGGGAAATGCCGACACCCAGTAGGCGCGGGGTACCCTACTGGGGAAGAACTAGGTTCTGTAACACCTTTAGGAGGTAAAGTTGAACAGGGTTTAGCCCCAAAGAGTTCCATACCTATTGATATGGAGCGTGGATACAAGGCTGGCTTGTTGGTCGCTGAGGCGAAAGTTAAAGGCTTTGAAAAGCCTTGGTCGATTTTAATCGATTCTGGGGAGTCTTTCAATTATGCTCGACGTCGATCCCTTGAGGGAAGTCAGCTTTATGCTGAAGCGCTTACAGCGCATGAGGGTGATTCCATCACGGTTCGTTTAGCGACTGGAAGTCGTGTCACTGTACCTAAAGTTCCTTTGAACTTAGGTATAACGTTTTTGGACTTTGATAGCATTGAAAGCTGTCTTGTCCTTGATTTAGACTCGAGATATGATCTCATCCTAGGTATGGCTTGGCTTGAACGCTATGGGCCATGGATTGATTGGAGGTCGAAGACCTTAGGCTCTACGCGCAATGTTCCTAGCGAAGATTTGGAGAGTCATGAACCCACCTTTGGTAGGAAACAAAAGAACTATTGGCGCGAGCCTTTAACAGAAGAGGTCAATGTGCTGGACATTGGAATGTATGAGTTAACTAACTCCAATGTTGAAAACATGAATTCCGAGCATAGCTCGTTGAGTATTAGTGATACGACACGTACTCCGTTGAGTGTTACTCGTTGTGATAACTAGTCATTGCATGCTGAAAGCATGGTTGGCCTAGGGCCGAGTTATCAAGGATGTGATTCCTTTGATGTGTATGTGGTGGCACGTGAAGATGCACCAAGTGCGGTCGGCCGTGAAGGCACCACACTTAATGTCGGTAATGACATTATTGGCGAAACGCCATTAAGTTCAGGGCTAGGCCCGTATAATGTAAGTGGAGTGGCACTTTTAAATCCACTGAGTAAAGTGTTCGAGTTACGTAACACTTCACCGGATGTCGATCAAGACATTAGCTCTCGTATAGAGCGTACTACTACGAGTAGTAACCACGAGGACAATATTGTCCCGACCCCGGACGGGTGTAAGATCTCATCGAAGAGACGACCTGGACGCCAGGTGGCAACTGTTAAGCGCCAGGCGTCCGAGCACTCACATAGTGACAATAGTACACTATATACACTTGCCAACGGAGTGACTGGCCAGGATGAGGACAATGTTAGCCTGAAAAACCTTCCATCTTTGGATGCTCTTTGTGAGCTAGACGAAATGTCTGATGGCGAATCTAGCCAGGCCTTGAAGGCAGGAGATTTATCCTAATTAGTGGTCATTAGACCCGATATCGAGTTGAACTCGTCCTCATTAATGGATGAGTCGGTCCTGGAGGATACCAAGGCGGCACTCAGTGCCCGGAGTGGATCTTCGATCCTTAAGATCCTTTGAATCCATTCTATCCTTTGGTAAAGGAATTTCAAGATGTGGTGTGTCGCAACTCACCACCTGTCTTACCTCTCGATATAGGTGTACGTCATGAAATTGACCTAGTTCCAGGAACTAAATACTGCGTAACACGGCAGTGGCCTTTACCTAAGGAACAGTGTGATGTCATTGACAATTTCTTTCGTGCTAAGCACGCGGCGGGAATGGTGCGGGGGAGTAAGTCTCCCCATTTCACACCTACTTTTTGTGTCAAAAAGCCTAATGGTAAGTGGCGTATTATGCACGCTTATAATAAGCTCAATGCTGCCACTATCCCGGCTCAGACACGAATCCCCAGAAAGGATGTTCTTCAGAACAATATGGTGGGATGTACATTGTACAATGCGCTCGATTTAGTCGATGGTTATTACCAGCTGCTCATGCGATCAAGCGATATTCCGCTAACAGCGGTTAGTACCTCGAGCGGTATACTCTGAGAGTGGCTAGTTGTGTCACAAGGGCTGTCAAATGCCCCGGCTACTTTTAATCGTATGGTGACGCAACTATTCAGACCTCATCGAGGCTATGCACAAACGTACTTTGATGGCATCTTTGTCCATAGCCGTGCAACGAACGGTCGATCTGATGTGGATAATCACATTGATCATTTACGAGCGGTGCTCGAGTGCATGCGTACTAATAAGATCTATGCTAAGGCATCGAAATGTATCTTGGTGCAGATGAGATCCCATCTTTGGGATGATTTTTTAGGAAGCGAGGCCTTCGGGCAGATCCTGCAAAGGTGAAGGCCATAGTGGATTGGCCAGTTCCTAAGAACTAAAAGGACATACGCAAATGGCTTGGAATTACAGATTACTTGCACAAGTTTAGAGAGAATTACGCTGATGTGGCTCGGCCTTTATCCAATCTCCTTAAGAAGGATGTGGATGGGTGTTGGGGTAACACCGAACACGAGGCTTTTCAAGCAGTTAAGGAAAGTCTCCTTCATGCGCCAATACTGGCTTTGCCAGATCCTGTTCGGCCTTTGAGTGTCGTCTGTGACGCATCTGACTTTGCCATAGGCAGTGCTCTGTTACAAACAGATGTCGATGGACGCGAAAGCGCCATTGCATTCGAATCTCGACAGCTCAAAGCTGCTGAAAAGTACTATCCAGTTCATGACGAAGAGCTACTTGCTATAAGGTATGCTCTAGTCAAATTCAGAGTAAATCTGCTTGGCTCAAAGCCATTTGTGATCTATAAAGATCATGCATCATTGCGCACTGCGACACATTCGCCGCGTCTCTCTCAAAAAATGGCTCGTTGGCTTTCATTCTTTGCCGAATATAACTTCGAAGTGAGGTATGAGCCAGGAAAGCAAAAGGCTTTGGCTGATGCGCTATTGCGCCGACCTGACTATGAGCTTGCTCAAGTTACTACGCTGTCATCGTCAGTCACTGACTTAATCCGTGCGGCTTATGTCAAGGATGAACAATGTGTAGCTTTGCTATGTGCTCTTGGAAGCGAGGGGTTTGACAACTCGGACGTAGAATTGTCGGCACGTTTACGTGAGGCTACATCGATATTCTATCGATAATGGCCTGTTGTGCTATCGCACAGATATTGAGGATAACCCTCGTATCGCTGTCCCTCAGGATAAGGAGTTGAAGTATTGAATCCTCTATGAGGCGCATGATACCGCTTTAAGTGATCATCTCGGTCGTGAGAAGACCTATAGCTCAGTGAACCAGGATTATTGGTGGCCCGAACTATACAAGTGGGTGAGCAACTAAGTGCGTACGTGTGAGACGTGCCAACGGGTCAAAACCTCGGCACATGGGACTGCGCCGCTGGCTAGTTTGCCTGTAACCTCTGGAGGTTGGGAGTCCATCAGCATGGAATTCGTGTTTGGCCTACCGAAGGATTCGGATGGCAACACTGGCATTGTGGTCTTTGTTGATCGATTGAGCAAGATGGCTCACCTAGCGGCAGTGCTGGACTCTATTGATGCCGAAGGTACAGCGAAGTTGTTTATCGACCGTGCGTTTCGACAACACGGACTGCCACTGTCAATTGTCTCTGATAGAGATCCCCGCTTCATTGGGAAGTTTTGGAAGTCCATCTTCAAGGTGCTCGGCACCCGTTTGGACATGTCCACAGCGGATCATCCGCAGACCAATGGTCAAACTGAGCGTGTTAATTACGTCATTAATGACATTTTGCGCAGTGTTTGCGCTGATACGCCTAAGCGTTGGAGCTCCATGCTCCCTGTTGTTGAGTTTGCGTTGAACAACGCAGTTCATGCCTCGACAGGCTATACTCCGTTCTACTTGAACGGCCTCACCCCCCCGTGCGTTCCGTTAACGCTACCACTACGTGGCTCAGGGCTTGGTGGGGAGAGGTTGCCGATAGGCTTGCTGATATCAGCCCTGCTACTGTTCAAAAACAGGTTAGCCCGTTCCTAATAACACGATTGAATGTCTTACGACATGTGCGTGACTTAGTTGATGATAGCCAAGACAAAAAGAAGGAACAAGCGGATGCTAAAGGTAGAAGCTGTATTGAAAGTTACGAGGTCGGTGACCAAGTCTTACTAAACGCTAAAAACCTACCTACAAATGTAGTGTCTGCTGTGTTTAAGACTAAGCTGCGTCCTCGCTTCATTGGACCATTTACGGTCTTGGCCAAGAAGGGTCTTGATTATATGCTCAACTTACCGCTCAAATTGTGTACACATCCCGTGTTTTACGTTGGCCTCCTTAAGCCATACCGGGATCCTTCCCATGTGATCTTGGAGGCGCTTGCGCCGACGACGAGGGCTGTGCCCCGGATTGCTGTAAGCGAATCAGCAAGTCCAACTGAGCCTCGCTCCGAGTTCGAGCACGCTCCATCGCCTGAAGGCGGCTTTTCATCTCATCCAACATGCACTGGGTCTTACCTAAGGTCTCTTGGAGACCCTTCACTTCGAGAACCAATTTCTCGTGGTCCGCCACAGGTACACCGGCCACCCCCGACGCTGCTCGATGAGCATGGGAATCGTCAGTTTCATGTCAAGAGACTACTGAAACGACGTCTTCGTCATGGCCAATAGCAGTATCTGGTAAAGTGGCGAGGGTACCGTGAGTCGGAAAACTCATGGGAGTACGAGATACCCCTTCCGCAAGATTGACCATACGCCTTAGATGTTTTTGAACATCGTGGCCAGGTTCATCTCGAGACAGAGACCGTTTCTTACCACCAGTGGTGTGGGTTGGAGGTTTGGTGGTCACATTCTGACCAGCACTCGCGGATACCGTAGTAGCCGAAGCATAGCGCGTGAGATTGCGCAATTGGCCTCTGGCCGTAAGGTTGGAATAATCATACCGAATCTTGCGTTCGAGACCCAGATCAACCACATTGGCACTAGCTCTCAGAGCGTACATACTGCTGAGGCGACGAGTGAGGTGCACCCAGCGAACGAAGGCGTCGTCTTCTTCGTCCGTTGTTTCGCCTGCGGACAAGAGAATGGGTATACCCTTAATCGGTCAAACCGGTGCACCACGTGCTTGCAACTCAAAGCGTGCCTTGTACTGACTTTGCGTTGTCAGAGATGGCTCCAGGGACCTCTCACAAAGTGCCTGGCCACTTGTCACTTCCTCGGGAGAAGCCGCTACAGAACCAATGGTCCACGTTGCCAACGTTGGCCAGTCGTTTGATGTAGACGTTCCTCCACACTGAGTGGAGTGAACACATAGCTGCGCTGGTTCTTAAGGGTCGTGACCATTTTTGCATGGCGCCGAGCGCTTTCTTCTCGTTGAACAGCCAGCTTCTGCTGCTCAATGAGCGAGTTGGTGATGATTGCATCATACGAACCGGGTGTTGAATGCGGCTCCAATGGCGCATTCGCATCATTACGTTCAGAGAACAGACTTAACGTAGTAGGAGGTTGTACTTCAGGCATTGGTGTATCGTACATTGTCCTTGCATCACCCGGGACACTGGTATTGCTACCATAGTCCACTGCCTCCTCCATCCCGAGATATGCACAAATAGCCTTTGACCCGTTAGACGATGAGGACATGGTGCTAAAGCTTCGCATTACCGTGAGGTTAACCGCAAGTGCACTGACCTCATTGAGGAAAAATTTCGATTGCCGTTTGGGTAAATGTCAGTCTGGTGAGGGATGGTGTAAAGGGGCTACACATCGAAGGGTACTCGGTACCCTGTGTCTTAGACACACGGGATGGTATCCCACTGAAAGAGATATAGAATATCTTATCGGTTTATAAGGGCTGATGGGTGCCAGCCACAAGATAGGAAAGATCTTAGAGATATTGATTTAGGACATGAGTGCCTAGATTCGGTAATATTTAGGATTAAGATATTCTATAGAGTTAAATGTAAATAAAGTTCAGTTTCCCTTTTGATCTTGTCTAAGACACGTGCCTTGCGAGGCGTCTTTAATCGTTGATCGTTACTAGTTAGCACATCTCCCTGAGATAGCTACTCTTGAGCACTAAGTACTGTAGATTCACTGAATCGTTCGGTCCTCTGGAACAGGGACCTTAAGCTTTACGCTTGTTGACTCATAGACTCTAGTTCTTTAGAACTAATATCGCTCTTTGACCACTAATTCTTCCTCTGACATAGGAAGCTGTGTAGCTCCACTACACATAAGATCTTCGTGACTACCTCGTTATTGCTATAACTGATTTGAGTTTGGTACTTGTTAAATACTCCAGCCAATGGGTAATCAATTTGTTGGGGATGGAATCTCCAGACACGAGCTGAGTCATGTACTAGAACGCGTCATCTGGATATTTTTGTAGTAGAAGCCATCCTTGCGTGCGCAGTGCGCAAAATGCTTCAGACAGAAATGATGTTAATGTCCAAACTCGTTCCTCGTCGTTCTGGTGGACGTAGTTGGTCGCGTTTACTGAAGCGTCGTATAGCTCTGAGGGTCCAGATACGACGGACGCTGACGCCTCCTGGAGAGAAGAGAAAGTGAACAATTTAGGAGCAGGATCTTCGGTTTGATTGGCTAAAGCAGGACCATCGGTCTCATTGACTCGAGCAGTCGTCGATCGAGAAGCTTTCCACAGTACAACGACGGACGCCGTGAAGAGAAAGTAGGGGAGGCGCATGGTGGTGACTGTTGGCTGTCTGACACTTAAAGGACTAAGAGAAGAAAGTTGCGGAGCCTCTCAGCCGCAACATGTCAGCCACCCATGTTTCAACCAGCTTCGAACATCCTGAGAGATTTAATCCCAGAAAGTTCGTCAGCGCCAGTTGCTGGGAGAGGCATGACTCGTACGGGCTTTGTACCATAGATTGGCGGTCACAATAATTGTACAGCCAAAAAAAGTGGGCGGTAATTTATAGGATTTCATCCAAATTGCGGGAAGATAGGGGAGCAAGCTCTGGAGCCCGCCCTTTGATATAAGTAATCCAGCTCATAGAACCGAATCAAGTTTAAAAAACTATCAATAGGGGTCACTGAAGAAAGAGTATGATGCTGTTATTGTATGTATTAACCAGTACAGTATACTCATGCAACACAACCAGTCTTTGCTTATGAGTGTCCAGCATTTGCTTATGTGACCATATTCACCTTTGACCGATTTTAAGCCAATCCTGTGCGTGCGTCACAATAGTGACCTAGCCAAAGAGTGACTTCGTATATGCCGATATATCTTTGAGGAGGGGACAGGCTAGATCGCACTTAGTATGTGTAAGGTACACCTAGTCGCGTTATATACAGACAGACAGACACACACAGATGAGTACAATTTAAAAGTTCGGCATTCAACCTTGCGCACAGTCACTAATAGCTTCACCCTTCGGGATCGCAATCAAATAAATGCTTCTTTCTTCCCCCTATACTTCAATTCAAGTATCTCAGTAACAAAAACAAATATCACGGGACGAGGTATCATTAAGGTCCATCTACTTCTAGTGGTAAAGTTCATCAGTCTCCTTCTCGTCTATACTACAGTTCATAAACAAACTCACATCGCTCACCCCCTTAATGAATCGTTTCGGGGGGGGGGTATGAACGAACACTAAGCCACAGTCAGCTGGGTCCCGAAATTGCATTTTCGACTTCTATGGTATTGTTACAAGGGCGACAGTACTGATAGGATGGTTGTGCACCTCTCCAGAGGTTGCGATAAAGTATCGGCAGGTGTGAAGAGGGGAGCCCTGTCACGGCTTCCTGCTACTGAGGTCTTTTATAGGTCAGCGGCCGCTTCACAAAATGTTGCGGTAAATTCGCGAAGTATCAAGTATATACAGAGGTCAGCAGGTCGTGATTTGGTTACGTACGGCCGCGAAAGATAAAAATAGGAGTTGGGTCATCGGAAGAGCCATGCATCAGAGCCAGTGGTGACACTCGTAACCAGATCTTGGTTGAAGCACACCAATATAAATAGATTGATGGACGACAATATTTTTTTCAAGAAGCACCTTCAATTGTTGCGTCGTAAGGAATATGGGCGAAGACTACATTATCGATTTGTGACTGCCACACTGCCTCTATCTTGGCTAAAGAAGTTGCCGAGTTGAGCTTATTAGCTGAAGGTGCATCTACTGAGAAGGAAGGTTAATCTTCTAGTGATGAAAACTTTGGTTATGATTATGATATTAGCAGAATCTGAGATGAGGCGTAGATTAAGCGGGATGTATACAAGCATCAATACATCGAACGTCACAACGTCTGCTAAAAACCAAATCAACATTTTCTAGAGACCGTTTGATGGTCTACATAATCATGGTCAAAAAGATATATTGAAAAGCTATCCATGATCATCAACATGTTCTGCTGTTGACGAGGATTGGCGGTGGTCATTCCAATTATGTGATGTGTTTAAAACGAAAACGACCAGAAGAAATTAACAAAGGAAGTTAGAAGCGCGATAAAGAAATATGGTGTTTCATGGTTAATATTAATAGCTAAATTGGAAAGCCGTAAACATGGCCGTAAAATTAGTAAGGGTATCGCTTAAGTCACAGACACTAATTATACAACCGCTAATGCGGTCCAGGCAACCTTGTCAACTTCGTCGTATGAAAAGATTGGCTTTCCTGTAGCTTGAGTTGCTTGTACACAAATGGCTACACTAACAGCGGCAACAACAGCAAAAAAACAGCGATAGAAACTACAACAACAAAAAGAAAACTCAAATGGCAGCACAAATTATATTCAAAGGCGCAGCAACACAAAAAATGATAAGTACGTACTTCTGGTCTAACATGATACTGATAACATTGTCAATTTCGTCGTATGAAACGCTTGGCTTTACATTAGCTTAAGGGGAGCATTTTTTTATTTTCCCCTATTTGAATTTGGCAGACATTAAATGGTTCAATCGTGTCGATGCTGTATACCTCCCTCTTTAGCTACGCCTCAACTCAGGTTCTGCTATCATCATCACCACCACTGTTTAAATCATCAAAAGATTCATATTCCTCCTCAATAGATGCACCTTCAGCTAAAAATATCAACTAGGCAACTGCGTCGGCCACGATAGTTGCAGGGATTTGCAGTCACAAAATCAATCATGTCGTCGTCTTCCCACGTCCAATCCGACGCACAATTAACAGTTCTTATTGTAAAAAAATCGTGTTGATTATCAATCTCCTCGAACTGTTGTGCTTCAACCTCGGTTTGGTTACAAGCGTCCCCATCGGCTCTGACGCCGGTCTCTCCTGATAATGCTACTGTACTCTTCTTCTTCCACGGTCGTAGGTAGACTAATTTAGACCTGCTGGGCCTCTGCATGCACTTGGTACTATGCGTATTTGTACTGGAGCTACCCAGATCTTAGTCAGAGGAAGACTTACGACTCTAGAAGTCAATTAGTTCTACGGAACGAAGTTCCTATTAGTTTAAAGAGTCAACAAAGACTCGGAGAGTCTTTAAACTCGTAGAGCTTCTAGTCCTGGTTCAAGGGACTAACGACGACCCTAAGAATCGTACTCACAATGTGCTCTCGAGTATACGCCTCAAGCTAGCTCTTACTCGTAACGATCTACTGACGTCTAAAATAGACACGTGTCAATCTAAGATCAAAAGGGGAACTGAACTTTTATTTCTTAGTTTTATCTGTAGTAAACCTCATCCAACTACCTAATACTAAGGTTAAACTAATTCGCATAGTAATCTTCAGTCCATTAAAGATTGATAGATGGTACATCAATCTGTCATCAATGGATGACTGAGGTAAACAACCACATCAGTTATCACAGATAAAACTTGGGATTGTATATCACATATACAAGGAATATCCCTTTAGGACGATAACGGACGTGTTACATTGTTACAGTATTAATGTAAACCTACCTCATTTTTATTGCTCTTGTACCGAGTAAACGATGCTTCTTTTTTTGTAAAAAGACCAGCTTGATTCAACATCGTTCGGCTGAGGAAGTGAATGAGGGTATTGACAAGAGCTTCATTGCATGCATTACATTATAGTAAGTCATATACAATCAGACAATATAAGAAGTAGTGGGAAGAAAGCAGCATTCATTTAATCTTAGCACATGTATGTGAGTCATATTGGTCACATTCAATTTTATGATACTATAAATATAGGGATCACTTTCGGTCACTTGACATCGGTCGATCACTCAGATCCCTGCATACACCTACCCGCGTTATTTACTGACACACACAGATAAGTACAATTAAAAAGCTCGGCATTCAGCTTGCGCACCGTCAGTAATAGCTCAACCCTTCGGGCTTTCAAGAATAGCCCCAGAGAAAACCCCTTCGTTTGTACCATTTGATCAGATCATGCTTCAAAATCAGAGAGTTAGCCATCCTTGTCGTTGGATGGAATTGTTGGTCAACGGTGTAATTTTTGGCTAATTCACCATTGATGAGCTAATCAACTCTATTAGATAGGACGAGAGAGCTCAGCCAAAGCTTATTATCCAAGCGATTCGGTAACGGGGTTACACAAACGGTTGTGATAACCAAGTACGCTGGTGTGATATACACATAAAGAGATCAGTGAAACTAATAGGCGTTATATTGTATCACATACGCTAAGCGGTAATACCGTACCTTAATAATTATGGATATATGATATCTATCGTAATCGGGTCCTCAAAGGACGGCGTAGTTCTGGTGTGGTAACACCAGAAGAATCCCTTTGAGGACTACTCGATTAGGGAGCATAGTTTCAAGGTTAAATACGTAAGTGAGGTTTATTATCGCTATAAATCCGTAAATACATTCAGTTACCCTTTTGATCAGTTTCAGACACGTTTCTTTATAAGACGTCTTTGATCGTAAGAGTTAAGTGGCTATATTAAGGCTAGTACTCTTGGGCATTAGTGCCACTCGATTCCTTGGAGTCATTGGTCCCTTGAACCAGGACTAGAATCTTGCGAGCTTGTAAGGATACTTAGAGTTAAGTCTCACTAAGTCTGCAAGACTTGAGACCCTTTAAGTTAATACCCGCTCAGTTTGATATACTTCTAGACTCTATGAGTCTAGAAGTCTTCCTCTGACTAAGAGGTAGGGTAGCTCCGCTACACTTAGTAGTACTTGTAGTCAATCTACACCTGAGTCTGTTAAAGACCTTTTCTCTGTAAGGATGGAAACCACGATAACCCTCTCTGAGACCCAAGGATTAGCACCGGAGAGACTCAAAGCTCTAGTCGGGAACGAACAAGTGGATCTAATCCTCGCACAAGGTCCTGACGTAATTTTTGCACGTCTTGACGCTTTTATGCAGTTGTATTTACTTTAATGTGGAGACTACACAACCATTTGGCATCGGCTATGCCTACTTGGTATGTCCCCGAACCCGATGAAGAGCCAAGGGCTCGCCCCCTTGTCTGGACTGTAAAGACATTTGAGGAAAAAGAAGCGGAGAATCTCCTCCTGTGGATCAGAGAGGTGGAAATGGCCATGAACTCCCCTATTCTCCCGTCGGAGCAACAGCGAGTTGGGATGGCTATCTCGAAACTAGGTGGTCGATCCAGAGAATGGGCTCTCACGTGTAGCACGTAGGTAGACAAAGCTTTCCCCACATGGGACTTGCTAAAACAGCAAATATACCGAGTGTTTGCTCAGCCTAATCAGGCATACCGAGTGAGTTCTCGTTTCTTATCTGCCTGTCAGGGCAAGAAAGAACTATCGGTCTATTTCCAGGAACTGAGAACTCTAATCGCTGCCATGCAGCTTGATCTCTTACCAGAAATGGTTTTGGTTACCATCTTCATAGAGGTTCTTCGTACGGGCGTGGCTCGACGGAAGTATTCCGGGTACACCCCACCTCTTATGAGGCAGATATAGATATTGCGTTGAACCCTGAGTTCAGCTTTAGGGCAGCCCGCTTTGGCACCTATGGGTACAACACAAACTCGGCGAACTCATTTAATTCGTTCAATAGGCCGAAGCCTATGGACTTCAGACTCGCCAAGACGGACGAAGAAAAAGAGCTTCGAGCTGTAGAACAGCATCGAAACATTCGACGATATTTCACGTGCGGAAGCACAAAGGAACTGCGACCTAATTTCCCTTTACGCAGGGCACGCCGGGCTACTTCAAGTTGAACTCCCGCCGCTAACCAGAATTCTGGTACGGTGCGGGAAAACGTAGACTCCCAGTAAGTGCGAGGAGCCCTGCTGGGAAAGAACTAGGTTCTATTGAGTCTCTAGAGGTAGTGGCGAACAAACATAGCCCCAAGGAGCCCCGTGCACTCTAACACGGGGCGTGAGTACAAGCCAGGCTT
The DNA here is from genome assembly GCA_000173235.2 of Hyaloperonospora arabidopsidis Emoy2. Lineage (NCBI taxonomy): Eukaryota > Oomycota > Peronosporomycetes > Peronosporales > Peronosporaceae > Hyaloperonospora > Hyaloperonospora arabidopsidis. Next base: position 609,220 of record JH598083.1, read on the forward strand.
GTTGGTCACAAATGAGACTGTTAAGGGCTTTGACAAACCCTGGTCGATTTTGATCGACTCCGGCGCATCCGGTAATTGTGTCAAACGATATTCCTTGAAGGGAATTCACGTTATGTTGAAGGCTAGGAGCGCGCAAGGATGATACGATCACTGTTCGCTTAGTGACAGGAACTCTAGTCACCACAGCCAAAGCTCCTGTGAACTTGGGTGTGAAGTTCTTCAGTTTTGATAGTATCGAACACTGTTTAGTCCTTGATTTGGACTCGAGATGTGATCTCATCCTTGGTATGGCCTGGATTGAGCGCCACGAACCATGGATTGACTGGAGGTCAAAAACATTAAGCGCAACGCGCACTGCCCCTAGCGGAGATTTGGAGAATCATGAACCCACCTCTGCTAGGAATCAGAAGCGTTATTGGCGCGAGTCACTGGCTGAAAATGTCAGTGTGCTGAACATCGGAATGTCAGAGTTAGTTGATTCTGAAGATGTCAAAGACATGAGTATAGAGCAAAGCTCGATATGTAATAGTGAAACGTCCGCTAATTGATAGTCGTTGTGGGAGCAACGTAATGAACTCTGAAAGCATTGTTGACCAAGCGTTAATTCATCAAGGATTGAACCCATCAGATGAGCGTGGAGTGGCACGTAAGTACCCACTGAGTGACGTTGGCTGTGATAGCGACGCGCTAAATGTCAATATTGACATTGTTGGTGAAATATCAAGGCATTCCGAGCCCGGCTCAGCGGATGCACGTGAAGTGGCACGTAATCCACGCGATGACGACGTCGTGACTCGTCATCGGATGTCGATCGTGACATCAGCGCTAGGTTAGAGAAAATTACGTCTAATGATGATATCGATCAGAGAGATACTAGTCACAAAGCGTGTGCTTTGTCAACCAGTGATAATGACTTTCAGCTGTATACACTCGTCAACGAAGTGACTGGTGCCTGTGATGGTACAATTAGCCTTGAGGCTATACCCTCGTTAAGTTCTCTTTTAGAACTCGAAGAATTGTCAGTCGATGAGTTTGATCATTCACTTAAGAATGGAGACCTTTCAGTGGTGGTAGTAATTCGACCCGACATCATAGAGTTAGGCCCTTCTTCACTTTTGGATAAAGCCGTTCTGGAAGACACAAAAGCAGCACTCAGTGCGCGTATTGGGTCATCCATATTGAAAGACCCTCATGATCTCTTTTATTCCTTAGTCAAGGAATTTCAAGATGTGGTGTGCCACGACCCACCCTCGGTTCTACCTCCAGATAGAGGTGTCCGTCATGAAATTGACTTAGTTCCTGGGACCAAGTACTGTGTCACACGACAGTGGCCCTTGCCCAAGGAGAAATGTGATATCATTGATGACTTCTTCGGTGCCAAGCACGAGGCAGAAATGATACGTGAGAGTAAATCTCCACATTCGACACCGACATTTTGTGGCAAAAAGTCGAGCGGCAAGTGGCATATTGTACATGCTTACAACAAGCTTAAAGCGGCTACTATTCCGGCACAGACACCCATTCCTAGAAAGGACGTTCTTCAAAACAAAATGGTTGGTTGTACTAAGTATAGCGCACTCGACTTGGTCGATGGATATTATCAATTGCTCATGCGAGTGAGTGATACACCGCGTACAGCAGTGATCACTCCGAGTGGTATGCTATGGAAATGGCTGGTGATGCCCCAGGGGCTGTCTAATGCTTTTGCAACATTTAACCGACTGGTGACGCAACTTTTCTGTCCACATCGGGATTCCGCACGGACGTACTTCGATGACATTTTTGTCTATAGTCGTGCCGAACAAGGTCGGTCAGATGTTGATACCATGCCGACGCATTTCGGGCAATCAAAGAGAGTCTCCCCCATGCTCTCATTTTGGCGTTTCCAAATCTTGAGTACCATTTTAGTGTTGTCTGCGATGCATCAGATTTTGCTATAGGCAGCGCCATGTTACAAACAGATGCTGCATACCGCGAGCGAGTTATCGCATTTGAATCCCGTCAGCTGAAAGCTGCTGAAAAGAACTATCCAGTTCATGACAAAGAGCTACTTGCTATGAAGTATGCGCTCGTCAAATTTAGAGTCCGTCTGCTTGGCTCCAATCCATTCGTCGTCTATACAGATCATGCGTCATTACGCACGGCGACACACTCGCCTCACCTCTCTTAGAGAATGTCTCGGTGGCTTTTCTTCGTTGCGAAATGTAACTTCGAGGTGAAGTATAAGACAGGCAAACGAAATGTGTTGAATAAGGCCCTCTCTTGCCGTCCTGGTTATGAGCTTGCTCATGTCACGACTTTGTCGTCTCCTATTGAGGAGTTAATTCGTGTGGCATATCGATGGGATTCTCAATCTGTGGCATTGTATCATGCCCTTAGGAGTGAGGAACATAAGGACTTGGACACTCAATTATCGGCGCGCTTGCGTGCCAGCCTACATCGATATTACATCGATTGTGTCCTCTTGTGGTATCGCACGGATGCTCCTCGCATCGTCGTGTCTCACGATAAGGACTTAAAGTACCGAATCCTCTTTAAGGCACATTATACTGCTCGGTGGGCATTTGGTCCACGAATGCCCACCGACGGCATGATAATGTGCATTAAAGAGTATTCGGTACTTATGGCTCTGTGAGTCAACACTACTGGTGGCCCAAAATCTACAAATGGGTGAGCACATACGTGCGTACATTTGAAACGGGCCAGCAGGTAAAACTATTGGCACATTCGGCTGCGTCGCTCGCTAGTTTGCTTGTTCCCACGGGGTGTGAAGAGTCCATCAGCATGAATTTTGTGTTTGTTCTTCCCAAAGACTGTAACGGCAATACGGGAATTATGATCTTTGTTGACCGTTTAAGTAAGATGGCTCACTTAGTGGCGGTGCTGGACTCCATCGATGGTAAAGGTACAGGTATGCTGTGTATCGATCGTGCGTTTCGTCAATACGGGTTGACACTGGTAATCATCTCTG
>JH598084.1:1790-32494 GCA_000173235.2 Hyaloperonospora arabidopsidis Emoy2
TCGCGACCAGGTCGCTTTCGATTAGACATCTGACGCCCTTTACAGTGATCTCATGAAATCGCTCCGCATATCACATAGCACAGATGCATATATCCCAAAGTCATCAATCAAACGACTGTAACAATTTAGGCTTCCCGAGAATGAATGCATGGATCGCAGAGCTCGAGGAAAGGGATAATTCACTATGGATACTAAATCGTTCGGGTGGGATTCTAATCACTCGAGCGAAACTGGAAGCATATATAGTAAAACTTGCGACGCCTCCAAAAGATTTTGGCCACATTGATCGATAAACTCCATCGATCACACACCTCGGGAAATCGTTCCACTTTTGGTGTAGGGGGTCCATAATGTACCAAGTATCAAGATGTCGTCGATATATGAACTCCGACCCAGGACTGATGGTCTTGGGTCTGTATCCGGATCACCTTCACTAAACACATCGGTCGGCACTGAAGAAGTTGAGTTCGAATCAGGCTTGGGGCCGAATTTAGATATCTGTACAGCGCATTGTCGATCAGTCGCTGGTAGAATTGGGGAGCGTTCTTTAACTCAAAATGCATCTGTAACCATTCAAAAACACCCGACGGCGTGATGAATGACGAAATGGATCTTGCTCATTCCGTCATCTTCACTTTGCAGAACCCACTCATCATATCCACGGAACAATACCCCATCGTCTTATCCAAGTCCTGCAGCAATTTGCTAATCAGTGGCATAAGACATTTCATCAATCTTGCCGATTGGTTTACTCGCCTATAATCAATGCATACTCGTATATCTTCCTATTTGATGATGATCACCACGATAGGAGAAGCCCAAGGTGAGTCGGATGGTTGGATGATCTTGGCCGATAATAGTCCATTTATTAAACCCGCTAGTTTCTCTCGGAAATCGGGTGCTACCGGTCGTACTCTCTGTGTGTTCGGCTTAGTACTTCTGACGTTAATGTCACATACCGCTCCAAGTGCAGCACGAGGCAAACATTCCCTATGCCTTCGAGCAAATGACGATTTTTAATGAGATCAGTTATTTCAACTTCTTTTAATCATCTGTCGGTGGTACACCCAAATCTCCATCTTGGATGTCGTCGATGGCAACGTCAACTGTGGAAATGACCACTTCCGGCAAGATCGTCATATGTTGGTCCATATCTTCGGCGAACAGTTCTCCATTGTCGAGACACCGCATTTTTTTGCCTATATTAGGTCGGTTGGATCTTTTTCGATCGTGGTCGTCGAAGCGTCTTCAATTCCTTGATCTGCCAGTTTTGGCTCCTGATCGCCCCCTATCATCAGGTACTCTGATTGCGATCACCATTGCTGTTCCAATAACCGTATCTGACCAGTTTTGTGTCGGATCACCATCCCCTACTTTCCCGATCATGCTGACTGCAGCAGGCATTTTCAACGATTGTTGTCCTTCACTGTAAGGGTATTCTTCATACTCGGTATCGACTTGCACCTCGCATTCTGTATTGCCTGAAACCTCCAACTGTGACACGATCTTTCCCGATATACTTAGGTCTGTTTCCGTTTCTTGTTTTTCAATATGCGTCAGAATTTTCTTTGGGATTTGGGTGAAGTATGACGGGTGGTCATATAGCGGCCCGAATAATCAGTCGAACGTTCTTTTTTCGATTCCGTTGAAGCTTCGAACGCCAGAGTCTTCCATTCATTATACCGGCGTGATTCGACCGAGCCGTAGCTCGTTAATCAAGGTATCACGTCTTCCATCATCTACCATCATAGAGGAGTATCGTCATCAATGATAACCTGCCAATTGACGATATTGGTCAATAGCAAAAACTTAATCTGGCCAAGACCAGTAGTTACCAGTACCCACACCTCACCCATAGCTTAGATTTAGAAAAACCTGCTCTGATCTTCATATCTGTGAATCCTTCGACTAGGATTACCACATGTTAATCTGGGGCAGTGATAGGCTGTATATTTACTCCCTATGGAGGTCGTCACCCTACCAGGTGAATTTTCACTTCGTCTGGCAAACAAAGCGTACCGTCTGCTAGATCCAGACGTGCCTCTGATGTTAACATTAACTACATACCTACGATCGCTTCTTGGCCAACATGATCACCCACCCAGACATCAAAATATTATACTAGTGATCCGTTCAGCGTGATATTGATCGTTGTGCGTCCTTCGGTCATGTAGGCATTCTTCCCGATTCCCACACACTCTTGCTTCTGGCTGTAGTCGACCATACACCCCACCTATTGAGCAAAGGTAGCATCGAGGATTTAGGTTTCGGCTTCAATATCAAATAACATAGTGGCCCTTTTGTTGTTGATCTTGCACGCCGCTTTAGCGTGTATAAACTACTTACCTGGTGTATGATATTTCCAATAACCTCGCCACTCTCCTAGCGCTAGATCGAGCTCCATCTTAACGGGAGATCGCAAATGTTTATTCACTCTCTTCACACTTGAAATATTACACAAATATGGTTATCCAAAATACGTGACTTAGCTATTTGGTCGACCCGACTGTTACTTCCCTCATCGATACTTTTAGTCTCCACAAATGCATATATGCATAGCCTAGAACGCTCAACTCGTGCCAGATTCCAATCTGGTGACGTCCTAGTTTAACATCTTCTCCTCCTTGGCAGGAGGTAGACGAGCTGGATTGGTCGGCATGTACCACTTACGGATCACGTTGTAGGACTCCTCTATGGGGCATTATCCGCTATATATAAACCTGCCTACGGGCAGGAAATACATGTAGGTATTTGTCCGAGGGATGTCGTCTGTGGCCACACTTCTGACCAGTCAATCAGTTAGTTCCAACATCCGCGATCATCATGTCTCTTCGAGCCACAATGTGTGCAAGCTTTCGAAAGTTCGACGCGATCATGGTCATCATTCTGATCTGTCTTCCACGACCTGTCTCCTTGATCTCCCGGATCTGCGACTTGATCGGAGGCGGTCGCCACACAAATCTTGCGTCGACACGATTCTGCGTTCGATTCATCCGAGCTTGAGTCCGAGTCGCAATCTTAGCTTTCTACACGAATGGCCTTCACTGCGACGGGTGTTTTCGAATACCCCGGATCCGATGCTGCAGCTGGTCCCAATTAGAATTTGTTCGATTCGGCCGACTCTTTATTCTGTCGAAAGCTCATACACTGATACGAGTGCAGATTTCCTTTCATCGTGTCCGCATTATTCACTCACAATAATGCCAGTTATTTTGCCAGCTCCCGATCGCCCAAAGCATCAATGGAGTGTTTTACATGTTCACGTGGACATGCTAGATATCCATATATGAACGCCACTTTAGCCCGCATTCTTGCCACATTCAGCAGATGGAGATATTCCAACGGGTTTTCATTTGGTCACTTCCGCGCATGGTAATATTGCCTTCTGCTGACATTCCATACCCTTCATATCGATCCATGACGATATACGACAATGACTTTCAAGCATTACGGGTTATCTGGTATAACTGATTGTACCAGTTTCGCGCGGGTCCTGTAATCTGATCCCCGATTCCAAACATTTTTCATTGTTGGGAGCCTGATCATTTAATAAGGAAAATTTTATCGTGTAAAATAAACTCCTGGCACGATCTTCATCTTGATACCACTTCAAATTATTTTAGATCTGTCATCGCCGACAATCTTATCCTCTGCGCACTGAAACCTCCTGTAGGTGCAGTTCCTACGGTCACCATCTTCGGTCGTCTTAAGCTGTCAAACCCCCAATAGACTTACACAAGTTGGCCTGATCCATCACGGTTTGATTCAACTGATTCAATTTCAACATCCTGGACATGTAGCTCTTGGGAACCCTTCTTCCGGTATTCTCGGGCAACCGGGTAACTTCTTCTTGTTCATTCGCGATCGCGAACAAAATTTTCCATAGCGGTTTTGAATTACGTTTGTTGTTGACTTGATCTAACCGTGTTTGCATTTATTGTGGCCGGCACTTGAGTCGATCGCATCCCGCGCCGTTGGTCGGGTCGAGCCTTTCGTTTAGCAGCGCTGCCTTAACCAGTCCTAGCGACATCCGCTTCGTTCCAAACGATTTGTCTAATTCCAATCCTGACTCTCTCGAGGCTAAAAACGTGATGACCCTGTTTACCCCTCTTTCGAAATGCGATCGATCGGATCCACCACTTGATTCAGAAGTTCCTCCTCCGAAGCACGGTCGATCTGCGCGATCCCTTTATCTGTAATTTTTCTATATTTATCTGTTGATCCTCAATCTCGTGATTGCCCCTTAGTGGAACTCACTTATCGAATATCAGCCGTCTTGCCTTGATACCCGATCGAGGATGAATTCTAATGTTGTTTGTGCTTCAAATGCTCCGGCTGTGAATCCGGTGTCTCTTATCAACTACATGATACGGCGTAGTGCCTCCAACAGGTTCGAGGTAACCTTTAATGGTGATACCGGTCCATGTATTGACCCGGTCAGTTTGGGCTTCAACACCTTAAGAACTGAGTCTTTTGCGATATGTTTCTTCAGTTGTTGCCAATGGAATATCCAGGTGGTCCGTTTCCGCTGCCAGCCATCTCATTGCGTGTCTTGACCTTCCGGCTTGGTCGCTTGCTTGTTTCGATGTGATTACGAAGTCTTCGTATTCGATTGGGACAGCTTAGGTGTTTGTTTCTTGCCTTTGATAGAATATTAATTCGGCAGCTCATGCTTTGTAACACGATCTTCGGGAGTCTCCGAAGGGGTCTCGGGAGGGGTTAGAGGTCTTTCTTCCAGATCATCCTGATGATTAATCTCTTCAACTTTTTTGTCATCACAGCCATTCCGAAAACTCTGATTATCTTGGGATATTTTCTCTTCAGGCGTCTGTGGTGATCCAACTTCTGCTGGAGCATTAATACCAAGCTCCGTATTGATATTGGCATCTTCAACACGGTTCTCACGGTAAAATCTCGAGCCACCAAAACGTTTAGAACACGCACCATTGTGATGGAGTGGGATTCGCTCATTTTATAAGGCGATCCTAACTTTTTACCGGCGCCCAGACGACCGACGAACGGAGGGGGTACTCTGATTCCGCTTGTAATTGTTACTTCCCCACCTTGTGTACCCGTCTGTAGGGTGTAATGCACTCTTCTAGGTGGACTTGATTCGATGCTGAACTTGACCGATGCAGAGATTGGTGTCGATCAGGTGAAAATTCCTCACCCGATCTTGTGTCCTTGGTTGGCGCTCTCCTCGCGTCGCCGCGATCGACTTTGATCGCCTTGTGCTAAAAATGTGGTACTTAAGTCGCGAGTCTTCTGACCACTTGATCTGTCTCGAGATCTTGTACGTGAACCAGTAAGGTTGCCTGCGTCCGATACAATTGAGAAGTGTGAGAGTCCTTGCACTCCTGGCCAACCAGCTCCAGGAGTGATCTTCCAGCTTGTACCGAAGTTCTCTGACGTCGAGAGGCCAAATATCGTACCAGGTAGAAGAACAACACGTGTGCGTTTAGAAGTGGATTAAACTCTATTTAATACTAACCAACCAAAGACCAAGCTATGACTATGCCTGCCCCGTAGGCCAGGTTATACTGCCACGTGTCGTGTCCATGCCGAATGGATTTGCAATCCTTCCATATCAGGTGGCCGACGCCAGACCGTAGTACGTGATCGTGATCTCCGATCGCAGTCCCCTGATGGCGGTTCCTGAATCACGGTTCCCTGATCACGGTTTCCTGATCATGGTCCCCTGATCACGGTACCTTGATCGTGGTCTTATTCTTGTCTATCTTCCGTCATCTTTTTCCGCGATCTGGTACGGCGTTGAATGATGGGATTCTGCCGGTTGAGTCCTTGAATGGTGACTTCAATGTCAACGTCCATTGATCCAACATTCATCAATCAGATCCCGCCTCGTACTTAGCTAGGAGCCGCAATTCGCTCCTCCCAATTTCGATCTGCTTTACCTCAAGGTAATCGTGAGGTCATGATTTTCTTCACATTGTTTTTGCGGAGTCACCCATGACTCGAAGTTCGATGCCTACTCTTGATCGAGCTTCGTCGATCAACGCCTTCTATACCACTTCCCGCTTTACTCGCATCTACGTGAACAGCTTCACACACCTGCACGTCCGGTTAAGCTACCACTGCGTGGCTCTGGGATTCTTGTGGACGAGTTTGCCGATAAGATTGCTTATATTAGCTCCACCACTTTGTAGCAACAGGTGAGTGAGTTCATAACGACGCTCTTTAGTGTATTATTACATGCGCGTGATGCAATGGCAGATCTCCTAGACATACAAAAAGAACAAGGTGATGCTATATGCAGAGTATGTACTAATTCTTACGCAGTTGCAGTTGGAAACCAAGTCTTACTAAACGCTAAAACCTTATTACAAACGTCCGTCCGCTATCTTCAAGACTGTTTTGCGTCTGCGCTATATTGGACATCTCACGGTCATGTCTACCAAAAGCCTTGCCTATACGTTAAACCTTTCGCGCAGGATGCGCACACGTCCAGTGCTTCAGGTAAGCATTTTTAGCCATATAATGATCCTTCACTCGTGGAATTAAAAGCGAAGGTGTCTGGGAGAAGGACATTGTCCCGAATTAAAAAACTTCGTCAAGAGTTCAATCTCGCCATCCAACCGAGGCAGGGTGTACTCCTTCTTCCGTAGTTGTTTGTCAACCTATCGATTGAGCCGAAGCGGTTCATCTGCTCACGAAGCTGATCCAGCGTAGACTATAACTTCTCAAAAGCACTCTGCGCGTGATAGAGGATCTCCCACAGTTATTCCTCCTCAGCCTTATAATGTTTTTTTGATAGATTATAATATGTTTCAATGATGTGTCAAGAACATGCATATGTTCTTGCTATTGAAAAATTATTAAATCGGACGTGTTCATTATGTATTATCAATGGGTGCCATTTTTGGAATATTTACTGGATTGGAAATTTTTTTGGTCGTAGGTATCCTGAGATTTTAGGTCAAATTCGTTTTTGGTTATTTGTTTTTCTTTCTCAGATTCTGCTAACTTTATTTATTATGATTTGTTTCTTCTTTTAATTTTGCTAACGACTCAGAAAGATCAAGATTTTTGTAATCATCAATCAAATTACTTCATAAAAAAATAAAATGTAAATAAAATTCTTGATGAATTCTATTTATTTTTATAAAAGACTTATTTAGTTATGAAATTATTTGTAAAATCTGTTGGTAAATGTGTAATTTTTATCTAATCCTTTTGAAAATTGTTTTAGGTAAAATTTCAGCGAGAGTCTCATGGAGGCAGTTCATCTCAATTACGAGCTCTTCATGGGTACCCACTGTGATGATCTATGAACAAGAGAGCTTACCGTTCCACGTGGACAAGCATCTAAAGCAGCATCGTTAGAAGGTAAATACCCGTATCTGGTGCAGTGACGTAAATACCCCGAGTCGGAAAAATGATTGGATTTTGAGGTGCTACTTTGGCAAGAACGACCGTACGCTATCGACGTTTAACCGTTGTACCGAGGGCCAGCTTGCTACAAAAACGTATTTATTACTAGTAGGTGTGGGAATGTAATGGTTCTCTCGCCCGAGAAAAGTGGATAAGTGACCGGCGGCTGATTGTGTAGTCGAAACGTTATTATGCTGACCGTCAGACGGTTCACGTTTCGAGTGCTGTACATTGATCGAAATTGGCCTTTGACCTTTGATTTATTGAATGTATAATTTAGCTTTGGTCTAAACGAGCTTTTTCCTTTGAAGCACTACCTCGATGGAACTTAAGACTAGGTAAGCGGCGTGCTCTATAAGCTCATGCGAACGGACAATGTGTCGTCTTCCGCCTCACGCTTGCCTTGGTGCAACAAAAATCCTGGCCGGCCTCTGTGTAGACACAAATGCATCCTTTATTTGTTCCGACATTTTAGCCTGGTACTTTTAAACCGTCGTCATTACTGGCGTTAGGTACCTCCCTCGGAGAGCATACCGTTCGGCAACGTAGATGTCCTTAGTAATCTCCAGTGCTGCGCGCCAACGGTTTAATGGATGCTCTGTAACCTTCCAAACAAGTTAATAAACGCTCAATGGCTCAAAAATATAGTCAGTATGAGCCTCATCATCCGCTAGAGTGTGATACAGACGCCTTGCTTATTCCTCATCATCGACATACTTTTGTTGTTACTTATCAAGCCTAAAGAGAATAATGTCTGCCTCAAGGGAGCTATATGCACGTAGAGCTATTAGTGCATGAGATGTGCCCCTGTTAGGGAAGGATTAAATACCATGTGGTAGATTCCGTGCGACACTGATGTGTCAGGTCCAGGATTATCGCCCCTAGCACTACATGTCGATGTCGTAGTTGAACTTGGTTATGTTCGTATTCAGGACGTCTTCCTAAGTCCCAGATGAATGAGATGACTACCCATCGATAGTAAGGTTATGCGAAAACAACCCTGGTATTATCTGTTCTCACCACGGATCCCGGTGAGAAAGGTGAAGAATGTCGATTTGCGGTATTGACACTTTGGTGTAGATGGATATTACGGACACACGCATCGGTCAATATAACCAGTATTGTTTCGTGTGATGCACATGTGGGGAAGTAATGTTAAAAAGTGGTGGATCCAAGGCCCATTGGTCAAAAAAACAAGGGTCTGCGCACCAGGGAGAGGATACCGGATAGAAAGGGGACCACGAAGGTGAAGCGACATTTGGATGAGAAGAATTTGCAGGACCAATACCTGGAACATCATTACCAGGGTATCAGTTTAACCGGTACTGAAAAGATTCGACCACGGTACCTCATTTGAAGGACCGGTTGTTTGGGGTTGACCTCGGTCCCTTTTTGGTAGGCTTGGTCTCTCATCGGTAGATCGAGGCCCCTCACGGTCTAATGCAGCTCCTCATTGTTAGACCTGGCCCCGCATCGGTATACCTCTTCCCCTCAGGGTCGACCGCAGTCCCTCATAGGCATACCTAGGTTTATCAATCAAGCTACTCCTGGCCAGTCAGAATAAGAAATTATGGCATAATCGAGAACAGCTTGAATAAGTAAAAGGATAAGACTATATATCATACTAATCAGTTTGCGATCCACGTGGCACGACTTCATCGCGCTGAAAAAAAATTATTAAGCCTGCTCGCCTGTTCCGGGGAAGGTATACACTATCCCCCTCGCGTCGAAGACATTCGCGTAGCAAGACTCAGGTGTAGAATGGAACCCCAGGAAGTATTTAAGCTGTGGGCTCGTAGTGATTAGTAACCCCCAAAGATATGCTATTGGAAGCAGCCTCCCCCAATAAGTAGTTCGGGAGCAGAGTAACGGCGAGGTAGTTAACATCATGAAACAACCAAAGAAAAGGCCGGGGGCGACGAGCTCCCTGAAGAATTTGTCTATAAGTCCAGTCTCGACCAGGTCAATTGAGCGGTCACCTACTGGCTCACCGAGTGAAGCATATCCACACGGATACCCCCAAAGCTTCCTCTTTCAAGGCCGAAATCTACATCCTAACCCAAATCTTCCAAAGAGTGCGACCCTTCAGCCGACAGGCACACAAGGTGAGAGATTGTCCGTACGCAGTGTACGGGTAACCACTCCATAAGTCGGCAGTATGGCACAGTGAGTGGTTTAAGGTCTTATCACACAATTTTAGGAGCCCACTCCACCAAACACACAGCAGATGAGTATATCTGATAGCGTATCATTTATTCAATACTATAGCGATATACCGTACCCTAGTAATCTCGTTCGTGCTAACCGTAAATGAGCATTTTTAGTAAGCAGTGGTGACATCACAAGAACCTATACTAGGAATCCTAGCTTAGGTAGACCAGTTCAAAGGCTAAGTAAGTAGATAATGCTTTTATCGCTATAAATTCTTCGATAATATAGTTTCCCTTTTGATCAATACAGGATTCGTGTTTTCTTAAGACATCATTGCTCTAGAAAGTTGAGAGCTAGCATTAAAGTTAGTACTCTCGGGAATTAGTGCCACACGATTTCTGTTAACCGTAAGTCCCCTGAACCAGGACTGAAAGCCTACGAGCTTGTTAGGCTACTTAGAGTAGAGTCTTATTACGTCTTAATACCTGGGACTCTTTAGATATATACCCGTTTTAATTTCTTACACTAAATGAATCTACGAGTGTATAAGTCTTTCTCTAACAACGGCATTGAATTGGATCCTCTATAGAACATGATATAATACGAATATGGTTAATAAATCATTGTAATAAAGAATGTGTTTAGCCGTATAAGCAGAACAAACATTTGCTCTATAGACATCTTTGCGTCCTAAACCGGTTTTGAGTCGGAATCTAGCGACTTGCACTGTTTCAGTCAAGTCAGTACACCCTAAACGATGGATTAAAATATACTACATTGTCCACCGTAAGTATCGTATTATATACTTTTCAGAATACACATTAATAATTTTCATGAATAATTAGTAATTTACACAGTACAAGTCCCCCTCTACTAACTTAAGCCTCAGTGGACAACTTTTCTATGAATTAACAGAGGTTATTATTTATTGGATTATGGTGGCGACGTACATAAGGAATTCTACCAATTAAATTGAATTACATATGATATAACAAAAGTTAAAGAGATTTAAATTTGGCAGATTCACTATAGTAGAATCAATAATTAACGAATAGAAAAGTGAAAGCTCATCCAGGACCACCCACTCCTCTTCCACCCCTAAATTACAATCTACCCAAAATCAGCAGAATAATAACCACAGAAACTCTAACACAGGTTCTCTTCGTTTGTTTGTAAAATTGGTTCAGGTTGTGCTTCAAGTTCAGAGACACTTAGTCACACTAGTCGTTTGCTGGAGTTGTTGTTCGTCGTTAGAAAAACAGTTTAAGTTCTGGCTGACTCTCCATTGATGAGCCAATCAAGTATATTGAAGAGGACAAGAGATATCAGCCGGAGCTCAATAACCAAGAGATTTTGAACGCAGTGTAGGAGAAGGAACGAAAAGAAGAAGCTGGAGTAGAGGATGAGGCAACTGCAGACAGATTGGCCAAGCGCGAGCAGATTCCCATCTTAGGGAGTCCCTGCACCTTGCATTATCTGTCCCACAAAACCCACCATTAGACGTACAAGCTACTCGGCAGCCTACAGGATGACATTCGTAGTGCCAACGTGACACAAACCACATTGAATAGTTGACTTAAATAGGTTTACTCCCTCACATTTGGTACAAGTATCCATCTAAAACCTTATATTTCGCTTCATGGCTAGTTATAAGTTATAAATTATCGACCATAGAAAAACCATGGAACGACCCGGTGGACGTCCGATTCTATTAAAAAGCGGAGGGTTTTATTTATCTGGAGAAACGTAAGATATAGCACTGTAGTAATAAATGTACGGTATTTTTTCCACACTTTAAATTACGAATGATACTACAAGAGACCAGGTTGAATGTTTAATTTGGTAAAGATGTCCATCTGCCTTACTAAAGGATCCATGATTTATGCTGCTGATAAATTTGTATTTCTAACACGGTCAACAAGCTGTACGCTTCAAATGGAGTCCGTACAATGCTTTGTATCCTTGATTTGGTCTGATTAACGTCGATTTTGGGTACGTTCAGCGTCGTCTCGCTTATGTTGCTCGCGTAACCTCTAACCATTTTCTAATATCTATTGTATTCTAGTTTTCTTGTGAGATGTCTGCAGGTACGAGACATAACGACTAACTTGTAAGTAAGTGACAAAGCTTTGTTCTTTTATTTTGATTACTTTATGTGGAAATATACAGGAAGCGTGTTCGATACACAAACACACTGACGTTCCGAAGTTTTCGTGTGCATTGCTGTCTTGTAAAAGATTTATCTTGTGTTCAGAAGATGAATTATCTTTGGATACGACCATGATCCTGGACAAATGAATAAATCGTGGATTTCCGTGGGATCCTTATTTGTTATAGCTTTTCATAAGACGTTCGAGTTTCTTTCTTTCTGAAGTGCAAGGGCTTACATGTTTTTATCATAGCGCACTCATTTATTATATCGGGTCGATTTGATTGTTTGCGTAGATGCTATTGTAGAAACGAGTACATTTTGGGCATGTTACTGCGGTATATGTTTTTGCGAAAGCTTAACTTATCAGCTTGCACTTTTCCAGGTATTCGTATAGCCTTTATTTCCCGATGCCTATCGACATGAAACGGTAGACGCGATCATATTTTCTCTGGCCTCTTAAAATATTGTTAAAGGAGGAATGTATTGCGTAATTTGATTCGTTTGGACGTAATTTGCATTTTTGTGGGACTTGAAAGCTGCTGAATGGGAGGATGAACCCCTGGAATGATGCTAGTGCTACTCTCATATGCACATGTGTACAGTATTCTAGGCGTACAGTACACATTTTGTCTTTGCAAGGCAATCATGAATGATTACGAATGAATAGAATACAAAACTACATTAAATACAAGATGCATGACCTTAATTTACCAGCCTTGTCGTCTGATGTTTTGGCAGTGTGCACTTTAGGTATTCGACGTATCAAATATACAAAAAACTTATTTGTCGACGTTTGGGTTCTATTTTTAGTGTGATAGTTAAAGTGCTTCCAGATAAAGATTACTTAAAAACCAAAGTCATGCCATCGTTGGGTACGGTAAAAAAATGACAATAATATTTGCCTTTACTAGAAGGCTTAACCTACGTATTGTTAGAACATAAAACATTAAATTTTCATATTCGAACTTGTGCAGTGGGCTGAAGATGAGCTTATCGAGGCAAGAGCATTAGTTCACCTGTAACTATATTTAATAAAGGTGCTACAGTGACGGCCATAGGAACTGTTGTCGCTGCCAACTCATCGACGAATGACTAACACAGATATAACCAAACTGAAGGTGGTATTAGATGTTACCGTGACGAGGGCCTAAGACATTTTGGTAGAATATGTCAGTCGTACTCTGCTGAGGTATAAATAGCTACATCAGTGATAAAGGCAATGAATGAAATTATACATTTTTTTTTACACAGCAAACAATGTAGACAGTACTAATGGCTTTGGCATTAAGTGCACAGTACGTTTAAATCTCTCGTAATGGTCCGTTTACTGTTGTATGAACCAAACATTAAACGGAGAGCATATTTCTAACCGACCTAAGTACTTTGAACCTAATGAACAATAACAGCTCTTAAGCATACCGCCTTCAAACGCTCGTATAATATCACATTTAAAGGAGATAACGACGTCTTGTATTAGTTTGATTGATACGCGTATAAACACTAGCATATTATTGTTAATGCACTCAGCTGTAATCCTTCTTTGTGAAGCTAATTTTGTTGCAGTTAATACGAACGATTCCGACCTATGATTTTGCAGCATATAAAATGTGTACCGATATTCTAAATCATAAACTTGGGGAACAGGCTCACCCTTTGATTAGTGGTGGCAATTGGCAAGGGTCTGCAGCAGTTCAATTTTTAGCTGCTTTTCGTGCCAACGACCCGAATGGCAGTACATGATCATAACTTTTCGGGCTTAGGTGAGCCGGTTTTATCAAACATCTTATTGATTTTGCAAACCACCTTGATAGCGAGTTTAAAGAATACCGGCTGCCATAATTGCTATTTTTAATATTGACAGAGTATGCCCCACCTCAGCGGATGCCTTTTGACCGCTCGCTTTTCTTTATCATCATCCTCTTTTAATCCTTCCGCGATTCAGTTCACTCACCCTTTCCCTTGGAGATCAAAAATAAATTTGTAGACAGGACTAGGTACTTTGCGAAAGGAATGAAAGGTAGCTCCATCTTTCTGCTCTCCACAACCTCGTTGAGATTAATACTTCTGTAATGGGTCCAACAATTGCTGAGTCATATTATATTGTTTTGAATTACCGAACGCCTCTATACGCAATTATTTCCACAACCACATAATGAGTACACGTTTAAAGAAGAAAATGACCAGTGAAGTTATAGAATCTCCCCATTGTGCAAACCTTCTGATATCGACATACTGTCTTATCATTCCATCCCTTAGATATAGTGCGATATAAAGCTCTGGTGGCAATGTCAGGAACTCCTTATAAGAATAGAAGCTCATGATGTACAAGATCTCATCATTATAGAAGCAGTGCGAATGAAGGCCCAGCTGTTCCGTATATAGTCATCGTTGTTCCTGCGCCGCCGGACACGCCATCTTTGTACTTAAATTTTCCATCCGGCGAATTCGAAAGTGGAACCATAAAGATAGCCTGCTGGCAGAAGCTGCTAGCCTAAGCGGCAAGTGTTGGGCGTTTGTTTCTCGATGGGCCTTCTTCGGCCGTGGTCAAGGATAAAGAGATTCTCATCCACGTTGTGCATGCATTCTTGTCAAACTGCCCGCAAGGTAAACCTGAAAGCAGTACACCCATAAAATAGGTCACATTTTTCTCGATTTGTGCCTTATTTTTGGGACTGCACATCAATCATATTATTTGCGATAGCATGACTATGATGTTACTACTTTGTTTGTTGTTATAGTAAATTTTAGTAATTGTTGAATCCACCACATTTTTTTAGTAAATCCACCACATAGTAAATTTTAGTAATTGTTAAATCCACCACACCTTTTTAGTAAATCCACCACACTATTATTGTAAGCCCCGCCACATGCCACATTGCTTTTAAAAACGACATGTATTTATGATTATATTGAGAATTTGGTTGAACAAGTATACTATTGGCAAAGGATTCTTGGTGTTAATGTGGCTGCACTTGAGGCGCGGCTTGAGTGGAAATTAAAAAAGTTGGTTGCGCCGCAAGCCAACTGGACGACTGGTTCAGATTACGCAATCCGGGCCGCTAATGCATTTTGGTGACCTGTAGTGGCATTGACCGACGAGGGCCATGTAACAACATATCTTTCGTTTTCCACGGCAGCAAATGGTGCGGAAATTACATTGCTGTGTGTGGAAAAGTGATCACTTGCGCGCGGCAGAGCTAACCCCAAACAGTGCACTTTTTTCAAAAAGGTTATCTGATAACATCACTCTAGTCCAGAATAAACCGGATTTTGGATGCCACACTTTCAGGGTCGTAAAGCGCGTTGGAAGCCCGTCATTTAGTATTAATTTGAGTTGATCATACAGTCTCAATATGATGTGGAGTACGAATATGTGGTGGATTTAGTAAAAAGATATGGAGGGTATAACAATTCCATAACTTTAAGCCATGTATAATCTCTCCAATACATATGAGATGATGTTTTAAAAATTGTTGAACCCTGCGCGTCTATCTCATATCGAAAATGGTATAGTGTTAAATAGAGATGCATAATTCGCGTTGTAGATGTTGGACGAACTAACAATAAGCTCGAAAACGACAAAATCAAGTAAAATTATAAATGCTTTTGATCTGAAGTCTTAAAAAGAAATAACGCCTCAACCAGACCTGTGAACAAGTCTTCGACCCAAGTAGAGCTTATCGGACATTTCTACCGAAAGCAGCTTAAAATGGATCGATTTCAGTGATTGGTAGGGCATAAATTAAGATTGACATTTTGATGTTCTCCAAGCTCTTCCAAGCATTCCACAAACGCGATGCTTTAAATGATTCGCCTGTATTAGAGTACTCAACATTCGTCAAATTTATCGTATAGAAGGACATACTATACCGTATCATATATTAGGTGAGATTACTAGATTCTACTCGCCGATAAACGCTTCCGAAAAGTGGATAAATGCACAGAATTGGACGCTTCCCTCTCCATAACCATCTTCATCTGAACCAATCCGTAGCATGATTTTTTGATGCGCGCCTGTAAGTCACACCTATCTTTAAATGGCGACTGCGTGCAGTTTAAAACATTCTCACTATCAGGATAAATGGTCTCGTTTATTATGCGCACTGACATCTTTTGGAGTGTTTGTAGTCTGATTGCTCTAATTCGAATGCTTTCATAGAGCGTGAATGTGCGGGCACGGCAACAAATAGGCGGTGGAGCGCCCATATCTTCACGTCTTGTCGAAAAAAGATCAGTCGTCTATAATGTAAGGGATAAAAAGAGAGGTGCCGAATTAAAAATTATTAGAAAAAATCGAGTGAGACCATATCAACAGGAATTAGTGTATAATATACTTATTCTCAATACACAGTAGTTACCATCGTACACCGAATACGGTGGACGTTATAACTTACCAAACCCGGACGCTTAGTAGAAGGTAGAAATAAAAACTGTATAATTAACAAGGAATCGTTTATTAGGCCCACCTCTCCGTCATGCATCCGCCTCCTGCCAATAATTTCTATAAATTTGCATTATTTTTGACAACAATTGGCTTTTCTGTGAAACAATAAAAAGGCCTTACAAATAAAGAGTATTTATTAAAAATTCAGGGTTATTTTTTCCTCTCATTACATTTAAAAGTGCTACTAAAGCAATAGATACTAAACAAGTATTCAATTCTAGCCTGAGCTGATCATATGATTCATACTGCATTCGATTTAGAAATAGCGCCGACGGAATCGTTGAAGACGAGTGCCGAGCTGGCGCCTTGTCCCAAAACTACAGAAGGAATTCTAAATCAGTTGGTGTGTAACCGCGTGTCATAGTTGGTAAAGGACCGACCGTGAAAAGAGAAACTTGTGCTGCATTATGATATACGAGGTAGAGGGCGCAGGATGCAGCGAGCGTGCACTGGAGGGGTCGAATTTTGCTTATTGTTGTAATTTTGACGATTTGATTAAAAGGTAGACGTACAACAAGAGGCCATACAGAAATGCAGCATCAGTTAAAGATAGATCACGTTGCACGACAACTTGTTCACCGGTCGGACGTGATATAAAGGGAAAAGAGATACATTATCGACGGTGAAGGTGTCTATGTGATCAAGTCCTGGATGGACTTATATAAGGCTACTAATTATGAATACCACTATTCTTGTGCTTAGTGGAGGGCTAAGAGATATTTTATACCAATAAAAAATGAGAGTTGGTCAAATTTTCAACTTGTCCTGGTACAAAATCATACTAAAAAGGCATTTTAGGGCCTCCAGTAACGTTTCCCTGTACAAGTGCCCTCGTTCATAAGTTATTAGCGATTTATGTATTTGTTACCGTTTGTATAGGCGAGCTAGACTTCACAACCTTTTCCCTTCTACATTTCTCTACAAATTCGATCGCGGCACAATTTCGCATTCTTACGTGTGCAAATAGATTATCTGTGGCTACCTCACGATACGGATAACGCAGCGGATCTAAAATATTTATGTACGTGAGCTTAAAAGGTTGAAGTAAACTTTCTTAGGTTAAATGAATTAATTTATATATACTTATAATGTCGCCTTTCTACGTGTAGTTGTATACTTACGATACAAGTTAAATCTGCTTGAAAGGCTTAAGATACGATTATTCGTACAAATGTTACTTCTTTCAAGTAAACGAGAGCTATTTTTGTGTGATTAAATACGGTGATAAAAGTCCGTCTGAATACCGTACGATAACTTCAAAATAAAAAACATGTCAACCTGTATTTAAAACTAATTGATATCTGGCACGTTATTGTTGTTAAGCGATTGGAGCGGTTTTGACAGTTGCGTGCAAGGTTGAAATGGCAAGGATCAAGTGCCTCAATTAAGATCAAAACGGTCCTGATTGGTGGATCAAAGCTGCTACTGGCTAACGATCTTAAAATCAAGTTCAAGAGATTTTGAGGGACGATGCCTATTGAGATCGAAGTAAAAGTACAGCTATCAAATGAACAGGGCAAGATATCGGATGATTTCCCTCCGATCCGTGACATAAAGATTGCGATCTTGGGGTATGCCAGATGTAAGTTTGGGAGAAACACATTGCGATTACGCAATCGGACATGCAATGAACTAGTTACGATAATGTGGGGAAGGTCTGATAGGAGCGGGGAGAGAACGAGGTGGCTTACATGCTGCAATCCACGACTTTCGAATCTGAGAAAAAAATTGAAAGATGTTGTGAGAAATTTCAATCAGTAGGTACTACAAAACGTGCCCGTGAAACTCCAGGATTTAGACTACATGCCACGATTTGTGATCCGATTATCCGCATACTGGACAGAAGAATCGAAATATGTTGCCTGGAGTACAGAACCGGTGCGCACCACAAAAAGACCATGCTATAAACTAGGGATCGCGATTGATTCCACGATCGTGATCCACGATCCGGAATTTGCAATCCAGCTGTTTACGCACTTCTTTTAGACCACAGAGTACGAGGAGGAGATTATAACGAAGGGGCAACGCGTAATATCTCATCCTGGCATACGGACAAGCGTTGTCATAGTTTTGGGTTCGGGTGGCTAACGTTGACACACAGCTCAATTAATTCCTAAAGGGATGCTTCGAGTTCACTTTCGGGCTGGTATCTGGAAATCTATTTATATTCCCCGCCCTTACTTTCCCCGCCGTACGTAAACATTGTCCAAAACCACAAACCACACAACCTGCTGACGGTAAAACGCGTCGCCAGAGTCATCAGTGGCCCTTTATGTTACTTTACGTGTTGAGGTAGGAGGAACCTATCGCTTTATTAGTGCAGCTCCTCGGTCGAGGATAATTGGATCAGAGGAGATACTACACTTGGTCGTTGCTAAAAGGCCGAGAAGATATGGAAATGAAAGAGGACGAAAGAAAAAGGAAGAGGAGAAGGAGAAGAAAAAAGTGAAAGTGAAGAAGAAGAAGAGAGGGAAGAGGCAGTCGAGGCTCGCTGTTTAGATGCTGTAACGTTAACACCGAAAGTACAATATCAGCTTTGGTCAAGTGGGCGCGTGTGCAAGGCGTGGAGTCTCGCGAGCATCGTAGTTGCCCGTCGTCGCTTCTCGTCGCGGCTTACGGACATTTTACATCGTTTGGACTCGAATGCTGTAATGGTGGCTCTGAATGTGGATAAGATAGATAGACCTCTATTCTGTTAGCGGTCAAAAGTGCAGGTGAGCATAAAAGTTTGAAGTCGTTCAAGTACGAACACGCAGGCGTTAACTCATGTGATTGATGATGATATAACCAGATTAGTCATTCCTAGTCGAAAGCGTATGCGTATAAGGAGAGGACTCTGCTGTTTGATATGAAGACTACGGAACGTTGACTTACACAACCGACTAGTGTCGGGTAAGCTGCCGACGTAAGGTTTGGTGTTGATGAGTGGTCCTGATATGTCCAATACACAGTTTGTACGGCAACAGCAAGAGTGGATCAAGAAGCGCACCTACGAGGTGATGCGGGGCAGTCGCAGAGTAGAGGATTCTAAATTTGACCTTTTCGAGTGCCGCAACTGCGGTAGCTCACGGAAACACTATCGCCTATGGTGTCGCAAATCGTTTGTGTATGTACGCGGATTAAATTATACGTCTGAGGTAACCGTCTAGTTGGAATTGGTAGCCACCTTGTAGAAGCCCAGAACCGAGTGGAGCTCACCGGAAAACAACTGCGACATGACAATGGTGCTGCTGCTGTATGTGTGCTGTAAAAAGCGACGCCAATAAGGAAGCGATGCGACACAGAACGCGCGAGCACGTAATTTGCTCCTCATCCACCTTGCTCCAAAAATGTTCTTGGTTCGTCGTGCCATGGAACAGCAACAGCTGGATTCGTCTCTAGATCAATCACTAGCACCTTCTAACGTCTTCCTTTTTTAAACGAAGACCTTTCTCGTCCACGAGCTGCTGTGTTCACTCCATTCTGTCCGAAGTCCCGACGCCAGCTCTGCTACCTGTTGTATCACTCATCAAATCATTGTAGAACCTAACGTCAATGTAAAACGTAAACGTGCGCCCAATTTTGCAGCCAAACACATCCCTTACGACTCTTCTTCACCATTCTAGCGTTCATTAAAACTGTTGCTGCTGCATGGCACGTCGTCAACGTTACCTCGGCGGATCGGTTTAACGACAATTTCTACCTTCTGTGACTTCACACGAAATGCTAGACTGTCCATGTTGACAAGATCATGCAGCGATGCCGCATCTCCACTGATATGATTGTTCTTGAACGAAGAGCCGCACTAATAAAGCGATAGTTTCCTTCTGTCTCACGACAAAAACCACTATAAGGAGCCTCTATCGACTTTTGCGACGCGTATATACGCGTCGCCAGAGTCGGTTTGCACAATGTATACGTAGGCGGGGGTAAATATGGGCGGGGCGGGTAAATAGGTTCGGAATTTGTGTGGCTATTGAGCAATATTTACGTAGGGCAGAGGAAATAAGGGCGGGGAATCTAAATAGCTTCGATATCTGACCTCTCGATGTAAAAAAGCATTTCTATACTTTGATCACGTAAAATTCATAGATTAATTGGTTAGGATCAAAAACTCTCCACAACTCTTAAGTGCGATCGGACGCGGCAACTCAAACTGGATAATGGACAATATATAGACGATTTGAGCCAGGCAAGTCAACTTTGGACAAGGCGGTCTCGCAAGGATCAGGTGATCCATACCGAGCAACCTACAACTGTCCATGTAATCGTATTAATATTATTGCACGATCACCTCAAACACGGATAAGTTTCCCTCAACTTGCGTTCACCAGAAATAGTGCAAGCCGCCCTACCGACGAGCTCACAAGTTAAGGTTTTAACTAGAAAGATCAAAAACAGAGAAATCCCTTCGAATGTTGGTCTTCTGGGCGCCAGTAGGGAGTAGGAATCACGTCAGGAAATGAGCGGTTGTACTCCACCACCATAATGCCTAATACATACTTCCCATATGCTGCCTAAGCATAAAGGTCTTGACCAATGTAGCAGAGCTACACAGATCCTTAAGTCAGCGGAATACTTAGCACTGAAAGAGCGATATTAGTTCTAAATTACTAGACTCTATGAGTCAACAAGTGTAAAGCTTAAGGTCCCTGTGCCAGGGGACCGAACGATTGAGTGAATCTACAGCACGTAGTGCTCAAGAGTAGCTACCTCAGGGAGGTGTTGCTAACTCTTAACGATTAACGATCTAAAACGCCTCGCAAGGCACCTGTCTTAGACAAGAGCAAAAGGGGAACTGAACTTTATTTACGTTTCACTCTATAGAATATCTTAATCCTAATATTACCTAATCTAGGCACTCATGTCCTAAATTAATATCTTTAAGATCTTTCCTATCTTGTAGCTGACAACCGTCAGCCCCTATAAACCGACAAGATATTCTATATCTTTTTCAGTGGAATACCATCCCGTGTGTCTAAGACACAGGGTACCGAGTACCCTACGCTGTGTAACCCCTTTACAGGTAAGATACTCTTTACCCGGTAACGCATTATATGCCCATACGAATACCCCTAGAGTTATACTAGAATTATATAATTATTCATATGAATAGAGCACAGCATTATAAGGCAAAACGACTGAAGTATATCTCATTTCTTGCGTCTTGAACAGTCTACAATTAAAAATGCCACCGTTCATATCAGCCTTGTCGATCCAAGGCAGATCGCTATTATGTTTAAGCCGCACGAGATATCGCTGGCGTACCCTACCGTGGATAATTATTCTCTAGATTTTACATTTATAATCCCTTCAACTTAAAAAATGTCAACATTTAGATCGCTATCCCACCTATAATCGGGCACCTATGTTATCCAAAGTTTAAACAATACGACTCTTCTACTTTCAACTGATTCCTATAGAGATCCGGTACTATTATCACTCTCGCTTAAGATTGGAGATAGGAGCTACTGAAGATAACAAATGCGGATAACCTCAATCTCGAATCGATAACATGGTCTGTAGGGAGTTCGGCAAATCGGAACTCCCCAATTTACAGATGTGCTAGTTTCCAAGCGTACCCTTCTTTCACTCGATATAAACAAAACCACGCTTACCATTTTATTCTGTTTAATAATAGTCCTGGTCCATGATCCGATCAGCCCTATCCTGGATTGCGATGTTGGGACGATCGTTCATCATGGGTTTCTTCCGAAGATATTGCATTGCACGCGATACAACCATCATTTCATTCCCAGATTGCATCGTTTGTCGATTCTTAACTATCCAGTTGCCTCCAAGCTCGATCGCGGATACCAGCCGTAGAAAAAGCTAATCGGAGTGTTTCCACGATCACAGTATTGGGCGGTACTAAACTTTTGTACCATACGTTTTTTATTCCCTTAACGTCGACACGCCGTAACATCCCGCAATCTTTGTCCCTAATTCAATTACTTGCTAAAAAATGCTGTGCATGGAATAGGTTGCCTCTTGTGGAAGATCTACTTACTCGCTCCAAATCAACAACAAATAATAGTTATAACTATTCTGCGATCTCCTACCCGTCTCTAGACAATATTGCTTTTGCGATCGTGTATTGGAAGAAATATTAAATCACATCAATACCACCGAATTGTCTATAAACTATCAGTAACAAGACGGGATATGATCCATTGCAGTTATTTATAAAGATTACAATCCGTCTATATTTTCAGAGTACTCACCGCGGATTGCAAAACACCAATTTTCAATCTTACAAATAATTAATTCTCCTACATACTGCTAAGTATTCCGGTATAGGTCTCGACAAAAAAATTATCCCTAACACGCTGATAAGGTCTCCCGTTTCTTATTGACACCTTACAAACCTGTATATTAGTGGTGCGTGAAGTCTATTGCAATATTTCTGTTACTATCAGAGCGGAACAGTTTTACACGATCTACAGAACATTCAGATTAATAGAAAAAGAAATAAATTAACACGTATTCATTCAATTTATCGGTAGGCGCGATCCAAGTGGAAAATTTGTCCTTATCAATGTCCAACCGGATCTACACCACTAATCAGGTATTATTTCAGTGTCAAAATTTAGTTTTATTTTTTCCGGGCATAATATGCTCAATAAAATTTGTTGTACAATCTCTTTCTGCAAAACTTTGTTCTGTCGACGTTTTATCACTGCTGGTCGTGAGATCTAGGCCATCATTTCGACTCGACAAACATCTTTGCGTTATCAACTTATTCAAGCGTTTCACGGACATTAGATCTTGAATATCTTATCCAGAAGCAACAGTTGTGCCTATTTCCTGCATCAGAGCTGAACTCGCTCGATCAGCTCTTTATATCTTTGTCGCTTCCTATGAAACACCTCGTGGATTATCCAAGTCTATCTGTCACCCCGTGCTGTAGCATCTGTATGCTGGGTGCTTTAAGATCGATTTAACTAGTCATTTAACAGATAACTTAGCTAGACTTTACAATTCTTAGTCATTACTTCCGTGTATTCTGATGCAGTAGCTAAACTATTCCATTCTAAAAGCTTACATAGTATTGCGCTGTAAGAGCTCTTCTTTCGATTGATTGAAGTCGATCCTTACAAATTTGCCGCCAGAGGAGAGTCATCGTTTTCTGCCACTGGAAATAACATACTTCAAGCCGAAGTTAGTTATGACTGTCTCCGTGAGTAGATTGAGATCAACATGCCATCTACCTACTTGCCAGGTGTTACGCTGGCGAAAAGGTCACCAAGTGTTTCATATTTTATTTTATCGCATCTTTGAAAATCTATCGATCAATTGGATAGCTATGCACACCACTTTCTGATATTTTATTGAGTCCAGATGACTGCACAGGCTAGGGTAATGTCGAGTAAAGTGTACATCTTATATTTCTTGCAATGCCAACATGAGCTAGCATATATTCATATCCAGAAGAAGATCTAGTACTTCTCTCTCAATTCTTCCATAATATCCATTAAGAGGTGTTCCTTATATTTGAATCAATTGCGACTGGTCAATAAGGTTCATTGTATTCTTGCACAAAGCTGCCGACGCCATTCATTTGCTACCATGAGCAAGGTTAAAGATCTATATAGTAGTGGTTGCGGATATGGATATCAGAGACAACATCTCCAACATAAGGAACGCAATCTTAGTGATTTCAAAACGGTTCCTTCCATATGTTTCAGGATCTCCCTCAGTACTAGAAGTGCGATTTGGATATTTCAACTTTTTGGACCTCAAAGCTCGGCCTTCATCTTACCGGCAACAATCAAGAATTTCTACTAAATATGAAGTTGGCGTATTTACATCACGCATGCACTAACCTGGTGTATATGATTTTTCAGCTTATGCAGCACTGATGCGTAGATTTAAACATCAGAAATAAATCGATAATAATATTCAAAAATCCTATTAACGAGTGCATCAATTCGAACGTTCAATGAAGTGGAATGTTGACCAGGTATTTGTGATCTTTTGGATGAGCCTCTTTCCCTGCAATAGAAACCTGCTAACCCAGAAAATTCAATTTACGTTTTCCTTGGAAGCTTTTTCTCATCATCATCAACAAATCCACTAATCCTAGTCATGTAACAACCGATTCACCCTAATTTATATTAAAACATGACGTGGCTGGAAACAACAAATTATGGATTTACGACTTCTACCTAGCATCGTAAATCTATGTTCAGTATTCGGTAGGACTTCTACTAGCATTCGGAAGAGAATCTGCAAAGATCTCGCAATATCTATGTTGTGCAATTTTGATCAGTTTTATGTAAATCTGTAAAGCATTTCAAAGCCAAAAGGCATCCAAAACCTGTTAAAACAATTCTGATGGCGTAAAATTTCAAAAAATATTCCCGAGCGTTCCATCATTTCCACTTTTTAGAATCTATCCGCCATTTCCGAGCAGCGACACCACATCGTTCCATCATTTCCACTTCTTAGAATCTATTCGCTTTTCCGAGGAACGGCACCACATCGCCATACAAATATAATATGGCAACTCACTGATCGTTTTATGGAGTATAGTATCAAGCTTGGTCTTAACTCACCTGCCGGTGGTAGATGCACTTTCGAGGATTAGTACTGTTTTTGTAAATGATTACGGCGATCGGCGAAGTCCTGGCGATCTCGACGATCGGGTTTTTATGACAAATATATAAATCTTTAGTTAAGACTGCAAATTTTCCACGAAATGTCGTTGCTATCGACCTTACTCGCGGTCAGATCGGTCTTCGATCCATCGACATCAATACCACTTCAATCTCCGCACACAACAGAAGGTAAAGAATTCATGTTTCAAATATGTAAGGGAAGATATTTTCGGAGTTATCGTGGTAGGAGTTTTTTAGGTAGCTAAAAGATCTCGAATAACTCGCTTTGATTTGGTCGATAATATCATCTGCTTGAGGCGAAGAGATCTCAAGTAAGACTTCCATAAGCTGGACTACACTCTCGGCATACGGGTCGACCTTTTTTAATAAAAAACGAAGTTCAGGCTGATATTGTGTGTTTCTTCTGTAATCATTACTTTATCCTCGGTACAACCAGAATTTTTGGCCAATTTTAAGGTTGATACTGTCCTCAATCAACTTCAGATAAGCCCTTGTCACGTAAGTCACCGTTATTGTTTGAAATGTTTAAGGATGTCGTATGAGAGATACCTTCCAAAGCCTATTCACATCCTAACTTTGTATATGGCTAAAACATCACTTTTCGATCAACGCGATAGGTCATCTATAAATCCTTGATCTTGCTCGGTCAAGTGGTAAACGTTTTCTTTCGTTTTATTCAAAGTTTTATTTTGGGTAGACTTACCGCGATACTGACTTTTGTCTATCCACTTACTGGTCTCACAACATATTTATCTTTAGTATTGTTCAATTGTAAGGTCGATTGATACAGGGTCTAATCTCATTCGTAAAGATAATTTAGGCTGGCAAATTGCGGCGTATTTTAGCAACCTCCATTGAAAACGTTTTGATCGGCTTGGTTTCTTTACCTGTCATAAGAAAATTACAGTAGCGATCCATTCAAATTGATCTTTATTCTGGACCGATCTTCAGTCATGCATGTATCGTCACCGATTACTGGACACCACTGCCTTTTTTATCGTCAATGACCTGGACTACCATACAAAATAGATGCTGTCGTCGATCAATATTTCAATTCCATAATCAAATTCTCGGGCAACTTTTCTATTGCTAATCTCACCATGTAAATTTGACCAGTTTCAACTACTTGCCAGGACAAAATATTTTCCATACCCCCTTTTTTTCCGGAGCTGGATCACTTCGTATTTTCGTCGTAGGTACATTCTTCTATTGTACAATTTGATCTCAGTAGTTGTCATCCCTTTAAGTAGTAGCGCCTCACCTGGTCTTCCAAAAGACACCCGTTGAATGGTTGTCGAATCTCCTATATCCAAATAGGATTTCGCTGATGAAAACTACGGCGATACAGCATAAATTCTTTCTCTGTATTAAAAATCAGAGTAGTTGCCTGATTCTTTGATATTTGTTCGATAAGGTAGGAATTTCTCTAACAGCGATATCCGGTGCGGATCACATGATTGTGATCGCCTTTCAGCCAATTCTACAGATCGCGTTAGCTTCAAAGTTCAGCCTAATGAAGCGACGTTATGAGATAACATATTGCTTCTAGCTGAGTCGAAATTTTGATAAAAGCTGCTAGCGGTCCACGTTTCAATCTATTTAGCCTCGGGTTCATATTAAGTTCAGGATAGGATCATCTGATACCAACGCTTTCGACTCCTTCTAATACAATACGTCTATAGTAGTTCCGTTTTTACCCTTTATATTCTGATCTGCGATCTGTCGTCATCTTATGTGGAAAATCGCGATCGGATTTGAAGGCATTCATGTTCACTCAAAAAAATCGAATTCTTCTTCTTCGGCTTCGCGGGAGCGGTTTTCATCCGGAGAATGTCGTTATTAATGCCTTCCACAGTTTCCTAAATAGAACTAGGGAGCAATTTAATTTTATATTCCAGATCAAAAGGTCGTCCTTTTTTACTTTCCTTGTCTCTCCTACACACGTCTCATAAATCTGACAATCTGATTCTGCTGTTTTAATATATCTACGGCAATCCCGTTTTCTCTGACGCTCGTATTCCATCTTCAATTTGGATCGTGATATCTTATCTTAGGAGCTCGCGGAATATGCCGGAGTCACCAGATAGAAAGTCAGCCCATCATTGTGCTGGAGTGGGAATGAAAAAAATTCTAATGCGATTTTGACTCTCCACTGCTGCCAAGAAGACCGACAACTTGAGAGGTTTCTTCGTTGGTGTACAATGTTTGTAGCTCCTCACCTTATGTGCTTATCACATGGTTAAGCTGTGCTTTACCTGGTAGAATTGATATGATGCTGAACTTAAAATTGTTCGGGATGGATATCGAATGAATGGTTATGACCAACTGATCGTGTTCATGGGGGGGGCATTGTTCTAGTTGCTCTAATCTGACTTAAGATCGCTTTGTAAAATATGTTGTTGCTTGATCTGCTTGCCTTCTGACTCCATGAGCCGTTTCAGAACATTTTATACTGATTAGTTATTTTCACTGCGTTTGATTGCGGTAGGGTGTCTTGAGGGTTATTGTTACGCAGGCCAGACTGGGATAAATGTGCGAAAGTACTGTTGAAGTCTCCAGAAACGTCAAGATGCCAAGATCCTGCCCTGAACAGATGAAACGTGCCTATTCAAGGATGTTAGATTTTTTAAATGTTAGCCAGCCAGATACTGATGCTACTACTTTCAAGAATAAGCTTCCATGTGTAAGCCATCTACGAACGTCTCCGCCTGGTACTATTTAATCCAATACTTATGCATATCTAGGATATCAGGGTATATAATCCGAATAGCGGCCAGTTAAGACGTAAAACGCGCGACAGCCTTTTATTCCTCAATTTTTTCACATCTATAAAAATCGTTTTTTAATCCCGATGACAATATATATCTAGTTTCCTCTTATTACATGATCAATATATTATGGGTAATGATAATCGCACCCCCCCCCCCCTCCATTTTATTATTTTCAAACCCCTTAAACCTAAAACATGTTTTTTCTATTTTTTTAAACATGGCGCGGTGCGTGAGGTCACACACCGCGTAAATGCTAATGTACGTATCGTCCGGAAGGTGGGTAGACAATCCAGTTTATACCTGAACACTGTCAGACAAAAATTTAAAATATGGGAGCTTATAACGAGCACGTCGCTGGTCTCGGATGACGTATGCTGGAGAGGAAGAATCCAGAAAAGAGCAGCGACAGTTAGAACACGAGCGCAAACTAAAGATATGGTCCACTGCTGTGCAGAAATGTCTTTCGAGTCATTCGAAGGAGAATAAAGCTGCTGATCCATAATGTAGCGAGGAAAGTTGCGGACAAAATTTATCGCAAGGTTGGACATAGAGTTGCTTTTTACTTAATGAGTGAATGCAAGTCGAAGAAAAACAAGAAGCGAAAATACGCTCGAGGGATGCATTATCGCGCCTGCAGCAGTATTTTGAATATTATTAACAACAAGAGATATGTGAATAAGCTGAATTTCATGAGCAGTATCACCTCAGGTATGCTTTCGTCTTATTTTGCTGTTTTCGTTTTGTATGTATGTAACAACGTCCATAATGACACATACACTACGACATCTCTGCAAGTCATAAACAATGAGCAATGCTTGCTTTACTGCGCTCCTTCAACCGATTCGACTATCCCGCTCGATCGCACACAGCGATATTTTTTTTCCTTTTTGTAGCTGGTCCTGGAGATTAAAATTGAAAAATTAAGCGCGCGAGCTTTCGATTGGAGAGCCATGAACATCGCCTTTGCTACAGGATACTT
This sequence comes from Hyaloperonospora arabidopsidis Emoy2, assembly GCA_000173235.2. Lineage (NCBI taxonomy): Eukaryota > Oomycota > Peronosporomycetes > Peronosporales > Peronosporaceae > Hyaloperonospora > Hyaloperonospora arabidopsidis. The sequence goes on from JH598084.1 coordinate 30,280, forward strand.
GACTTTGAAGAACACATCGTGCTCCATCAACTTTCGTGAAGATCTTTTTTAGAGTTGCAGTACTATAGCAAGAATGGCGGTGCGTAGGAACATTCGATATAGCTGCCCAATATTAATTATACATACCTTGTAATATAAACCGTGTTTTGGTTTCGGGGGAGGGGGGTGAAAATAGTAAAAACGGGGGGGGGTATTATTACCCTATATTTTTTCGCAAGTCCTGTAAACGTATTATCGTTCTACAGATTGCGATGTAGAAATACCGTACGACGAATAGTGAACCATAGATCGTGGGTCACTTACCCCTTTAGTCTCACTACATTGAAGCGGTTAAACGACCCAAAAGAAAGAAATATTCAACCTTAATGATCCAAATGTTTCACCAGCTGTTGTGACGTGAAGTCGATCCTATTTCATGCTCCACCAAGGAAAGTGATTTCGAATCGAGTTGATTAAATTCCGTTCTTGTCTCAATGTATCACTTCGCCACACCTAAGTTCTACTCAGGTCATCCATTTTTTGCCCACCAATGGGCATTTGTATGATGTTTTTTTCGCCCATCAGTGGACGCGATAATTCGGTTATCACCAAGGCCGAAGTTGGTTTAGCAAAAGTAAAAAGTCAATTTAGATTCAATATACCAGAAGGCCCTTGGTTCTACAAAGCCACGATTAAAACTATATTTAGTGTAAAGTAAATACTCGGTTGGGATCTAATATCAGTCTAGTGCGATTTAAAAATATTTGTGCCTTAAATTCTATTCTAGGGGGGTCTGCTTGAGAATGCCTTTTATTGGCAAATAGATTTGTCTTCTTGAATTTTCATCACTCGATCACACACAAATGACGGTTCGTTTGTCTTGAATACACCCATTTTACTTCATGCTATCATTCCTTGCGTAAATTATCCGGTATAGGATTGAGCTCGTGCTACATTACACGATAGATGGTGGGAAGTTTCCTATACTGGATATTATTTTTTCAAATGACGAGCGCGCAACTTAAAAGTCTGGACACTTGATGGGACCTATTTATTACAGAGCTACTGATAATTATAATGAGACGAGGTTTCGCAATATATTTTTCTATGACATAGAGCCTTGTCGTTTCGTTATCAAGGCATTCATATGGTCCATCTCATTTCGTATGCCATACAAACTTAATATTTATCGATTTTAGAACTGAAAGGCTTATGGTTGGCTTGTAAACATGTCCTGCGAGACATTGTACTTGTTAATGACTTATAAACTCTCAAATTTAGAAGCTTATTCATTGTGTGAAAATAGAAATACGATTAGATAAAACACATGCTGCACGCACAGCCCTCTTTATTGAACGCCAAATGTTGTTTACAGAATTGAAATTGTGTGATATCTTTCGTAAAATATTAATAATCGAGTCTGGATTTGAAGGGAGTCTGGAAAACGCAGCTGCTACCCAACCTATCAAAAACTTGCACCCTAAAACAGTTTAGTAAATATTATTAGTTTTACCCACTTTTAAACACTCATTCCCATTCTTTGAGGTGAAAGACCATGTACCCTCGTCCGATTTCTGATGAAATCTTAATCGCGAGACTTATACGTCTGACAGTACGACTAAGTATACATCACGAAGCTTTGATGGCGAGGTGAACCGAATGGTTCGGTCAGTATGTTGGCTTTCGTGTTGCTCATAAACAGGTTGGTTGGCAGAAATATCCTTTATTCTGTAGATCCTACACAAACTTAAGCTGAACACGGAAATGGTTCGCTTGTGCGGTGGAACCTACACTAGAGGCTTGCTTAATCACACATGGATTTCCCAGCAATAGTAAAATTGGAAGGCTAAATCGTACTCGATTTAAACATAGTTGGCAATCATCCAAGAGTCCGTGGCACCTGTGGCAGCCACCACGAACTGTTTTCTGATAGGAATGGAGTGGGTCTTGAAAACAAAGATTAATAATGTTCATTATCTAGTTAAACTACCGCTCTTATCAAATATTCGGATTTTTCTATCACATGCAATCGTGATGGATAAATTAAATGATGTGAAATTAGTGCTAACCGCACTTATCATCCATGCAAAACAGACACTACCAGTCGACGCCATCTGCCACCAAACCAATGAAAAGTCACCAGACGACACCCTTGTCGGGAATACTACATCTTGCCTTTATTAACGTCCTCATCGCTCTGCAATATTTCATCCCTTTAGTACATCCACTAGTTGAC
>JH598084.1:32686-50104 GCA_000173235.2 Hyaloperonospora arabidopsidis Emoy2
ACGTCTTGCCTTGAATGACGTCCTCATCGCTCTATTGATTTCATCCCTTTAGTACATCCACTAGTTGACGCGTGACCCTGTAACTTAACATTTTCATAATTTTCGTTATCGGCGTGAGTATTCGCATAGAGACTTATCACGCACGCGAATATGCTTTACTTTCGCCAACAAGGCTCCTTTTCAACTTGTTTAATTGATGCTTGGTTATTTACTTGTATTGGCAACTTAATCAGTACACTAGTTTTGGTAGGCATCTCACAAATTTCTAGCAGCTCGAGAAGAACTTCTGATGCATCCATGAACTCTACTTCCATTGTCGATATCGACACTCCGCTTCGTATCTTGATAATTCATCAAACAAAGATCCCGTTCAAAACGATTGTGCTTCCGGTAGTTGATTTTTCGATCAAGTTTATCGACCGCAAAGTCTGCACCACTATAAGAAGTCAGCTAAAATAATATCAACCCATTTACCTGTTTTATACCGTCAGTTTAAAAGTATTTATTCGCTTTTGATATGGATCCACTCATTTTACCAAATTCCAATCTTAAATTTGCGGCTTGTTCGTCTATCTGGTCGCCTTGTGTACTGCAAACGTGATGTCCAGTCGTGTGCGACAAGCACTCCACAGCACTGTACCAACAAGTGATTTAAAATTCATGATTGAAGATTTGCCTTCTTCTGCGACCTGCAGGAGCAATTTCCTTTCCAATGGTTGCAACTAATAATAATCTTATATTCGTGGAACCCGCGTCGTATTTGCGTACAGTGGTCTATAATTGTGTTGTAAGAAGCCCTACATTGCTTTTTCTAGTCCATTTTGTAGCCAGTTTCTTCGTCATTTTTTATTCACATAATTAGCAAATGCTGACATGCCTAATATTCATCATCTGTATCAACTCCACAATTATTAAAAATGATGAGCTGCTTTCGTATCAAAATCATTGTCAAGAAGGTTGTCAACATAGATGCCTAGTACGAATACGTTATTTCCATTGTACATGTAATACAAGTACATATCCGAGATACTTTGAACGATTCCAAAATTAACAAACTTTAAGTGGGGCACCAAAGTCGTCTGTACTGCTTTAATCCGTGCAGGCTTTATCAGCCTAATAAATGATATTCTTAGTGCTCTGTACCCCGACAAATCTTTACCTTTCTTCACCGACCTTTATTCCGACTGGGTCGGTTGGGAATATGTCCAAACTCTTCTTCCTATAAGTGTGCGCGTAAGAACTCGGGGGTATTTCCATGCATGGCAAGGATATCCCATGCAAACAGCTAAAGACATTGAAATTTCGATGTACCCATTTTTAATAAAATGTCGTTAGATAGTCGACGCCAAATGCCTGTTCGTTACCACAAGCGACAAGAAGCGCTTTTAGGCGAATAAAACCCGCCATTTGTGTACATTTTTCCTTGAGCACCCACTTACTGTTGAGTAAATTCCATTCCTTGGATCGCCGTATTATGATCAAGACCCCGTTGCCGTCGCGAGCCGTCACTTCAACATCAATCGCGTCAAATCAACCGTTGCGCCTTGGTTGCTTCATTACTATGCTATCGCTTATTCGGTTTGATTTGTAGACGTATTACACCACATCACGCATCGGCTCTTTCCGTTCTTCAGCTTCATCAATTTGTTTCGTCTCGGATCGCGTGACGAGTCTTGATCTCATTATAGCCTTTGTTCTCTTTTTCATATTTCTATGAACTTGTGATGCCTCGTCAACAACTTCATTTGGCAGATTCATCTTATTATACCCGCCAGCTTTAGCCTCTTTGTCCTTGTAAGGATCACCCGTTTGTTCTTTAAGACTGGGTATATTCATAGTAGTCACTTTCCTCCATTGTGCGTTGAAGAAGCTGATTTTGTTTTGTTGTAATTATATGGTTGTTTCAAATGGGCTTAGTCATGACAACGACATTATATTAGTAAATATATAGTTTACAGCCTGTCGTAACGTCAGTATTACCGAACGTTGGACCTAATAGTGCACGAAGCTACAACAAATTCGTGTGCGATTTATAGTTCACTGCAACCTGAAGCACCATTTCACTTAAACTGGATTTAAACTGTCAAAACTGCAGTCAACGAAGCTCTGCTACGATTAGGCCTGGTTAAGCTTTACTTGCAAAAATCATAAAATTGCTCCATGTTCATCACGGTACGATGCATTTGTTCAGGTATTACCATTAGAGCTTGATTCTGAGATTAGCTTATTTGTCGTATCAATTCGGCTCTCTTACATTATGTATCCACAGTAATGTATTCACCGCTTCCGTTTATACTAAATGCGTGTAGACGGCAACAAAAATTGCTCCTCGAGGAAAATAGCGAAGTCCTTGAAATTCTTCGCCGTGTGGCCTTTTGACTTAGGAAGAAAAGCTTCCCAGTTTTTACATTTCTGGTCAATAAAGTTAAAAGTGTTCCGGTTGCTAAGACGATGCTTTGGCGACTTATGAATCTGTAAATGCATACATATGACACCATCCGCTCAATTTATTGGTGCGTTAAGACCGAATTAATATGTATTGTTTCCGCACATCACAAAAGCCGGACCTACATAGTTCATCAACATGATACCCGATGCTGGATCCTTTGCCATACTCTTCATCCTATCGAAAGCCAAATTAAAAACTTGCCGATGAAGGGGCTCCAATAAGCTTACGTGTGGGACAGCTCGATATTACATCATACTGTAATGTTACATGCTGGCCAACAACACGTCAGACGGGTGACTTGATATAGTACCGAACAATTTTCACTCACATTTTCATCCGTTTCCATATTACAATCACTTCTCTAGTCGCGTGCAGTGAAACTGCATGCCTTTCCTCTTTATAAGCAAGCGAATGACCTTTCTTCTCAATCTCAAAAGCTTTATTAGGTAATGTTGCGGGAGAGCAATGGAGTTAAATAAACTCAAGTAATTCGTATCTTCTGCATCTCGGATTCCACTGTCAAGTTCGCGAGCACAATATTTCAATCTCAGTCACTTTCAACATATCTCCATCCGGTATCATGCACTAGCGCTCGCAGTCCTTATTTTTTAAACAATCATTACCAGGTGACGGATCGACCCATGTTAGAGAAAATACATACCGCGATGGATTGAACCTTTATCGCGCACAACCAACGTCAGATCTCGTCTGACTCCGGCATGGTGTTTTTGGCACTTTTTCTGCAAGTAACCGCGACGTGTCGATTCTCTTGACACGAGTAACACTTGCAAGTGTCTACACGCGGCTTGCGATCGTTGATGTATGCCATGAGGTCTTAATCAACCGGACTTCCACCTATCATGTCCGTTCCACAGACTGAGCAAATTGCGTCAATTCTTTTGCCTGATGCAAGTATTCCGTACGCATATAATGGTACTTGGCCATCATGACAGTGCGCAACTAACTTACGCATACTAAACCACATCATTTAAGCCAATTGACTCCGCATCGCAAGACGCGTCACTGGCACGACTAGATAAAGGCTATGACCATTGTGCATACTTTATACTTGTCAGCAGCTTCATTCTTTGAGCCGTTATTATCATTGTCTCGAACGTATGGTGTAATCGCAACATGACATATTCACTTGTATGATTGTCGAGCCAATATGTCTCAAGCTTATTGTTAAAGAACCATTCAGACGGTCACTAAGAAAATACCCCAAGATATACTTCAATGCTCACTCCACTAAAAACCACCAAAAATCACACGCGAGATTTTTAGGTGAAGCTGCAGAAGAAAAAATTTCTACCGGTCTATACCAACAGACTTCAGGCCTTCGTACATATATTTCCCGCGAACACACGGATTCCAATTTTTCGTCATCGTGCATCCGGAAACAAAATGGGGTCTTGCCAATATTGGGAGACTACAGTACATGCTGCTGATTCTGATACACCAGTATTTGCTGGCTGAGTCTGTGGTATTTTAAGGTGGTATGATAATATCAAGGCGTCCCACTCCTAGTCTAACATGCGCCTTCCTTAACACGACGTAATTTTGGTCACGTTTACATGTCCAAACCCCAGCCGCGGCGGACCTCCACATGCCTGCTTTCGCCTCTCAATCATCTGATTTAGCGCATATACTCTCATGCGCGACTTCCCAAAGCTTCATCCGAGCGCAAAACCAAAGATGCCAGCTTCAATGGCTCCTTGCATTCGCTCTACTTCATGCCGATAATTTTTGAAATCTTCAAGTTCCCCCGGCGGTATTATCGACTTTTAAACTCGGAGAGTGTTTCGCAATTGTGTTTAGCAAATTTGTTTTCGATTGTCCACAGGCATCAGCGGCGCGTTCCACGCGCACTAGAGCTACAACAAAGTTTTGGTAACCAATACCTCGTGATGGCGGACCCACGCCGTCATTATTTCCCCTGTCTGAACCGTTTAGCTCATAAATTGTAGGCGGGAAGAACAGAAACGTTTTATACTGTATATTATCTTGTTGCAGAAGAACTATAATTACCAGAACACCCCAGTGGTAATTGCTTAAGCTCATGATGGGAAGTTTGATATGGATTGCGCATTGCACACTATCAAACATGGTGTACTCGGTGCCTTGCATAAACCGCGCAAAAAAAAATTTCTTCATGTATCTGATCTCGAGCTTACGATTTGTAAAATTGTGCTTTTTGGGAGGAGCGTCCTGCTCTTCGCTACGTATAAATACCTCTAAGCACGTATCCTTTATTATTCACACCGAGCGTGTGACGAACACCGACTAAGCTGGTATTAAATTCCGTAGCAATCTGTTAGCGGTATCATAGTTAGGTAGAACAAGATGCTGATCCACTTCTCAAGAAAGTAAGTGGAGCGGAAAACTATAATGCCAAGGCAAATTTTGTCTTGAATTTGACTACCTATGCAACAATTTATGGGTCTACTCGCAGTTCGTGTAGGCTAGATGAAGTAAATTTATTGCAAGGATAATGTGCGTGGGTAGTATTTGTTGAAATTACACCGCTGAACAGGTACGTTGTTAGGATGATGATTTATATAATAAATCATCAGGGAGTTTTATGGTAGTTTCAGAGGATTGCCATGGAACAGCGTTACATAAAGGCTTAGAGATAGCTCATGGTAGCGAGCTAAGGACCTTAAATATATTGACTTCGGCATTTTCCTCCAACACAACAACCGACTACGTTAACAGGTTAACAGCCGCAAGGCCACCAACTTACGTTCAAGATATGACCTTCAAACGCGCCGAAGTCCTCCTTGGGAGTGGGAATTACTTCCACTGGGAGTATAACATGCGCATGAAATTGGCACGCAAGGGTCTACTGGCGCATGTTGAGGTTGTGAATCCCGAGAACGAGGTCACCGAGTCGTGGCTCGTTAGTGACGCAAAGGCGCTTGGTATTATCGCTCAAGGTGTGGATATACAGCATCAGACCAATATTCGGTCTGCGACGCGTGCGATGCATGCGTGGGGTGTGCTACGAGACTTCTATAACCGTTCCATGCTTCATAACCGTGTCACGATGACACGTCGTCTCCATGCGTTCAAAATGGAGAGTGGAACAGGTATGGCTCAGCATCTGGACGCTTTTGACGAGTTGGTCGTCGGGTTGCAGACGCTGGGAGAGGTCGTCGATGAAGCGAGACAGCTAGTGATCCTTCTAAGCAGCCTCCCGTCCGAGTACGACATGATTTCATCCATTATAGAGAACGCCAAGGACGTGACTCTAATTGAAGTGAAGGAGAAGCTGCTAAAGGAGCATGAGCGTTTGGAGAAGAAGGACACCACGATGGAGAAGGCGTTCCAAGCCAATGGAAACGCTGGTAAGTTCAAAGGCGGTCGAGCTAATGATCGTAAGAGGAACGCTTCACGGAAGAACCGTGGTGCTTTTAAGGGCAAGTGCTTTGGGGTGTGACCAAGCTGGTCATATGAAGCGGGACTGCCCAAGCCAGAGAGGCGGTAACGGTAATGAAGCTGTGTTCTCCGTGGGCGAGGAACACCTGAAAGGTTGGATGATCGACAGTGGTGCTACGTCGCACATGACTCCGCACCGTTCCGACCTGTTCGACTATGGGACCATGGATACCAACGTTGAAGTGACTATTGCCGACGGCAAGAAGTTAAAGGTTCATGGAAGAGGAACAGTGAGGCTAAGCGGTCTTAACAATAGACGCATCAAGATGATGGACGTCTTGTTTATCCCAGGACTTGGCAGATGCCTGTTGTCGGTCGTACGACTCCCAGAACGCGGTTTGAACGTAGAGTTTCAACGGTCGTCGTGTGTAATCTGGGGAGACGGCAGCGCAATTGCTGTGGGGAAAAGGTGGGGAAAGCGTTCCTTCTTGACTGTCAGCAAGAGGAAGCACGGTTTGTGCAGTACTCGGGAGCAGGTGGTGAGTGGGAGCTATGGCACGCCCGGATGGGACACCCAAACAAGGACGCAATGATCAAGATACAGCGTGCTACGAACGGTATACCTATGGTAAATCCAGGTATTGAGACCTTGTGCGGAGGCTGTATGAAGGTCAAGCAGACCATAACGCCATTCCCATCTCGGACACTGACAAAGTCATCAAGCGTGCTTGAACTAGTACACACGGATGTGATGGGCCCTATGAGGACTCTTTCAAAGGGTGGTGACAAGTATGTGTTGACACTTGTGGACGACTACTCACGGTATGTAGTAGCCTACTTAATGAATAACAAGAGTGAAGTGGCTGGAAAGCTCAAGGAGTTCCGAGCGTTCTATGAAAACCAATGGGGTGAACGCTTGAAGTGTCTGCGTTCGGGCAATGGAACTGAATTCGTGGACAATACTGTAGATGAGATGTGCCGCCGGAACGGTGTCCTGCAACAACGAACGGTACCGTACAGCCCTCAGCAGAATGGTGTAGCGGAACGCATGAATTGCACGATTATGGAGAAGGCACGGAGAATGCTACACTATAAGGGTGTATCAACTGTATGGTGGGCAGAATCTGTGAACACAACCGTGTATCTAATCAACCGTTCGACAAACGCGACACATCCAGACTCGACACCACACGAGTTGGGGTTCAAGGTGAAGCCTCGTATGGAACACTTGCGAGCGTTTGGGTCAGAGGAGTACGCTCACATTGACGATGTTAAAAGGACGAAATTGGAGCTGAAGAGTTTCCGCTGTATGTTCTTGGGTTATGCTGAGAACACAAAGGGGTACCGTTTATTTGACTTAGATGCTTCAACAATCAAGCTGTCACGTTCGGTCAAGCTGGACGAGCGTGAGATGGAGGTATATATGACACGCAGTTGCCGCAGCGGGAAACGGTGATTCATGTGACCAAGGACAGTATCACCGAAAGCGTTCCCTTGTTTGAAGAACACCAGCAAACTATGGATGAACCCATGGAAGATGCTGTCGACGAACCTGTTCTGGGTGTGGAGATGAACGAGATGGAACTTGATCTAGAGCGTAGATAACCCCAATCACCTCCGCCAGAACCGAATTCAACTGGGCAGGAACTGACCGAGTATCAGCCACGACCACAAGCATTTCATGAAGATCGCATGGTGTTCAATCCTGACGCAGAACGGTCGAGGCGTACCAGAGAACCTATGTTTCTTCTTGAGGATGGATCGGACGCTGATGATGAACAGCACTCCGACTGGAGTGATGGACTTCCATCACCGAAGCGTGCCAGGATTGGCGAAGAAGGCTTGCTAGCTGAGGCAGTACTTGCATATGCTGCGAGTATTGATGGTGTTCCTGACACGCCAAACACTTATGCAGAGGCTATTGCTAGTGATGAAGCAGCTGAATGGCGTCAGGCGATCGATGCAGAGCTTCAGTCGCACGCCAGGAACCAGACGTGGACTCTCGTTCCACGTGGAACGGCTACTCGTCCAATTGGATGCCGTTGGGTTTTTGTCAAGAAACGCGACGAGAACGGTCGAGTGATCCGATACAAGGCTCGGCTAGTAGCTCAACGGTTCAAGCAGAAGTTTGGAATTGAGTTTTTTGAAACCTGCTCGCCGGTGGCAAACATGAACTCGATTTGTGTTGTACTAGCTGTGTGTGCAGCATACAACTACGTCATGGAACAGCCTGACGCAGATACTGCGTTCTTTAACAGTGGTTTAGTGGAGCTGATTCACATGGACGTTCCGTTTGGCGTGAAGAATGCTAAAGGCATGATGTGCAAACTGAAAAGGGCTATCTACGGTTTGAAGCAGGCGGCGAGTGCTTGGAACAAGACAATTCGTCGTGTGTTTTTGAAAAATAGTTTCAATAGCTGTGGTGTAGACCAATGTGTTAAGTGTACTCGAAACGGCTTTGTGTACGTGTGCCTGTACGTGGACGACATGATCATTGCTGCCAAAACAAGCGAGGAGATTCGTGAAGTCAAGATGGCCCTTAAAAACGCCTTCAAGATTAAAGAGTTAGGCGAGGTGAGATTTATCTTGAGTATGGAGATTGATCACGACAAGAACGCCAAAACGCTCATGATCAAGCAAACCCGATACATTGATGACGTGGTTAAACGATTCAACCAGCAGAACGCAAAATCGGTTGAGAACCCTTGCGCTTCCGACATGAAGCTTTCGAAGTTGCTGTCTCCAGCTACAAAGGAAGAACGCGCTGAGATGAAGTCACGACCGTATCGTTCTCTGATCGGGTGTCTGATGTACATCACGACTTGTACGCGACCGGACATAGCCTTCGTGGTGACGCAGTTGTCACGCTTCCTTGAGAAGCCTGGAACGCAACATTGGAAAGTGGCCATTCGCGTTCTTCGATACTTGAAGTCAACTCGTGAGCACGGCATTGTGTACCACGGAGGTTCGGGAACGGTTATTGCCGAGGCGTTCACGGACGCGGACTGGGGAAGTAACACTGATGATCGACGTTCCGTATCTGGAGTCATGGTACTGATTGGGAAAGCTCCTGTGGTGTTCAAGTCCAAGTATCAGAGGACCGTCGTTCTTAGTTCTGTGGAAGCCGAGTGCATGGTTCTAAGCCTTTGTACGCAAGAGGTGCTTTGGGTGCGCGCCATGCTGAAGGACATGGGTCGCGAGTGGGAGGAACGCGTGTCTGGGAGACAAACAAGGTGCAATTGCATTGGCACGTAACGCTGGATATCACGCTCGGACGAAGCACGTGGATATTCGCCATCACTTCATTCGTGAGAACGTGGAACGCGGAACACTCAAGGTTGACTACGTGGAAACGAAAAACCAACTAGCGGACATGCTTACCAAGGGACTAGGGACCAAGACGTTCAAGCTCCTGCGTGACGCAAGTGGAATCATGAGCAAGGTCACCAAGCAGTAGCGGTGAGTGGGAGTGTTGATATTACACAGCTGAACAGGTACGTTCATGTTGTTAGGATGATGATTTATATGATAAATCATCAGGGAGTTTTATGGTAGTTTCAGAGGATTGCCATGAAACAGCGTTACATAAAGGCTTAGAGATAGCTCATGGTAGTGAACTAAGGACCTTAAATATATTGACTTCGGCATTTGCCTCCAACACAACAATCGACTACGTGAACAGTATTCATTTCAAGTCAGTATATTTAAACCGAAGCCCTCAAAGTCGTTTTCTTTCATGACCATGAGCCGATGCGCCGTATATTTACTTATGATGTGCTGAAACAAATTGCTCACATTCGTCTACACTTCGTATAATCACCTATTGGGGTGTTCTTTGCAGTGTGGAAAGACTTTCGTACTTCTTCTCAAGCGAGAGAGACGATCACTAGGTTATACTCGCTGATTGAGTGGGCTCGATGTTGAAAAGCGATAAGAGATCCTAGCGGGACATTTTGGTTTATTGGTGGAGTGGATTAATTACAAAAACAATATATTTTCTCTTACTGTCGATTGCCTTACGACATTATTATATTTTGTCGTCTGTATTTGTTGTCATGACGTCATCAGGAAAGTGTGCACCATAATCGCGCCTATTAAGACAAGCTTGACGTCTTTCCCTTAGGTCATGTGCGAGGTCCTATAGCGTTCATGATTCGGCATAAGGTTATGGAAAATCTTCGACCAGAACATCTGTTACATCATATGCCACGTGTTTCTTTATAGGCAGAAGAAGGAGGGGTAGTGATTCATATAAGTGGGGTTTTCACTCAAATAGGCGAGAGTTTTTCGGACCTTTATCTTACTTGCTTATTAAAATAACGGTGTATAAATTTCAATATCGTTTGAAATGGTCGGCGACGCTATGACTCCTAAATAGAGTGTGTCTCTTATATAGGTTCTCCTATAGAGCGGGGTAAGTGTGGCAAAGTGCAGTATTGCGTGACGTTTATGATAATTCCGAATTAGAATAATAGTTACACGATACTTCACTTTGTCATGATTCTGTACAGCCTCATTTTCTTCGTCGTGTGACATCTATATCGCTGTTTCTGCTGATCTAAAGATGTGCATTATTGTCCTTCATCCTTTTTATCACCACCATCCCTGTTTTTTTAACTTCTGCTTCCACCTTTTCCATGCCATCTTTTAATATTATTCTTGCTCGGTGGGTGCCATTCAAAGCTGCGCGTTGAGCGTCTTGTCGATTCTGAATATAGATAGAAGTATTAGCTTTTTAAAAATGCATTATTGTGGCCTTTAAGTACTTTCCACGAAGAAGTTAGCAGAATTAGTATATCATCACTAGACGTAAACAAGTTCTTATCCATATACTTTTATTAAAGGCTAATAGTTTATGAAAGATCGTTGCCTCCATCTTATCCCAATGGCATCGCCCTGTCTCAAGGTAATGACAATTGTGGGGCCGCTAGGCTACCGGGCGATGCCATATAGTCAAAATAATAACTCGGCTTGCGAAGGTAAAAAAGATAAAATATGTATGCTTATCAACCATATATTAACCAATGACAACTTATTGCTACATTTGTTTACTTGGCGAAAGAAAGAGGTAGTAGATCCAACCAAAGAGGAAGTGAAAATAACAACCCCCTATAATTATCTTTAAGTGTGTAATCTGCTCCAGCTTATGATCATGCAATCGTCTAATCTACTCTCGACAGTTCTTCAAGCGTTGCTCATAATATTGTAGTAGATGTTGATGTGAAAACTGAGCATTTGTACCTGCTCATTGTTGTGATTGGAGAGCTGCTTGAGCTTGTGTACTACTCTGCTCATTGTTCAATCCTAGTTCTTGCACGTTCTAATGCTGTCTGGGCTCTTCTAAGCAAAGTCGGTTTGTCGAGCCACCGAGCCTGGCCATTCTCGGCCAATTGTGATGCTCTTTTTTGTGCGTCATCCTCCACTTTCGCACACTTATTATGTAGCCGTTGCATCGGTATGATATGCTCTGCTGACATCGTTGCCGCTCGTATCAGCCGTTGAACAGCTTCATTATACTATTTAAAGTGTTTTTGTTGTTTCACTTGCAACTTGAATCTCTGTTTTAGCATGCTGATGTGACTAATGCGCGTCTCCGTCATATAGACATCCAAGAGCCCGTCCAAATAAAAAGGCTCAATTAACGTTATATCCATGGGTCAAAAATTATTTTGTGGCTACTGAAATGTATCCTGAGAGGTTAAAGTACCTAGTATGTCAACATGGGTTCCTGATAGCTCCCCCCTGCGCGCATTGTGTGGCTGTCATTATCTGTCCACTTTGTGCTTGTAGCAGGTCCGTGGATGATGCAACGGGGTAGTTCCGTACTTAAGCGAAGCGCTATTGACGTATCTTAGTAAGCTCGAGATTTTTGCGCTCCTAAGCTGCTATTAAGAGAATTCTGCACTAATCCAGGAGGGCTCTGCACTTCATGTCTCCTCTGGGAGGCGGATAACGCGCTTCAAATCGCGCTGCGTAAAAAATCTCTTGCTCATTGAGCTCATAACCTACTAAATGAAATGGATCTTATTATTGTTTGAAATTGACATGAATATTACAACAAAATAGTTATTGTATTTTTGGCATGTGTAGCTATTCTGCCTCGCGCAGACACTACACAACCTAACACTCGTGCCTTCTCATAAAATTTCTTAGGAAAGTGCTACATCCCGTATACCAACTTCGAACATTTTAGGTACAGATTTACCCTTTACCCTACCCCCAGTAACACCCATGTTGTGTTGCTGCAAATATTTAGACGTCGTACCCTTTCCTGTGCTTTATTTCCATATCTAGGTCTTTATATGCCGACTCGAAAAAGGTTCTAGTCTTAAGACAATCCGCCAAAATCTTTCAAATCAATTTGTACAAATCTATCCGTGAATAGCCGCAAAAATGTTTAACATTGCTACTCTTACAGTCTACTACGCCTAAAACTAAATATTAGTGTAGGGAAGCCTTTCATCACTAATATAAGCAATTGATTAAGTCTCCTAACAATAGGGGGCCACCCGACGTTGAGCTATATGATCCCATAGTACAAATTATGCTGTATCACTTTTCTGCAGCTTACGAGCTTTATAGGCCTATATTTTAAGGGAATTGTTATTTTCCACCACACTTTTTACTATTTACACCACATTTTTAATATTTACACCTCGCCATAACTTTTGTTTGAGTAACTACAGGCGCACCACGCCACAACACACTACTTTACAACAGCGTTACTTCCACACCCACCCTCAACTACGATCTCCAGTGAGCGCACCCTCGACTTGCCAATAATTGCCAGTGATGGTTTTTCAAAAAGATCGGGTAATAAAATCCTTTTTATTTATAGTTGTGCGCAACTTGCCATTCGGTCTGCTGGGCAACCACAAACAAGTTGCTGCCTCATAGTGGCTTACGCTCTTCATGTCAATGTAATACGCGTTGTAATACATCTCGGCAAGCAGCAAACTAATTTAGACCACTAGTACTTGCTGCCTCGCCCAAATGTCTTGGGCATAATAACAGGAACTTTTGATCGTCCTGTCGCTTGAATAGAAGCTGATAGAGTAACACAAACATTTGCAAAGATTCAATCTCCTGTATACACTAGACTTTCAGACTTGCATTCAGTGGAATAATAAGTATCGCTGTATATGATGTCTTGTCCTCAGCAATGTATACACCCTGGGTCTTGCCACGTACGCGTCTTACTGGCACTTGTGTACAAAGTCAGTCACTACCTCCACCTTTAGTTTCTAAAAAACTCACTTGTTGTAAACATTATACACATCACCGAAGGTATCATCCACAGCAGATACACCCCCTATACGATTCAAAGTATTGTCTCACCCTCCATCCTTTTTCTCGTTATCACTTGTTTCTCGTGTTGCGGACACTGGCGGGTATTTAAATTGTAGCTAAGCTTGTCATCTAGGTTTTGTATCGGATGCCAAAGCGATGGATGGCGTTCTCTATAGTATGATTGAAAATGATGTAGAAATGGTTTGGATTCTCGACTGCAAACTCGCGGTCGGCTACCGAACGCATAATCTAACCAGGGACAGGTAAATATTTGTGGGGAAGTAAACAAATTAGCTAGCTCCAGACTAATTTCTACACTTTATATCGATGTTACAGCTGGTAAAGTCTTCTACTATCCGTGTAAAGGCCTGTGGTAGTTTATGTGAGGTGCGCCTGTAGTTATTCAAACAAACGTTATGGTGTGGTGGAATTAGTAAAAATTGTGGTGGAAATAATAAAAAGTGTGGTGAAAATAGAGAAAAGTGTGGTGGAAATAGCAATTCCCTATTTTTATTGCAGATCTTCGTGTTTACAGCCCAAAATCATGTTTGCTGTGACACATTGCTATATTACCGTAAATGATGGTCTCGAAGACGAATGTAGATATAAATCTAGAAAAATCAGACAGAGGAGCATAATTTATTCGTATGCTAGATCCCAATTAGCGACATCTACATTTCTCGTGATTTAATCAATATAGCGTCAAGTCGATCGGAGCAAAGGTGGCTGCGATAATGAATAATTTGCTTGATGGTAAACATAAACCTCTTCTATTGGCCCTTAACACATCGCTAGTTGGTCTTACCTCACCAACTATGGCTATTCTTTAGCCGTAATATATGCTTATACCTGATATTATCCTGCACTGTGATATATTTTCGCTTCGGTAAAAAAGGTCAGATTCGGACAGGTATCATCGAAGAATAATTTATGATCATGATTTCTCTGCGCAGATGATGCAGATCGTGATCGTTTGTCCGTTAGGGTGAGCGGTTATCCAATGGGCTCTACCTTATGCACACTTTCGTAATTTAATCATATACCGAACCCATTGAACCCTTCATGATTTCTACCAGGTAAAGCCTGCTGCAACAAGGTTGTACGGCAAAAAATGTTATCATGCAGGTCTTACGGCGCTCCAGATCGATGATAATAATCCGCTGAATCATGTACTTGGTGCTGAGGATGCGGCTCTTTGCCTCATCTCACTGATGTAAAATATCTTTGTACAACTGTTGAAATTGTGATAAAAGTAGAATTCAAAACGTAAAGTGAATATATTCAAGTTCCTTAATTCAATATCAAGTTTCTATCTCTGAACCACATATTTATCCGATAGCCTTCTGGAAGGATCCGACGTTATATGCTGACGTCACTACCTGACGTCATCACCGAAAGCTGCAAATACTTAACAATTAGTTGGAACAGTCTCTTCTGATACCACATAATTAAACTAACCTGATACAATAAGCAGTGTAGTCTTTACACTACCACTCATCGTGAATTGCCGAGTTTTCTTGTATCCAATACCGCTTCACTAAGGCATTTACTTGAGTATGTTGATCCCCAGAGCCTTTGTAAGCATATCTGCTACCTGTCCAGTCTTCTATATATACGTGACAACGATGGTGTCGCGTGTCCCATTCTCTCGGATGAAGTAGTGAAGGATGTCGACGTGCTTGGTCCTGGCATTATATCTAGTATTGCTGGCAAGTTCCACTACGCCTTGATTGTCTCTCCATAGCGGGGTTGCTTCCACTTGCTCAGAGCCGATTTCCTTACGAACCGTACTGACCCACATCACTTCTTGATTACAAACGCTTATAGCGTGTGATCTGACTCTACTGAGCTTAAGTCCACTGTACGCTGATACTTGGAAATAAAAACGACTGGTGCGCCACCAATCATCACCATTGTCCCGACACAGAGCGTTGGTCGTCGATGTTAGTTACCCAGTCCGCATTGGTGTATGCTCTGGCTTAAATTTCATTCACGCAACCTTCGTAAGCAAACTTATAGTGATTTGTCGTCTTAATGTAGCGGTGTACACGAATCGCGTCCATCCAATGATGTTGTCTAGAAATAACCGAAATTTGTAAAAGCTGTGTGACCGCATACGCAATGTCAGGGCGTATACATGTTGTTATGACCAGAAAACATCTGATAAATGATCTGTATGGCTTCAGATTCATCTTGCTTCTTTCACCGTCTGTTGTCCACGTTTAAATCATCAATTACATCATACATAAATCACATTGGGTAGCCAATTGCTTGGCGTCCTGTTGGGTAAATTTGCTCACCATATCATCGATGTAGCGGGTCTGTCGGATCATGAGCTTAATACGATGGATATTATGATCAAATTTTTATTTTGAAAATGCAGTTGAACTTACCAAGCTCTTTATTTTGAAAGAACTGGTCAGTGATGTCTTGATCTCCTTCAATTACCTGCTGATCTTGGCATCGCTGATCATGTCGTCAAAGTAGAAGTACACATCAACGAGCGGTCATTTTTACCCTTGACGAGGACGCACAGACCTGGTTCGCAGCTCCGAAGCCATATCTGAAAGAATATAGCATAATTCGTCTTTTTTGATGCGCTGGTAGCCAGTTTGAGATCGTATATAGCATCATCCAGCTTGAACACCATCTCAATGGAGCTTGAAATACCGCGCGTTACTTCCTTGAAATCGCTAAGTTAAAAATGATATGTCTTCATTCAACTGTTTAGTCAAATATCCATTCGCTACTTTTACTGGTAGCACAAATCTTATGGAGTTCATATTCGATACGAACGAGTAGGTCTTGAAGAATTCTGCACTACACTTCTGCTTGAAACCCTAAGCAACGATTCGGGCCTTGTATAGCACCGTGTTCGAGTGTCCTTGAGGTCCAGCGCTCACAGCCTTCACCCATTTCTTGGAGTTATTGCTTCCATAGCTATTTGGCACGTCCTCGGTGCGCATCTATATCTCTAGCAATATCTGCGTAGGCCAGTACAGCTTCTACAAGTAGGCTATCCTCATCAACACGGGGACGCTTGGGTGACGGCGGATAGAAGGGACTGTCATTGTTAGGATTGTCGTAATTCTCTATTTCGTTCTGGTCAGCCATGGTCGAGACATTACCAAGAAAAAAGGCTGGCTCATTAAGCGTCGACAGCGCTCTCTCTTGGTCCTGAAGCTTATGTCTTTGTTTTCTGGTCTACTATTGAGCCATGTCGTCAGCATCCTTCCTGATGACACAGGATCATATTTATCTTCTCGCATCGATATCATCAAATGAGTCTTCTGCTGGATCCATCGGTACATCCTCCACAGACAGTTGCTTCTTAAGGCCAGTCTGAGCTACTTTGTTCACATCCTTGATCATTTTATTGACTTCTGTGTACTCTGTCGTCGACGTATAGTAAAATCCATTTACGTCGAGTTCGTCGAGCTTCACTGATCTTAACATCTTGATCATATTATGCTCCATATAATAAACGCGATATTGCTTCGTGCTGTCACCATAGCAAAGAACATACACTAAAAGCTATTTTGGCTCCTGTTTGGTGCGTTTAGCGTTGTCAACATAAGGATCTCCCATCGATCCAAACTCGTGAGTATTTCGGCCAAGGATTCTCTTTAAATCCCATCTCCTGTGGAGTTGAGTTGTTGTGCGTGCTATTAACGTAGTCGATTGTTGTGTTGGAGGCAAAATGCCGAAGTCAATATATTTAAGGTCCTTAGTTCACTACCATGAGCTATCTCTAAGCCTTTATGTAACGCTGTTTCATGGCAATCCTCTGAAACTACCATAAAACTCCCTGATGATTTATCATATAAATCATCATCCTAACAACATGAACGTACCTGTTCAGCTGTGTAATATCAACACTCCCACTCACCGCTACTGCTTGGTGACCTTGCTCATGATTCCACTTGCGTCACGCAGGAGCTTGAACGTCTTGGTCCCTAGTCCCTTGGTAAGCATGTCCGCTAGTTGGTTTTTCGTTTCCACGTAGTCAACCTTGAGTGTTCCGCGTTCCACGTTCTCACGAATGAAGTGATGGCGAATATCCACGTGCTTCGTCCGAGCGTGATATCCAGCGTTACGTGCCAATGCAATTGCACCTTGTTTGTCTCCCAGACACGCGTTCCTCCCAC
Source organism: Hyaloperonospora arabidopsidis Emoy2 (assembly GCA_000173235.2). NCBI lineage: Eukaryota > Oomycota > Peronosporomycetes > Peronosporales > Peronosporaceae > Hyaloperonospora > Hyaloperonospora arabidopsidis. Next base: position 49,952 of record JH598084.1, read on the forward strand.
TCGCGACCCATGTCCTTCAGCATGGCGCGCACCCAAAGCACCTCTTGCGTACAAAGGCTTAGAACCATGCACTCGGCTTCCACAGAACTAGACGACGGTCCTCTGATACTTGGACTTGAACACACAGGAGCTTTCCCATCAGTACCATGACTC
>JH598084.1:56432-98345 GCA_000173235.2 Hyaloperonospora arabidopsidis Emoy2
TTCCGTTATCATATATCCATCTGTTTGTCCACTCCATTATGCTAAGACCTGTATGTTAAATTCTTCTGGTGCAAAAATATGTTGCGCTGACAGACTCCGTCCCGGGTCTTATGAACAAGTTCGGTGCCGTTTACAGAGCAAGGACACCTGGTTCGCTCCACCACCGATTATACTATATAGCTTTGAACAAAACCTTCGCTAAAATTTGCTCTAATTCTTGAGGACCGATGGAGAAGAAGTCTGCATCGGCCCCATCACGCTTGTGTGCACAAGCTCCATTCTCCTAGAATTCTCGTAGTGAGATGGTAAAAGATGATAATTGTGTAAGTGTCGCTTTCCCATGAAGCATCTACCGCAAAAGTATCTCTTGGAACTGGAAATTTGAATTCCGTCTTTCACACGCTGCATATTTGCTAGTACCTCATCGTTCAAGCGGTTCATGCGAGCTCTCTAAATCTCCCACTCGTTCTCAACGTCCGAGTAAGCCGCTCATTGGGCCGTTCCTGCTGAAATTCGATCATCTAATCCTTTCCGACCTTTCTCCTTGGGACAATCAATTTTCGTTTGTTCCAAATGACACACGATTAATGCTCAAACTAAACGTTTAGACCGCTCTCTGCAAGCTTTCACACTGAGCGTAGTCGTCGGTCCAGTCCAGGGATGTACAGACATCCACCAACGAATGCGCTTGTCGTCGTTTTCTGATTGCACTGACGTATAGCCAGCTACACGAATATTCTTGCTGTTCGCGATGGCACTTTAATACTTGTTACCATTTCCTTGTAGCAGAACAAGTCGTATCAGTGTGGTGTCACGCGTGCCGCTGCCTTACTGTCACATCTCCCGATGATCGACTCTCCCTGGCGGCAAAGACAGGTACCTCGTCGTCATTTCTAGGGATTATGTATCCAAACAGTCCCGCTTCATGTGACTGAACATGCCCCCTGTCGAAGCAACTGCCCTTGAAACCACATCTCTTTCTAGAAGTTTTTTCCTTGCGCTCGTTATTCCTGTCGCTTCTGTTAAACTCTATGTTCTTTGACTTGCCTACATACGCAGTAGCCTTCAACGTTTGCTCCGTAGATACTGTCTTGTCGTGCTGTTTATAATCAATCCTACTTCTCAATCTGAGTGATATTCTTGTCATTTTTTTACGATTGACACAATATGCTTTTCATTCTGCAGGCAGGCTGCAAATCAAAATCACGAGCAGCCTTGCCTTGTCCCTTCGGAGTTTAGAGACCAATAATGAGCTCATCAAACCTTTCCAGATGCTTGTCCATCGTCACTCCGTCGTCTATCTTGAGATTCTTATGGCGGCGGGACATAGTCACTTGGTTTCCCATGGTCATGCTATCATGAAACCACAGCAACGTAATCTACCTCTGTATAGCCGTCGTAGCAAACCAAATCCTAGTATGGTGCTCCAGCGACTTGCTTTGATCGATCCCTACAACCGTTATTAAGTCGTTTCACACCCAATTCTCGGTAATTTACGTCTCATTCTTGACCATCTCCACGTGCTATAGTAGTCACTTCCTCGCCACTTTCGTTTGCATGACAAAATCCCAGTGAAAGGTTTTGTTGCCACCCTCTCCAGGAAGAACTTGGACTTCTTCGCGGACATCTCAGCGGCGGGTGTCGGTCTTGAGAGTCGTGTGCTACTGTCAACCTATTTGAAAGGTGTTTGAAAAAGGGGACGGAATTTGAAGTAGTTGTATCTACTTTACTTAGTTCGCTATCAATTTGCTGCCTCTAAGCTACACATTTTTCCTACAACCTTCGAGAAGGATTCAATGCTATCTTCTGACTGCAATGCCTGACATTGCTGCCTGACATCAGTGCCGATAGCTACTAAGACCTACCAAATTGCTGTACCAGTCCCTAATGATAACCAGGAAGCTGATTAAGATGATGCATTCAGCGTTGTAATCCCAAAAACAATGCTCAGTTTACCTGTATTCAGATGCCATCGCCACGTACATAAACTCTAATATAGCTCATTTTAAGGCTAATCTTTTCCACAAATTTTCTTAGTTGTCTACGATACGCTGAAGCAAGTCCAGTTAAAAGATAACTAGTATGCAGTCGTTGGGGAATAAAGTAGAGCAAATAAATTCATCTAAGAAGGATGGCAGCTATAATGATGGCTATAACGCAATGACAGGTCAGAAGTCTCCATATGGTGCTTGTTTCATACCCGAAAAATGATTGCCCGTTAAAGCACATTATATGCTCATTATCAGCTTGCATAACCATTAGTGTTGATGTCTATATAACGAGACGTCTACTGAATAAGTTAAACTTCCTGGTAATTACATAGACGTATAAATAATACAGAGTCCGAATTAAGGTCAAGGTACGTGCTACGTAATCTGGTTTTGAAGATAGCCTTCGCGACGTCGGCTCAGTGATACTATGTTTCATGGGTGCTGTCTTATCCAGTGTATTACTGTGTTAAAAAGTCTAACAAACTTCATTTTTAAAACAAGTAATACCATGTGCTCATTACCACCCGAAATTTTACGGCCAAACGTTTTGTCATGAGCTTTGAAAGTATAACGTAATGCAATTTCATTTACCATTATCGACCTGATCATATTCATCTTTATCCAGATCTTGTCTTTCAATGTAAGTTAGCAAGTTATATAGATCGCAGATGAAGAGGCTGCAAATACAAATAATTAATCTCGATTTCGCGGCAGGAAGATTTTGGGTGAGGCATCTCGCGGTATGAAAGCCGCTGGTAAAAAGCATAAACAATACAAGCTTTTAGCATTTACTTCAACAGCGCATTCTAACTCTATAACCGTGTGCTTAACATTTACCGTTACACTAATACCTGAATACCATTTGGAACTTTTTTATCAACTTTTGTGATGCTTAGTACAGCAAGTCTTTTAGGTTGTCTACCGTTTGCGATATCATCTAGATGCACGATAAATAAAATTGACCTTATCTTTCTTGTTTAATGCTTTCGTAATAGTTTTGTTATTGGTATCCAAATTATTTATCATAGCCGCAGATGCTAAGAAGCACGAAAGTGTGCACGTTCAGCTAATCACACTTGACTGCTTAAATGTACATATAATGCTAGCGAGTACGTGCGAGTTCAGAAGTTTGGCATCAAGTAATTTGAAATAATTTTACTTCCGCATGCATGAAACGAGGTGTTAATCATCTGTGAAGTAGCCTTTTAGAACGTGTGCAGCTGCGGTTGTGCAATTAGCTTGTACCCAATATGCTGTGTATACGACCTGTGACCGCGAAAAAAATGGCTGTAATTGTAGCAGGTTCGAAAGCGAATATTTGAGCGAGGTAAACGTTAGACAATTATGGACGTAGGAGAGGAGACATCACACAGGGGGTGTTAAGGTGTCCCCTTTCCAGCAGTCTGCATAACTTAACGTTCTGCCCAGTCAAAGAGCGTATATAAGTATACTCATAAAAGTGAGCCACAGCAACGAATCAATCAGGGGATAAGTCGAGAAAAGTCATTTTTTCGCTATCCCGCCTACAATAAGTAGTTCTGCGACACCTGGGATAACCGTTGTTTTTGGACGCATGTCATTGGCTCAGGATTTCTAAATCAATCGTTTCATTGGAGAATATTAGTTGCATGTCATTGGCCGCAGTTAGTTGAGAAACCCGAAAAACTGTCGGATAGACCACGACGAGCTTCATATTGATGCACGTAGGAATCTTAATTTGTGTTAAAATTTATTTGACCAAAATAATTCGTCCAAATACATTCGGCCGTAGTTACACATATACTATAAAGTCATACCAACTGCTGTGAATTTAAGTGACTAAAATCTTAAGCAGAAGGTATGCTAAATATTTATTTGGTGCACAAAAATTTAAGTTATACTCACTACTGGAGACGCTCTAATGGATGATTTTGCGGAATGGCTAGGAACATCTGGATGGCTTTAATATACTAACAAACTCGACTAAAAGCTACGAATCGTGATACGTTTTTTCTGAATTGTAAACAAAGTCCATTTAAACGTGACTAATATATGTAACTAATTTTTATTAGTCCATTTTGGTAATAAGGGAGATGGTTTAGTGAAGAGAGAGAGAAGCTATGAGGTATATGCTAGTCCGTGCAACGAATATCGCTGCTTCGTATGACAAACGTATCAAACTTTTTTACGGAAAAAAATTAGCTTAAGTGTAAAATTTTATGGATGGAGCTCAATAAAAACACCATTATTAAGGTCGAAATTCACTTCTTCTTCTCGATTTTGCTAAAATTTAAGCCCCTCTTGCCGCGATGTTTCTTACATTGCATCGGTCCATCCAGCAGATATTCATGGCAACTCTATACAAGATAAGGTTCTGAGCGGGATTGGCAATATTGAGAAACTCTGTCACAAGGATAAAGGGACGACGATAACGCGGCCGCTTGACGTAAACGCGCACGCAATGAGACTTGTGACGAAATGTATTTTCATAGAAGAAGCTAAAATATAAATAGCCTTTGGCTTTTACGCGTTTTTATAATGACCTTTTGCTCTCCGCTAGAGACGCTGTCGAGATGTTAACTCTTTGGCGAGTGGAGTACCGGTTGATACAGAAACGAGGACGGAGGAGATCTTGACACCCGTGACGGTGTTTTCTCACAAAATATTGGGCGACTTAGTGGGTCGTAAGACGAGGAGTGCTGAGACTCTATAACGCGCATATTAGCCGACGAGCATGGGGAGAGCGTTGTAAAAAGGTGCCTCTGACATCCATGTCTTGGACTTTGAATGTTCGTGTTATGGTTGTAGTAGCGCATGCGTAAGCTGTAAGATCTTGGACCCGCGAGAGATTTGAAGTCGACGATCAAGGTACCAACGGTACACTTAGTGACACGACACCTGTGTGTGCTCTGGTGTTGACGGACGCAGCATTTTGTTAAGTGTGGAAGTGATGTGATGATAGCGGAGCAAGAGTTCCAGTTGTGGTACGCTCGACTCATGGCCAAGTGTACATCGAGAAAGGGTGGATGCGGAAGGTGGTGACCAACTCTTCATTTTATGACCCTAATTAAGATATCTTGTTTCTGCTTGGCAAGATGGTTTCAGTCTCAGGTTATATGAGGTGGAAGTGGCGTGCACTTCTTATGTGCAACCACTTAATTGTGGCACATACGAGTGACTGGACACTTGCAGCAACGCTTCTGCTTAAGTCAAAACTAGAATTTTGTGAAAGGAAGCGCGTACAGAATGTCTTCACAAGCGTAACGAGTGACGGCGCGATATTCAAAGTCGTCCACATACCGGAGTTCTCATAAAGAATCTGCACGTGATGTCGAGCTTTAAATTGGTAAATTTATAAAACTCGATCCGTAACGTTTTTCTTTTAAGCCTTTTCTTTTTTTTATTTAAACACTTTTGACGCGTTCGTAGTAGGTAAGAGCAAAATTAATTGCACTAATAAGCATATACCAAACACTTTCTCTCCCCTCCTACTTCCCCATTCCCTTCGTTACCAAAACGGTCTTATCAAATAATCACATAGATCGAGCGTGTTCAACATACTGTGTCATGATTTAAAAAAAATCAAGATCCGCAGCCTTGCCTAAAGACAGGCAATCATATTACCAGTACTAAAATTATACAAAAGTCTCAAAACCAGTACTAGTCTCGACAACATTACCACCTACTAATATAAATAGTGCTAATCACAGTACACTCAATTGGAACATGCGATAAAAGTGCGTGATTGATAACGATTCTTTCCATTTATTAGACAACTGTCACTAGAATAGTGTGCACACTTCATTTTTACCAACGGCTCGTTCACATATCAATTTGCGCCCACATGTCAATCTGCATCCCCTCATTAGACTGCTCACTCCGTGCGAGCCCGGCCATATGAAGTCGACTCGCTCGTGAACGTGCTGACTTCGTTGTGAGCCAGTAACGTTTTTTGTATAGTAAGCACCAGTTCCGTTCTTGTTATGCATATATATTGCCAATTGTGTTGTCCTAAGAAATGCGTACTATGATTGTGTGGGTATGGGTAACATTGCGAGATGTAAAACTGGCAGATTTCAAGACTGTGTCTGTTCCAGCGTTGCGCATCCATAACAATTCGTAAGCTGGAATAGCAACATGTTAGTTCCTGGTGTATTTGGTGCATATTGAGCTGTCTTAACTGATAGGTACGTCTCTGATGCGCGTAGATTGAAGCCAGCAAAATAATTTGTAGATATGTTTAACGCCGTGTTTGATAACCAAAAGAATATTTTTGCAAATACTTTGGAGAATTGAATTGATTTCACTTCTAAGTGCGTGTATGCGTGAGGAAACATAATCCCTTAAGCATGTCTACAATAGAATGGAACACCTACACCCAAAATTGTAGAATTCATATACGTTTTATAGTGAAGACTTCACTGAATATGGATTAAATCGTGTATTTAATAGATGATATGTTGCAAGATCTATTTACTGCACTCTTAATTCAGTATAAATGCAATGAAACTTTTACGCCGCACTCATATCGATTGATATTGGCGTCGCAGTACTTGTCCTGAATTTTAGGCACTGGAAGTAAGGAATAAACAGGTCGCCCGAGTCAATCGGCTGTTCGGCAAATGCATCCTTTGTTTGGTCGGATCAGTATGGCGGCGACATGTTTTACTGTTAATCCCTGCTTGTGTGCACGATCGTCATTTGCACTTATCTCCGGTTTCCTCCTTTCCTGAGATGCCAATACGTCGTTTTGCTATCGCTCAACCTGCTTTAAGCAGAGACGTGGGTAAATTAATACTGCAGGGTTTTTCCTGATAACTAATATGTGTTCCTCGCCATGAAAATTTGCTCAAATCTCTTCACAAGGTACAGTGGATAAAAATATGAAGTCACGTCGATCGGACCCGATAGTATGCAGCACGACGAAGATGGGGAGGCAAGTTCAATCTAATTTGCACAAAGGTTTGAAATGCGCACTTCAGAGCTTTAGTCTCAACGCGCCAATATCTTACATAGGGCTTACTTTAGGGCAACTTAGAACGAAGGAGCCGATCCGATCTTGCCACTTCCTATTATCGTACAGCCTTCTGTTTTGCTTCCTAAGAGCTCGCACACGAGGAGTCACTGTAGCTTTTGTACTCTCCTTTTATAAGTTGATTTTTCACAAAGTAATATCGATAGCCGCCTTCGTCAAAAGATTTGTCGCCTCCGGAGGTGCTGCATTACAAATACAATGATGAGAATAGTGTTGTTATTATAATCAACAAAATTGTTAGTGCGCATCCCGAAAAGTGGAGATGTTATCATCGGAAGCATGTTATTTTATTGGTATCGCATACTTGTGGACCTGTTTGTGTTCTTACTCGTGCTGTCAATCGAAATCGCTCTTGCCCCATCACCAGCTTTCATCAGCTAATTAGCAAACATTGTCTGGTAAATAAGGTCGATGTCAATCAACTTACGTGACCATATCGTCTCCAAATTTTATCCCAAGCGCCGCGAGGGCATCTTTTTGTAGTTAACCTCCGTTGCTTCTGACTGGAATTATTACACCGCATTCTCGAAGGCGCTTCCAGAACAGCCAAAGTTGCGCTTGATATTATGTAAAAATTGGTATCGTACAGAAGCGAATTCGGACGCTAGTACACGTCTTTATACACACTAGTTTCACAACATCCTGATATCTTCCACAACCAAACATTGCAATGACGTTCATATACAATAATTTGTTAAAATAAACAAAAAACGCAGTGTTTCCTTGTTATCCACGAAACGAATGCCTTAGCAATCATGACGTTTGTCCGTTTCCAGCTCGTCCTAAAAGCGGAAATACCACACCGTGAACTTGTTGTGACGTGAAGACGTGACATGAAAGCCAATTACCGACACATTGAAATTTTGGCTGCTGATGGCCACATTGAAAGCCACAATACTGTAAAAAAGTGATTGTGTTGACCGTTAAGTGCCACAGGGCTGTCCGGATTGACGCACGTTTAATCTCCTAAGGTTAAGGGAAATGAGTTGGCAAGAAAATATTCTTTCTCCTTCCATGTCATCGACCAATGCACTCTTGTCTCTGTAAATATTGTTACGACTGCTACAGGTTAGTGCCGACATGAGCCCGCACGAGCTCCAAAATTGACTTAATCGTGATGCCTTTTTCGCCTTTAAAAGCGGCATCGCAAGTTAGCAGCGGTTGAAGTTGCCGTGCTGATGGCTTAACTAAGGTCATGCACACATCAGAGTGGCTATTGATGACCGTCGAAACGTAATAATTTGGAGATCCACTCATCCGTTCTCGCCTCGTCACACGAACATCCCACGAGCATTCATATTGTGGGCATACATAAGATTGCTTCTGATACTACTTTTTACCTTTTACACTTTCGATTTTAGCGGAAATTTTACCCTTTTATAAATGTGGTTGCAGCAACGTCGATTTATAGGTGTGTTATGAGTCAGGTCAGTGGGACGAGAATCGCGCCTAATTTGATCGCCGATGCTCTATAGACAACTTAATGATCTTCTTCTTTTAGTGACTCCTTGCATTTACGCATAGAGCCTCAGACTGAACAACCACAAAATAGAACAAATCAATCAAGTTGAAACACAATTAATTTATATTTAATACTGCTTTTGATACTGGTACTATTTTCGAATAAACTTGCACGAATCTATTTGAGCCATCGACTTATTATCTGTCAGTTTTACATCTCGCAATGTTACCCATACCCACACAATCATAGTACGCATTTCTTAGGACAACACAATTGGCAATATATATGCATAACAAGAACGGAACTGGTGCTTACTATACAAAAAAAACGTTACTGGCTCACAACGAAGTCAGCACGTTCACGAGCAAGTCGACTTCATATGGCCGGGCTCGCACGGAGTGAGCAGTCTAATGAGGGGATGCAGATTGACATGTGGGCGCAAATTGATATGCGAACGAGCCGTTGGTAAAAATGAAGTGTGCACACTATTCTAGTGACAGTTGTCTAATAAATGGAAAGAATCGTTATCAATCACGCACTTTTATCGCATGTTCCAATTGAGTGTACTGTGATTAGCACTATTTATATTAGTAGGTGGTAATGTTGTCGAGACTGGTACTGGTTTTAAGACTTTTGTATAATTTTAGTACTGGTAATGAGATTTTCTCCATAAATACACGAATAAGTTTGGCTATTTTTGCTGAATGCATCCTACACCATTCCGGCTGTATATTTCTCCTTGATTTTGTATGGCCGATAGAGGTTAAGCGAACGGTCAGGACACCTATTTCCGTCCGCATTTATTGGACACTAAATACATCCAGGCGCAGTGATAAAAACAATCTGTCCTATTTGGACTATCAGTTTTTCATATATTTACTATGCCAACAATGTAACAAAGTCATTCTTCGAAATTGCTGTTTTTGACCCTAGTGGAGCCATACCGCATGCATATAAAAATTCTCAGTGGATACGCATGCTCTGTTGCCCGAAACTTGATTATGCACGTGAGATAGCTCGGATATTCTGCTCTCTTGGCGTAGACAAATAATTGATTTTTGTGATCATCCTCCGGTCGAAACGACAGCCCAGGGGCATCTCGCTACCATTTCAGCGAGATGCTCCCCGTGCTGTCGTCTCGAGTTGCATATCGCTACGTATTTTTACCTATTTTTAGAAGTACAAATCAGATAAAGTTTTCTGCATCCGTGTGGGTTCAAAGGTTGAAGTGCGAACATGTATGCATTTCCCGAAGTGCTGGTATGTGTATCAGCCTTTACAAGCTGATGTCTAATGTCTTCAGCCGATACACCAATATAACCTGTCTATAAACCGGCATGCCTGGCCTTTGTGGGGATCAGCGTGGTCCGTGCAAAATTCTCGTTAGGTTTTTCTCTATATATTATGGTCGCACATACGCCAACAAACGGTTGTCTGAGGCCACGATCTTGACATGACTGAGTTGTAAACAAATAATTGACGAAAAGGATTTTTTTGTGGACACCTTCAGCGTGCCACTTGCATGAATTCTATCGTCACACGAATACAGTAGTGTTGGACCATGCTCTCGTGTGGTCACGCTTGCTTTTTAAGTGCAGTAAGTAGTGAACAACGTGCATAATTACGAGGAAAACCCAGAGCCAGAGTCTCCGAACGATATTCTGTATCGTTCGATTGCATCAAGTGGCGTCCGATTGTATGTGGGGAAGAGTGCCACATGCAAAAGTTCGATATTGCATTACCGTCGTGATAGGGATAACTTGAAATACATGCGCATGAACCTCTGTAGTTGCTAGTGGAGACACGGTTTGCAAGAGCCAAAGCCAAACTGATCAAGACTGCTGAGGGCCGAATTGAGCATATATGACATACCAAAAGCAGTACAAAATCGCTTTGATGAAACTGGTAATCTAGTGGAGAGTCTAAAGGCTTCAGGGTTATCCATTATACAATCAAGCACCAAACTATTTGCCTCACGAGTATCTGGAACTGACGCTGGAGCAAGGGAAGGCTCAGCATCGTGAGTTTCACGAGCTGAAGGGAAGGCTGGAAAGTGCACCATAATGAAAATGAATAAGAGCGTGGTTATCAAGGTAATTGAGCGACATTCCACCTACAACTTTAAATACTGCTTCGACGAGAGGTTCAACGATGTTGAATTTGCGGTGCGGTTTTAAAGCACCTTTAAAACCTTTTTAGTTACACATTTTTCCTTTGCTTGGTTTACGCGAAAATTATTTCTAGCCGGTCACCATCACGAAAATAATAGCTCAGAATAATGGCGGGCCTTATCACCTCTTTTTGGTCGCGCTCGCCCTCTGCGACACCGCCTCCATGCATTTTTCTCTTACTGAGCCCGTGAATATCGCCAAAGCCAAACTCGCGGCTCGACGAATCCAGCTTGGCACGCTGTGGCCTCCTTCGAGACAGCACTTGCAGCGTGTGTGACTCATGTGATTTCGATCATGGTGTTAAGGTGGTCGCTTTTAGGCGACTGTACTGCTATTCGGCATAATAAACGTGACAGAGTACGTTCTGCAGTTCTTTTTTCTTACGCTCGAGTGCTCGACGTTTACTAAGCTCACAAATGAGATGCAATTGGATCTCCACATGATCACACCGCGAAATAATGATATGATTCGAGTAAAAGCTAGAAATGCCTGACGAAGGATAGAGCAGGATAGTCAAGACATGCTCGTTTTGGTTCCACATGTCTATATCTATGTCAAGTGAACGCAGCAGGCATGTTGACAAACAAGAGCTCTTATATCATGTATTACTCGCGAGTTCCAACAGCGATAGTAGCTGCAGCATGTCCATGCTTGTGACGAAACCATACGAGTACAAGGCTTAGTCAAGGAATTATTAGTAGGATACAAAAGATAGGTATATTCTAGTTTTATAGAGATGCTAGAAGATCCCTATTAATATAAATCAGTTTAAAACTAACCACGTCTAGCACACTTGGCCCCCCGGACACCCGTGCGCTAGCGCTTAATTCAAAGAACCAACTGTATCTGTGACTGTGCTGTGTGACCCCGTCACATGAGCTATCAAACATCTAGCCACAGTCGATTTCGGATCAACCTTCAGTCACTATGATCGATTTTGTCGGTGTTACAAGTCAACACGATCGTAAATGTCTTTTTCCCGCATAGCTGCATACAAGCACGCACGCCGAACGCGCAAATGCGTCGGTGCATCTGGAATCTAGTTGATTATAGCACAACAATCAATGAATCAGCCCAAGATCACACCGTCATCGTACATCAATAACGCTTCCTTTTCTACGATCACGAGAAACAGAATTTGATCGTTACAATTTGTCACTTGTTGTCAGGGTTTTGTGTGTACTACAGCCGGGCTGGCACGACAGCAAAAACTAACGAAGCTTGCTGACATGAGCATAGGTCTAGAAATACAGTGGTCATACCTAGGAACTAATTATGCACGCTTCAATTAGCTAGACTACTTTATCGCTCAAATATCAAGTGAGTTTTTCAAAGTACCAAGGGAGGTACTTTGACTCAACTAAGGTTCAATCAGAGGTTCAACAAACGACCTTTATAAACTCGCTTTAAATTATAAAGCCGGAAAGAGCAAAGTCAAGGACTGTCTGTGTAACATTTGTTGGCATAGAAAGTACTCGACAAATTAATAGCCTAAATTGAATATGGGTGTTTTGGTCACTGCGCCAGCGTTTATTTAAAATTTCCAATTTCCCTACGTTTACCTCCGTTAAGGAGCTCTGCTGAGATCTACGACCGTCCGGATTGTTCCGTACGTAATGAATACCAAACAAAACGGAAGCATTACGATGTTAGCCATGGCTTCGATGTTAGCGTCCTCCGCAGCAATTTGCGTGGGGATAAGCGCGTTTCTTTCTGCTTTACAAAGTGATATATGGGGCTTCAGATACGGGTAATCTCCAACCGGTCCATGGCTTACAAGACGGTAACACTACAGAGTTGGTTGTTGATTGGAGCCCCTGATGGGTCTCAACAAGCATACACCCAAAGAAAGTGTTTGTGGACCTTATCATTAAACGATGACCATACCGGCCCCTATGTTTAAGAAGCCCATCCTACCGGCGACGCAGTGTGCGACGCAAGAAAAGAGTGATATCAACGTAGAGGTCGTCCTGTTTCGTTTGGGTTTAGTCCTTACGGCACGCACCTCTGTCCAATCTGAATGCTTCGTAAATACCTACGAGCAAGTAAGGTCACTTGCTTGTTGGCATGAGTTCTAGACAAGAGCGAGGCTAGATAACAGAATAATTAGATTCGATCGTTGTGACAATGCTGTCCTCTTTCCTTCGGTGCTTGTACCTTTCTTCATCTGATGTTAGTCGTAGTTTTACTCAGTAGGTTTTATCTCAGTGCCGATCAAGCAGTGTTCGATGCCTGTAACCATGCCCTGTGAAATCAGCCAACCTAACGCGCTGTCCCTGTGTTGACGGATAGATGAACGTTGGGAGGGAGACGTATTGATGTCAACAATAATCACGGCCACCAATACTGGGGCCAGATAAAATGTCCGATCAAACAACCACTGTTGGCCACACAAGAATTAGGACTAATGGAAGCCGGCACGGTGTGAGATGGCTTTAGCATAACAAGCCGAAATAGATTGTGTCTTTAGGCAAAAGTATTACTGTATTTAGAGTCACCCGCGCTGCATGTCTTACTGGCACTACTAGTCTATTTATTCTCATGGCTGAATCTATATCGAATCAACAGCATTACCGACGCCAAGGACTTATTAAATAAGCTTGCCATGAGTACCACATCGTATTGTATATTCGACCACTAAAGCAATGCTGTACATGAAAACGGCTCTAGCTTTCACTTACGTGCGTTAGCGTAATAAGCCTTCAATTATATTTTATTGTCAATGGTATGCATGTTGTCCAGCACAGACAAACGCCATAGGCAGATGTTGTCATCCTGCAGGATATCTAAACAAGTTGCAGCCATTGCTACGAGTTGCCGCGTCCGAGTTCGGCAATAAATTTTCCAAGGCACACGAGCTTCAAAATTATTTCTTGTGGTAGCAGATTTGCTAAGGTAATAGTTGATGCTTAATCCGACTGGATGCATACGTTCCTTCTCTACATGGTGCGGGCGTACGAAGCCATCCCTCATCTCAGTCAGATCGTGTCGCAATAACCATAAAAGTAAATCTTTCAACTGAAGATAAGGTGATACAGCACGCCTGGTGCTGCTTTTACCACAACTCGTATTTTTGACAGCAACCTGATTGTGCAATAAAAAAATAATCTAAAGAAATTAATATTATGTAGGTACCTGTAATTGACTTAACTAGATTCATTGTTGGGCACTATGACAATAGCATTCTTTAAATCTGGCGCTTCACATCTTCGTTAAAGCAAAATGTATATATATCAGTTGAGACCGACATACACTATTTGCTTGAGTCCAAAGGAGAATGACTTAACAGCGAGGAAATGGAAATATATGTCTCTATATGCTTTACTAAGCTGCGTCGATGTCGAAAATGAGAAACTAACAAACAAAAATATTTGTAATTTTACATACACCAACGTTTGGAGTCACAACAACGGGCCGGCAGTGTGTTACATTAGCTTCATCGAATAGTTTTGTACAGTTAGAAGGTATCGTACGTGTTGGAGCAGTCCAATTTTGCATCGATATATCAACTTAGAAAAATAGATGCGTTAGCATTGCCAAAAAGAGTAAACAAGAGAGTAAAGGTTCGAAGGCGGTGGAGCCTCTTAGAAAATGTAAAATATTTTATTGTACGTCCGCTGCGTTTTCTTCTGCTCGCCAGCATCACATTACTTGTTGTCCATGGCATAATGGTGAGCAAGACAATTTTCTCAAGCACACTAGCTTCAACTAAGCTCAACTTGTGAGGAATAATGTAGATGTTAACATCTTAGTATCGTCGACCGAGAAACTTGAACTTACGCGAGTGGGGCAAGGCACTGATCTTGAGACTGAAGTGATGGTGTCAGAGGTGCAAGCATTGTTTGCACATATGAATAGAGAATTCTATTCAAAGTGACTAAACAAACATGAGTGACGAAAAGCTGTAAGGAATCCCTAGCAATGGAATACTAGTGTCGTATAACAGCTTTGTGCCAAGGATGGACTTACAACATTGCACAAATCTGAGTGTATATCACATTTTTCTTACAAATAAAGCCTTTAAAAATCAGTAAGTAAGTATGGAGACATCAATGCTGCTTGAAATGTTTTGATAGCTTGCCGACTTCGTCGATGTTTATCATCACGTATGATGGATTAAGAGGTACTTCAAAACGGTCGACAGCAGTACCATCGAAACCGTCGTCTTTGCGTTATAGACGATACAACTTCGCTGCCGACTATACCGGCGCCGTAGTTCGCTGCTGTTCTGACGATATCAGAAGTCTTTGGGAGCTTTTGGTACATTGTACAGCACACACATCAAGCAGCCTGTATTTCTGACATAATCAATCCTGCCTTTAGAGCTGGAATCATGCCCAGCATGCCATGTCGTCAGGTTTTTCATCATACGACTAGTATTCCCACTCAACAACCGAATAAGGGCTTGTGTTTCAAGCCGAGCTTCTAAAATAGTACGACAGCCATGCTCTCGATACAAAACTGTCAGAGATCGATAAAAAAGGTGGTGGTTTAAAGTTACAATTCTATACATCTCGAACAGTATTTTTCAACGCCAACATTTAGTACCACAGCTTTTTTATCACGCGAAATGTAAGTAGCATGCCTTCTCATGGGTTCGTACGCACGCGGATCAAAGGATCAACCACAGACTTTTGTGTTACGCAACTTCGAGGCTAATCTCTTTTATTTGCTGTAGTTTCTGCGGCTGAGGAACACTGAGATTCATTTGTATGGACGTCAAACCTTCAGCATGCTGACACTTGATAACAAATAGGACTTCTGTCTTTCGCTGAAGATCCTAGAGTGTAACAAAGTTATTGTATTGACAATGTTACATCTACACGTACAGAAAATTAAAGGAACATGCGCTAGGAACTCCTGGAAAGACATGATGTACCGACAACCTCTCGCTCCTACTTGCTGCGTTTAGATTTCTTACCTTCGGGCTATTGGACAATGAGACTGACCTTTCGCTTCCTCAGATTAAGCTGGAGGGTCCGTTCGTTGTCAATAGGCAACTTCAGCAACGACACGGCCTTCCCCTTATATCCGGTGAATGATCTTTTGATGGCGCCAAACGTTTTTTTTCAGTTGCTGTGGCTGGTTCGTTAATATGGTTTTCCAGGAGTCGTTCATGTACGCTGCCCAAATTGTGAACTCTGGCGAGTCAGCCAGGCTGTCAAATTCAGGATCCTTGAGCCGTTCCAACAGAATATTCTCGAGACCGAGGAGCTCGAAGAGGTCGTCAGCCTATATGTCGGCATCCTTCTGTAGTTCGATCTGCTTGCTCTGCTTGCTCTGCTTGCTCTGCATGCGCTTCGCGACAGCTTGAATCTTGGGATCATCCACACGTTCAAGGGCGTCGATCGTCGACGTAATCGCCTTCTCGGTGAACGAGGTCATCATTGTGTCAACCTCATTCTTGCCTTCCGCCTCCAAGAACCTCTTGAGGATCACTCTGTGCTGTCTTGGAAGGTTCCATCTTGCCCAGAGATGATTTGCGTGATCAAGAGCATTTTTCAGATACTGGGATGCCTTCACGACCAATTCAACAGTCGCCTCCGCTTGTAGGTCAACAACCTGAGCAAAAGTAACTCGCTCTTCGTTACCATTGTCAGCCCTTCCTAGACGCCTCTGACCAGGACCGTCGGCATGTATACCGAGCAAACCTGGATGTCCAATCGGGAAAGCTACATACGTCGTTGCAAAAAAGTTAGCACTAACTAGCAGAACAGCTACGCGAAGAGGCATGGACGGTGACCCAGCAGTTTGAATAATGGGCTTTGAAAGGTAGAGTGCAGAGCCGGTGATGTGGCATCATCTGCTAGTGAACCAATAACACAGTAGTGGCGGTACAAAAAATGAATTGTACATAACTTGGTGCTTTACACCGCTCAATAAATGCTCTACCCCTATACGGGACTGAACTCATGGTTCGTGGCCGAGTGGTCCGGAGGGACGCGTGGCATACGACCAGGCCTTTCAGAGCGAGTGTAGAATCCGAGAGGACGAGATACACGTCGTCTGCTTCTCCGACCACCACTTTGCGCGTTCCCCCTTTATCTTGGTATGCCCATAGGGTAGACCAGGAGTGAGCCGAAAAATATCAGCCAAATCTTTGTGGTCGTGCGGTCATGATTGCGGCGAAAATATGGAAGGTGAGGTCCGGATTGGCTCGTTGCCTTTTGTCCGTGCTTTGTGCGATTCATCAAATCGTTCCCGGTCAGCGGGCCGTTGCTAGCCGGTAACTAGGCGAACGAGATCACTTTTAGCTCCGTTTTTCAGCTCAACGACACATACTTTAGTTTTTTAATCACTAGCAGCGTGTATCAAATGTATCATAGATGTGCCTATTTCCATCCATAACACGTGGCTTGTCAGATATCACTTGCGACGTAGATTGCAGCAGAAAGCAAGAGTAGAGCGCAAGCAGCTCCAGCTCAGTCAGGTCGTATGTTCTGATATAAAGGCGGTACGATCAGATTTTTTTATTATCAATTGCGGCAAATCTTCTGCTAGAGACGTACAACATCACCTCCATCACTAGAATTACGGTGGCTGCAACCCCGAAACACCATCATGTCTGATCCTTCTTCTCTGGCATATTTTTCCTCATGTCTGATCTGTAGCACGTAGATATTCGCTCGCTCGAGGCCCGTATCTGCGTCCATTACACACTGCAGCGCCCCCTGTTGTAGGATCAACTACATATTGTTTTTAACGGACATATAAAACTGTACCAAAATATTGCAAGAAATAAAATGTTATCACAGGATAAAAAAACAAATTGAGGGATTCCAAAGACATACTAGATATTTAAAAAAAATAAAAACACGAGATGAGATTATATTAACTTTCCAGGTAATAAAAATAGGGTATTGATAAATATACCCCACTAGTTACTAAATACACCCCATACACCACACCCGTACCACACAACACATTTTGTACGACGAATATTACGCCTAACTACCTATGTACGACCACAATCGCACAATAATCTGCATCTGTCGTACAAATGGTAAGTTACGTATCAAGCAAACTTCTTTAGCACGCAATAGACGATTGAAGCCCTTTGATTTCGTAGACGAATTGATTAACGGCCACGACGCACTCGTCACTACGTTCCGGATATATATAAATGGATTTTTGTTTGTTCAAGAATTGGCAACAGCCATGTTTCAGTCGAGAAAGGCACAAAAATAAATGAAACATAAGCTCACGTTTCACCAAACGTAATCGGATGCATACGTCGCAGATAAAAGTACCTCTTACTACGATAGATTGTATGGTACATCTATGTGATTTTTGATCGAGCCTATCCTGGATCTGCATTAGGACCAGTCATTGTCTGCTAAAGAAAGATTGATTGTCCAGCTACACGATACGCATACGACCTCCATCGTCCGATTTTGTGTGTCAAGTTCTTTATACCAGGTGTCTCAACACGTATCTTGTATTCTGTCTATTTCCTTTTAGAACCAAACGAGCAATCTAGTCAATATTTGGATTACCGGAACAACATACGACGAGCTGACGTCGTATGGTTAACCCTGCAAGATGCTACAAACGCGCGATATTTTGTTGTTCACTTGTGCTTATTATTATCGATACAAACTCTGCTACTATAGCGGGTGATGAGGACTGAGGGCTGTTTGCGTGCTTAAAGCTGGTTTTTGACTGACGCAATGGCCATTTCACAGATACGAGATAGACTGGTAAAATCACTTACCATTTATACGAAAGATGCAGATTGTTATGCGATAATGGTCGCACAGAGGTAGGTTGGCGCGATATTCGTCGTACAAAATGTGTGGTGTGGTACGGGTGTGGTGTATGGGGTGTATTTAGTAAAAAGCGGCGTGTATTTATCAAAACCCTAAAATATAATTGCTAAAAGATTGGGGAAAATTAATACAATCTAGCTATTCAAAAACCAATACATCATGACGATAAATCAAATATAATGTATACCGAGCATAATATATTTAGGAAAATTGTTAAATGCACGCTCACAACATTACGAAATGGACGCCATTTTGTAAATAACAGTAATTCTTGTTAAATGCACACTCTCTTATAAAAAAATGTTTGCATGACAACTATTGCGTATCAGGCAATAGTCCTATTGTCATCCACACAGGAATATGTACGTATCGGGGGCGGATTAGATAAGGGTGGGGCTGCTGAAAACGTGCTGATGAGGCCTTTTGATTTTTATACTCAGTCGCGAACGATCAAGCTGGCGATCGATGGTCGTCCCAATGTCGGCAAGTCGACATTGCTCAACAAGAGTGTGCGCAACGATCGCTTTCTTACTGGTCGTGAGTACGTGATAAAGCATTGACTTGGATTCGGTGCACTACACGATAACGTTGGTTGTCATCTTTGTTCAGGCCATGAGTGAGGCCCAATTTTGATGAAAGTGCCATACGGGAATCCCATCAAGATCGTGGATACGGCAGGTATTCGGCGATATAGTAAATGTTATCATGTTGACTATATTGACAATCTGTCAATGCGTGATGCTTTCCGTGCAATCGACTCGTCCCAGGTCGTGGTCGCTGTCGTGGATATTTGCGAGCCTGAGCTGATTCACATCTACCTGACTATTGCACAGCGTGTGATTGAAGAGGGATGTGCGTTGGTGCTAGCAATCAACAAAAGCGACCTTGCAGGCGTAGGCGTCGACTTCGAGATGCAACGTTTCCAGAACGAATTGTAGTTATAGCTTTCACAAGTGTGCTCCTGTGATAACAATCTCCACGCTCACTGTAACGGGGCACCGGAGCAACACACTGGACAACCAGTGTGGAGCTACTTCTACCAACAGCAGTGCTAGTGGTGCCTCGCTACCTCTGTGCAAACGTGCAGAGTAAGGTAAACAACTAGAGACAGTCTAGTTATTGGTAAAAGTAAAACTGTACTAAATACGATTAAGTCCTAATCATTAACCTATGTTTTAGTCCCAACTTAATTATATTTATCTACAAAAATGTATGCTAAAGTCTTGCTCACAACTCATTGCGCGCGTCCATCGTTGATTGGACCGCCAGAGCTGATTGATATGATGTCCCATATCAGCCAATCGATGAGTGTTTTTGAATATTACCCCTTATGGTAATATTGACGAACATTATCAGCCATTATGACAATATTCTAATTAACAAGTATCAAGGGTTAATTACATGTAACAGGCTCACCCCATTACACCACCCACCCCTTAGACGATAGTCACTCAATCACTATCATGTTGATGTGGTCACCGTTAGACCACATCAGGGACAGGAACCACTTGTTTTGGTCTGATCCACTCATTTCTGGATGTTTATCGCATCGTGAACAAATCCATGCGATGCGCGGCGAAAGCTGCTGAGAAGGCAGCTGCGCGTGTTAACGCAGTTGTTCTTGACGATGCCCAGCCTCTCGCGGCAGACGATGCTTCGTCTGCTGCCGCTCCAAATCGTTCTGCAGCACCAGTTGCTGCAGATGCACGTGGTAAGCCACCACGTGCCCATGATGATGGCTCCCAAGTGGAGCTAATCTATTCGGGGGAGTCGGACGGTGGGTTCGACTCGAAGAAGTCACCTAGGTCACCCGAGTCTATAGGGGCGGCCGAGTACAAGCCTACGAATAGGACTCGAGCGGGAAGTCAGACTCATGGTCACTACCGGAATCTGTTTAGTTCGGAGGATGAGCATGCTGACTCATCCCCCGCGCCTGCTACTGCGCATTCGCCTTATAGTGAATGCGGTGATGACTTGAACCGTCGTGATGACGATTCTAGTGGTACCAAGGCTTCCGTTGGTACCACACAGGAGGCTCTAGAAGGCAATGTGCCGCGTCTAGCCCCTAAACACAAGCCTTGGGTATTACCAGAAAGGCTTGTGAATGACTTGTAAGGCGAGACAGGTCTCCATCATTGAATTTCATTATTCGATGCGAGGCAGTTGCACGGACTCGACATCAGCGCTAGTAACTTTCGCGCTGAAGAAGACTTCTATCTGGACGATTTTCTGAAGCATCGTTGGTATAGTGGCAACACTAAGCGAGACAAAAGCTCGTTGCTGCAGGCGTTGAACGCCTTTATACTCAATGTGCAGCACATCGGGCGCGAAGCTTGGCTTCGGAAAGTTGACACAGCTCGTGTCAGGTTTGAGAAACGAACCTTAACTGGTGCAAAAGCCAGGTTGCACAAGCTGTCTCGTGAGGCAGGAATACATGCCTCACGTGGGGCGACCCGTGTCCGTGTTGTTTCGACAACACTCAACGATTTAACAGGGAGGTTTTTTCTGAGCCATCGGATGTGTCTCGTCGTAATGGTGGACGAGATCCTCAACGCTAATCATCAACTAGGCTAGAGGCTCCCAGATGTCGTGCGTCAGCGGATAGCCACTCCGGCGAACAAGATAACTCGTTCGCTGCCCCTTCACGTCATGGTGTTTCAAGATACGGTCCACGCGAGAGCTTTGACCACCGTGCGAATCCACCAATGGCTGTGGTGGGGGCGGGAATATCAACTCCAAATCCCTTGGAGTTGCAGGCGGAGGTTGGTCGTCTCCAGCAACGCTTACACGATCTGTGTGATCGCACCGAACAAGAGAGGCAGGAGCGTCTCTCTTTGGAGGCGTGGGTGCAACGCATCCGCCTTTATCGATCGGACGACCGATAGGAGTTCGCGTTCTACCAATTGGAGAACGAGCAGGCGCGTCAAGTCTTTCGCGACGAAGTGGCTGAACTTTGTCGCCAGCATGCCTCTCTACAGAGCTAGATTGAGAAACTGGCTCGGGACCAAAAGAATCTCTTGGACGTACTTGAGCGTGGCGGTTGTATTCGCCCGAAGAAGAGACCTCGTGGTGATGGTACGGGAGGAGACGACCGACATACACGTAGGTTGCGTACGCATCTTGCGAGGCAACTCGATCGTGTACGCATTGCCTTTGCGATGTAGTACACGGAACAGGCCGATGTACTTGGGTAGTAGTTTACTACCACCCACATTAGTTACTACGTGCTTAGGTCGATTTACCGTAGACAGTGGGACTAAGTCTCCGACATTAAATAGAAGAACGTTTGCTCTTCCATGTTTGTCAGCGTTCCGTTTCTGCCGGCCCACCGCGTTAGCGATGTAGTCTTGCATGAAACGGACCACTGCTTCTCGTGCCAGCAGGAAATCTTCTGCTGCATCACTTTGGTTTGTTGCAGTGCGCCTTCTGCGCACCGCTAGGAATCATATTTTTCAGTGAGGGTGTTCTCATCTTCACTGGTGTAGTCATTGGCGATGCTAAATACACCAGCATCTTCATCCTCATCTGGGTCAGCAAAAGTGTCATCACTGTTGATAAGGTTATCTTCTTCGATGTCGACTTGATCTACATCGGCACGTTCGCGTCGTCGATTACCTCGACACGTGATGATCAAGAGCCAGAACAGTTTTTGCTCGATTGAATCCCTCCCCCCTTGAATTAGTGTCACACTCTAAATGGGTGGGTAGGCGTGGATGGCGTAAGCCGTTCACGAAAAATGGTGTATGCGTTGTTGATGCATGCACGGAGTTGTTGATTGCAAACTCCACCACAGGCAAACATTCGCTCCAATCTGTGAAAGATTGGACGTATCCTCGAAGTAGCTCTTCGAGGAAGCGGTTGACGCGTTCTCTCTGACCACCAGTCTCGGGATGGTCAGAAATAGACTATAGTCAGACGTGTTTCGAGGGTTCAGAACACGGATTGCCAAAACGCCGCCGTGAACCGAGGATCTCTATCCGAGACTAGTTCACGGGGTAGACCGTGTTATTATGAATACCTTGTCAATAAAGACACGAGCACAACCATGTGCTGAGATTAACTCATTAACTGCAGCAAGATGTACCATCTTGCTGAATCGGTCTACGAACACAAGAATACCATTATTCTTGTGAGCGTCTTCGGGGAAATCGAAGACGAAGTCCATTGAAAGGGACTATCAGTACTCTGCCGGGATTGGTAGAGGCTGAAGTGGCGCACGGGATGAAGGACTGGGCTTTACCTGTTGACACAATACACAAGCACGAATGTACTTGCGCACAAACTGATCCTGGCGGGGCCAGTAAAATTCGCGACTTGCCGTGAGATAAGTCTTTTCACGCCCACGATGCCCACTACTTTGTTGCATAGTGGCACTCATACATGATGCGTAAGCGCAATTCATTACGAGTAGGAACGACGACACGAGGTGTGTCGCCGGTAACGGCTGTATAATACAGCAACCCGTTGCGTGTTGTGTATCGATCCGCGGAAGATCGATACAAGGCCAGTAAATCTTTGAGATATTTACGAGATGGAGTCACCAGATGATCCATTAGTTGCAGAATAGCCTTATCTTCTGCGTAGGCCTTTTGATGTCGTCAACTAATGTTAATGACGGGACACTAGTGACTAGTGTTGCAACAGTGGTATCAACCCCACTGTTGGACTGCGCAGCCGACTCGAAATCGGGTCGGCGCGACGACATTGAGCCCCCCGGTTTGGTACCCCACGGAGAATTTGTACTCCTCATGGAAGTACTGCCTCCTCACCATCCTTTGCGAGAGGTGTGGGCTGTATAAGGCCGTGCGTAATGACTCATAGTTCGTATAGAGTACAAACGGCCTATCTCCAAGGAGATAGACGCGAAACTTCGCTAGTGCATACTTTATGGCAAGGAGTTCCTTGACATGCTCTGAATAATTACGTTAGCTGCTTGCAGCTGAAGCGATTGATAACAGACGACACGCACTGCGCCGTCTGCATCGTACTGCATCAACACGCAGCCAATTGCAAAATCACTGGCGTCACAGACCACATGGAATGGTATGTCTTCGTCTGCAATCGCCCATCTTGGCGATTGCATCAAGCTCTGCTTGATACCTTCAAAAGAATGCTGACAATCAGCGTCCATGACCAGTTCTCGTTATTTTTCAAGAGACAAAAGAGATGAACGGTCATCTCAGCGTAGTTGCGCGAGTACTTGTGTAACTACGTCGCTAGACCAAGGAACGTTCTTATTCCCTTAACGTCGACTGGCACAGGCTAGTCGGTAATCACCATGATCGTTTCAGGATCAGGGAGTACGCCGTGTTTACCCACGATGCACCCAAGAAGTGGTATTTCGCTAGCAGCGAACATACACTTCTTGAGGTTGGCATACAGCTTATGCTTGCGCATAAGTGTAAGAACCTGACGAACGTGTGTTCTATGAACCTCTACGTCCGTCTTTTCGCCCATAGCCCAGCTATGGACGAATACATCGTCGAAGCAACTCGGTGCGAAGTCTCGCATCGGTCTCAACAGATCTGTAACACATTTGTTGAACGTGGCAGCGGCGTTGCTAAGCCCTTATGGCATTACTAGCCACTCCCAGAGCATGCCTCTCGGGGTGCTTACTGCTGTGTAAGGGATGTCTTGTTCACGTGTCAGAATCTAATAGAAGCCATCCATCAGATCCATGGACGAAAAAAAATATGGCACTCTTTGACATACCATCAATGATTACGTCCTTCCTCGGTATCGGCTTCTGAGCCGGTACCGTTGCAGCATTCAACTTGTTGAACGCGTGCACTGTCCGCCATCCTCCTGTAACCTTGCGCACGCAGAAGGTCGGAGAGCTGTGAGGGGAAGTTGAATCCCTCACACGACCCGCAGCTAAGCAATCGGCAAAGAACTTGTCGATCGCAAGTACTTGTTCACAAGACAGCGGCCACTGCTTCATGACAGAGTACTTCGAGCCCGGTTTGAGCTTGATTTCATGTCGAGTTCCTTTATCCTTACGCAATTCTCATGGTATGGATTCAGGGACCACGTCCTTGAATTCGATCAAATCCTTATATAAAGGATTTGCCTCAAGCGACTCCCAACATTCAGACGTGTACCGCTCAATCCGAGGCTTCATATCGAGTACACTTTCGTCCATCGATGAGCTGCTGAGAACCCGTTTGTTCTCGGCAAATATTACTGTTGAACGTAGGTCAGTCACGTACTCGTCCTCCATGACAAGTACACAGATCTGCTTGACCTTGCCACTATGCAGATCTCGCAAGAACCGTTTCGGTTCTAGCGTTGGCAAATGAGTGATCTCCGAATTCAACTTCGGAGGCGCGATCAGATTAATTGTATAAGCGCCAACACTTGACCCGTCATTAACCAACCCATTCAATGTCTCGGTTTCTTCTTGAGAACCCTTTTCCTCAAGTACGTGGGGACTTATTCTCTCGACGTTTTCCAGCTGTGGTTGTGCTACCACAGCTAGGTCCTCTACGATCGACTCCCCAGTCGATCTAGGATCATCGTGTTGCCCTTTGTGGGCAACTGGTTTATTCTTACTTGGATGTCGCCCGCTGGGCGCACACCCATGTCCCGATCCACTCGACTTATTCGAGTGGTTGACCTTCGGCACTACCTGTGTATCCGCACAGCCGCCGCAGCTTCCTTCACATTGTGATTGGTTGTCGTACTGTGATCTTGTACAGTCGTACTAAGGACCGTACCGCAATTTAGGTCATCGCACTCACTCGCAGTACATCCACACGCTTGTGGACGCTTCAAGGCGTTCATCGGATGGACTTTTGATGAACAAGTGGCAGGCATCTTCACGGTTTGATGCTGCCAGCTGACCTTTGGCTCGTACCTTCTGAGCCAGAGTAACCCTAGGATGACATCAAATTTGTCATCCAAATCAAGTACGATGAAATCATCATTGTACTGCAAATCTTCCAACGTGTAGTGAGATCCCACTACACGTTTTATCACTGATATCGATGCGCCTGTTGCGAGGCGCACCGTCAGCCTAGGAGGAGTAACGCGCTCAATGAACTTGAGTCTAACATCCTCTAGCGACTGGCGACATACAAAGTTGTTCGACGCCCCACAGTCAACTAAGGCACGAAGTGACAAATCTGTTGTCACTTCTAAATTTAAGGTAATGAGGGGTACCTCATCACCAAGTGCAGAGACACACAAGGATTGTGGGTCTGGAGTAACTTTCATCAATAGATTTGCAAATTCTAGTGAGGTTGCTGGATCAGTAGGGCGCTCCGCCCCTACTGAACCTGACCGTTTTTTGACGGTCCGCTACGCTGTTGTGACTTTGTAACAGTGTCGGACCCGCGTTCGTAGCCCTTCTTGGCAGACGGTCGATCACTTCGCTGAGTGTTACGAGACGCTGAGCGTGAAGCACTACACTCGTACGCGTAGTGGCCTAACTTCTGACAGCGATTGCACTTTGGCAATCGCTTACTGCTTGAAGAGCGAGGTCTCTCGTTCTCGACACTGCAGAGGTCCATTTGCTCTGGACCTCCTATCTCTACTCATCTCGAAGGACGATAGGGGGTCAAGCTAGTGTGAGCCTGTCTCACCTACAGTCCCCTTGCACCGCAGTTTTGATCGCTTCCTCAAGTGACTTCAATTTGATGCGGAATAGGTAATGTCTCACTGGACCATCTATAAGGCCCTAAAAGAATATCATGATATACACGAATTCACTTACAGGGTTCGGAACCATGCAACTTGTAAGGTAACAAACGTGATGATCGTAAGCGTGAACGTCACACTTACCTTGTTTTATCTTCAGGAGCTCTGAAAGAGTCCTGAACTCAGCTCTTGGCGGATCAAACGTTTGGCTGAGTAGAGTCTTAAATACCGCAAACGATTCAAACACGTTTGGAACGTGTAATTGAAGATTCAGGGTCCAAGTTCTAGCACGCCCTGACAAATTCGATTTGGAAAATGTAACTTGCATTCCTCATCGTCGATGTGGCGAGCCTTAATGGCATCGTCCACTTCAAGGAACCATCTCAATAGGGAGTCTTCCTCGACTGCCTGGTACTTGGAGACTTCTAACTTTAGAGTCTCGCGTCGAAGCTCACGTGTCGACGCTGCAGTAGCAGACTGAGACTGTTGCTGTCTCAGGAGCTCAGTCTGCTGGTGACCGTGCTGATGCAGCAGAGTCACTTCACTCGCAACGCGTCAAGTTCTCGCTGCAAGAACTTGGCGATTATGGAATGATGTTGGTCCCTATCCCTTGAGGATAGCAGATACCATGCAGCTTCTTCGCCAACGGTGGAACTCATTCGGTTGACCGCACTCCATTCGACATCACTCAAATAGGAGTAAGTTTTACGGGTGCCGTGAAAGGTGTCGTCGCCTTCGTCATCAAATATGTTCATGTTGAGCGGGTTTTGTGGTCCTTGGACGGACTACAAAGTGCTACCAGGTGAAACGGGGCACCGGAGCAACACACTGGACAACCAGTGTGGAGCTACTTCTACCAACAGCAGTGCTAGTGGTGCCTCGCTACCTCTGAGCAAACGTGCAGAGTAAGGTAAACAACTAGAGACAGTCTAGTTATTGGTAAAAGTAAAACTGTACTAAATACGATTAAGTCCTAATCATTAACCTATGTTTTAGTCCCAACTTAATTATATTTATCTACAAAAATGTATGCTAAAGTCTTGCTCACAACTCATTGCGCGCGTCCATCGTTGATTGGACCGCTAGAGCTGATTGATATGGTGACCCATATCAGCCAATCGATGAGTGTTTTTGAATATTACCCCTTATGGTAATATTGACGAACATTATCAAACTTCATGATAACATTTTAAGTAACAAGTATCAAGGGTTAATTACACGTAAACCGGATCACCCCGTTACAATGGAATAAAGGCATTAGTACCGGAGGTGAGTAAGGCGTACTAGAAATTTGCGTGAGCACTGGTCGCTTAAATAGATGGCTCGTATCCATCGAACGACACCATCCGCCTGCAACGGTCAAGGGCAAGATGCTGAACATCAAGTGCGCCCATGTAAAGTCTTTACCGCCTACTTTGCAGTGCTTATGAGTAAATATGAGCCTACGCTTGGTTACTTAAGCCAAATGGGTGTACATTTAACAAGGCATCCATTTAACAATTTAAGCCGTGCATTTAACAACTCCCATTGTTTATATATATAAAAAAGGGAATTGTTCAATGCACGTCTTAAAAGTATTAAATGTACGCCTTGTTAAATGTACGCCTTTTTAGCTAACGTAACCGACCGCAGGCTACTTTCAATGGAATTTCTAAATTTAATGACAGCCTATTTCTGGGTAACTTGACCGACCATCGGCTCAGATTTACTGCCACGACAGCAAAATTTTAAACTTACGTGGAGCAGATCACAATTAATCTTGATTTTTATAAAGTGTATGCTTACCCCACAAGAGCTGACCTATGACACCTACGAGAATCGTCGTTCCTCCGTAAATACTTTTACTCGCACTCAAGGGTACACCGTTACCGTCGCAAGATCTGATGGAGGCTGAAAGTATTAATTGAACGCAATCGTGGCGGAATACCACGTCGGGTGTTAGAAGAAAAACGTAAGCGTAAAGAGGCCACAAAAATGCGACTGTAAGTACCATCTATATGATCCATTTAGAAAGGATACTGGTACTAAACAGTTATAAATGGCGAGCTCAATCATCAATCCACTCTCGGTATAGCAGATTATGCGACCGCACGACGTCAAAATAAATAATAAGCGCTCGTTGTGGAACTAAAATTCAAAGTGGGGTGTCCTCGAGAGAGACTATGACCGCTATGAGGCTCCAAAATCTCTATTGTTTTAACTTCTTTTAGTGTCTCTATTTTTTATTGTTAGTCGGTTAATCTTGTAGCATAGACCACCTTTTCTCCTCAACAGTATCTTCTGGCATAAGACGAGAAAGACTTCTATTTGTTTAAATCAACGAGTCCGCTTGCCATGTGATTGATGACAAGACTCTCGCCTGATACACAAGCGCTGACAAGTAAAACATTTTTTTATCAAAGGGCGTGCATTTTACAACAAATATTAATTATTTCAAAAATCGTCCATTTATTAATTGTGTGGACGTGCATTTAACAACAATTATTAATTGTTTAAAAGTGCGTCCATTTGGTAATTGTGTGGGCGTGCATTTAACAATTCCCTATAAATATATATGTGGAAAAAATGCCCCATTTAATCACGAAAATAATAAAACTGCCCTAGATACTCAGAAAAAATATATATCCCAGGTCTTATACTTAAGTTAACGTGGTACACACAAAAAAGCGTATTTTTAATCATTCTCAATTTCGTTTGACGGGCCGTGCTCAACCATCACCTTGCAGATGGATCCGCGTAAGGGGTTCTGCCGTGAGTGTGCTGCGCTTGCAGCCACCAATTGCGGACGAAGACGGAACAAGAAAGATGTGAACGTGTTTTGTATCGTCGGACGCGGGCGTAAATGCAGACAATCGGTGCTGATGTTGTTTCAATTGATGATATTGTTTTTGTTATTTTTTATTGTTAATATTGTTTCATATTGTCATATTTGTTAGTATTGTTATTTTGTTTCAGTTGCTGCTGTTTTATTGCTACTGTCGTTGTTTTTGGAGTTGTAGTTGCTACTACCGCTGTGCCTGTAGCCGTTGTTGGTATTATTGTAAATAATTTATGTTGTTCCTGTTGCTTTTGACACAGCTGCTGCTCATGTTGGTGTTGTTGCTGCTGACGTGTGTGTTGATCCTGCTGTTAGTTTTCTTGGTGTTACTACTGTTCTGTGGTGTTGTTGGTACTACAGCGCTGCTGTTGTCGTTGCTTAGTTGTAGGATAGGAATAAATTTCCTACTATTATTCTATAGCTACTTATGCTTTTTAACCATTTAATAGACTCGCATGAATCCATTCTACCTGTTTGAACATTTATTTAATTAATTCCAAAATGCTTTCCCAGTTCTGATGGTGACATTTTAGTGCTACTGCATGGATTAGTCGGTGCTGTTAAGAATTTCCTCCAAGTACAGCAAGCTGGAATTCTAGAGTTCAAGAGGTAATGGCAACACACATACAAGACGTTTAATTTGGTCGAAGTGTTAACCCGCTCCAGCATACATGTGATAGCTGAACTTTTTTAATACACTCTGTATTAAAACGTATAATATGGAATTCAACAAGATTTTGTCGAATGTATCCGCCAGCACGTGGTATGCGGCCCTCTGACGGTAATGTATGATGCCACACACCCTGCTGCGATGGTTCGATATGCTACAAAATTAATAAAGATATACAGATAAAGTAAATCGGTAGTAATTAGTGGGGCTTCTGAATGATTTAGGACCTACGCACACGCTAGATTCGACCTAAGTTTTCTCTATGGCACCAAGCCTGCTTCCTTTTGCACATTGCAAATAAGTATTGACGTAATGTAGCTTTCATTCGCGAGCGTAGAATAAGTCCACTCTGTCCCGATGAATATCCAAATGAACGTAATCAAGGGCTCATCTGTTTTAGAAAGTCAGACGTATCAGCAAAATTGCGCGTTAATGGTGATTATGATTGGTTAAGTCTTTCATCTAGCCAAGATGTTTGTATATGTGAACCACGTTAACTAACGCATACTATGGAGGGCTTCTACCCGGAACATTTCATTGGGTCGACCCGGTGTTTGACCCGGCTGGTCCGGGTACCGGGTCGAGGTCTGGCCCGGACCAATGACCCATTAGTCTCGTTAATTCTTTTAATATTTTTGCCATTGCAAGATACCAAATAGCCTATTTTCTAGCTAATTAGGATGCTGTATTAAGTTCTTTGTCCCAAATCTAGCACCTGTTTTACTGATTGGGGAGGCTTGTGTCGGTCTCTCATGAACACTGGTCAGCAGTTTTTAGGGAATTGTTAAATACACGCCCACAAAAAAATTACTTAATGGATGCCTTTTGAAAACTATTAATAATTGTTGTTAAATGCACGCCCTTATCGAATCGTTTTCGCTCATCCACGCTTACGTACCAGGTGATAGTCTTCTCGTCAACTACACACGACGATATACGTTGCGAGAGCTGATAGATGAATTTAGGGCTGCCATAACTTGCTGATGAGTTCTTTTAGTACTCGTGTGCAGCCGCGAACGATCAAGCTCGCGATTGTTGGTCGCCGAAAGTCGGCAAGTCGACCTTTCTCAATGAGATTGCGCGCCACAATCGCGCGCTTTCTGCTCCTAACTACGTGACAAAGCGAAAGAAACGGGGATTCAGAGAGCAAATAGACAGTGCAAGTAGCGAAGGGCAAATTGGATCGCATGCTGTACGCTATGTGATAGCGACGGGATTACGCTCAAGTGGAAGCCGTTAATTTATGTACGACACAGAGTTACCGCAGCGTTCAAGGCATGTCATTTGTGAGCACAACGCTTTCGACCTTAACTAAGAGAAACGGTTTCAGGAAGTTGTGGATAATTTCTCAATTTGTTATCGGGGTCCACGTGATGGTGAAAGCAGAACGAGAGATGTGCATTTACTCAAACCGCGGCTTGCTCAATTCATTTTTCTCTCGGCCATATGCGCGAGGTTTTTCAAGC
This sequence comes from Hyaloperonospora arabidopsidis Emoy2, assembly GCA_000173235.2. Taxonomy (NCBI): domain Eukaryota; phylum Oomycota; class Peronosporomycetes; order Peronosporales; family Peronosporaceae; genus Hyaloperonospora; species Hyaloperonospora arabidopsidis. Next base: position 87,432 of record JH598084.1, read on the forward strand.
ACTGCAATTGCTTAGAACGATAAAATTCCATGATGTAATTGTGATGAAGGTATCGTACTCTTACGTGCTGAATAAAATGCTGTGCGACGAACGATTCACCGACTTCGACAAAGTGATGCACATTTGCGAGGATGTTGTCACCTGAATTCTAGGTGATACGGTGTCGCTGTCGCTCTTGTCAATGATAATGATTAGTAAAGGATATTGTTGGTGAATCGAAGCGGGCATGAAGTACTATAGCCGCCCGCCGAATAGGATTATTTCGATCTTCACCGAGTTCTGTTTCAAGGTCTGTTTACAGCAGATGCATTGTTTGTGACAAGATACAATGCTGATGCAGTTGTATCCTAACTCGATGGTATCATCGCAAGCAAGTCACGATCTAAAAGAGCGGGTGTGATAGTATTTATTTTGAAAGAGAATAGCGCTCGCTTCGGCTGACACTCGCAACGAGTGTCTCGCATATGAGATCTTGGAAATGATAAACCAGCACAAGATCCCCTTTATTCTTCATGAGATTTACCCGTAATTGCGCAAGCTGGTGATTACCCCAGTACATTTAAGTGGTGACGAAGGCACTAGCGACGAGCAACTAATAGAGAACGTTTTATTATCGAGTGAAGCGCGCAAAAGACCTGGACGGTGTTTACTTGCGGTTCTCCCAGTAATTGGAGTGGAATGTGTTTGTGTCATGCAAACGATAGTTGCTGATGTTTATGCAAATCAAAAGTATGTCGTCGGTGATTTGTTCGTGTACGCGCTAGACAGTGTCATTCATATCATTATTCCACAGCTAATGGACTCTTAAGACGTGAATCTTATAAGTTTCCTGACGTGAAATTTTTTTAATAGAAACGTTCATGATACCAGGAAGTAATACATCGTAAGTTCGACACGCAATCAAGTTTAATGCTGACGATGTTTTTTAAACTAGTTAAGTACTTTACCTCAGTATGCTCTGCCAGATCCGTTCATGAAGACTCAACGCGATAAGATTATTACAACTGATCGATATTGTAGAAATATACTTTTGTCTAACCCACAAAGTCTTATAAACTTTTATCTTTAACATGTATCTGCCTTATTCTGGTGTGACAGGAGCTTAAAATGGTAATGTCAGTCATGAGGTTTACTGTCGGCATCATCGAGAGTGCTTCAAAATGTCTGCCCGTCTCTTTGCGGAAACTTTCTGGCATTATGACGAGTACCCCTATGGCTGCATACACCACACTTCCTGTCAACTGCCGCTTCAGCTAGCTTGAATTGTGACGCGTCGCTCTAAGTTGAGCTACATTCTTGGCAAGAATACCCGGTGGGCGTTTGTTTTTGGCCCCGTTGGATCGACCTTTCGCCCTTGCCGTTGCCGGATTTTCCAAATCAAAATGTCTGTGACCCCATCGCCGCAAGCTGGTGGTGCATGGTCAGCTGTTGATGAGGAGCCAGATAAAGATATGTTGATAGCATAGTTTCAACGAGGTCTTCTATAGTCACGCTCTCAACTTTTTTTTCCGTTTCCAGATGCAAGGATGGTAAATTTGTTAATAACCCTACACGTTGAATGTGCCAATGCGCATGGAAGTCACCAATACGGAGTACTCTGCCTGATAAGTTCCGCGCGGTAATTTTGTTCAAGCACGGTATTTCTAATGTGGTGCTCAATGCCTTATGGCAATTTGGTCGACTCTGTGTTGGTTTATCCAATAGCAGCAATTGCTCGTGAACTTTCATAAGCGCATATCGTGAGACACATTGAACCACGCCGGCGAAAAAAGTGTCCTCGTGATCAATCCTCACTTTAATAACGCAACCGCCAATTGCAGCTCTCAATTCAGCCACAAAATAAAGCAAAGCAAGCTTAATATTATTGCAAACATCCCACGAGTCCACGATCGATACCGTAATATACTTTTTTATGTAGCATGAGCTCTTTCCACTCTTGACGTGTTCACATTATCAAAGTGCAAAATGTATTCGTACATGCTGCGACAAAGCGGGTGGTCATTGGGATCCACTAACGTGTAATATAGTCAAGTACCCTCTTCTTCTCGGCATATTTCTTTTGAAAGTCACCCCATGCCTGAGTCCATGTCTCTTTGGTGGCTTACCGCACTATCTACAAGAGGACAAAAAAATGAGCAAGCAAGCAAAATTGACAATTCTGGATATACCGATGCCTCACTCCAATCTTTTGTATGCTCTTTCCAATTATCAGTAGAAAAATGCTGCAGGTCATTCTTGAGCAAATTCTTTGCAATGTGCCAACGATATATTAGATTCTTTGATTGCGATAGTAAGCTGTCACTCACGGCACGTAAACTATCATCGCAATCGGTTGCAATCGTTATCAGGTGGATAAGAGGCGAGGCATGTAGGCTTGTGGAATGATACAACTCCGCAACAAGCTCCTGCTCCCATTCGTACGATTCATTATCTTCATTCCTTAAGAAAACTAAGCGCGCGGAGAATGAAGTATAAATGCTGGTAAGGCCCGCCACGTGCAGAAGTGGCATGCCAAATCGGTTGGTTTTGTGCGTACAATCAATCAGCAGCGCATGTGGATCTTGGTGCAGAAGATCGATTGAAATCGGATGTACATAGAACACGCGAGTAATACGCCCTTCATAATCACGCTCGTACTGGTAGCGGTACTGCTTTTGTAGAAATTCATCCAAAAGCGCCCCCAACGATTGCTTTCCTTCAAGTGCTCATTCCGGATGCGAACTTGTCATTGTATATCGTATTTGCGTACGTAAGTGTCTCCGGGTCCTCTATCTTTAAAGCGGTTAGAGTCTTTCTCGGGGACACCCCCGCCTTGATTTTCAGTTCCACCATGAGCGCATGTTTCTTGTTTAAGCGACGTGCGGCTGCATGATCGGCTATATCGATGGTGGGTGAATGGTTATGCTTGTCATTCTTGACTGTTAAGTGCCAAAGTCCATCCTTTTTGGCCCCATATCTTCGTGGCCCCTTTGCGCTTCCGTTTTTCTTCTAGCACCCGACGCGGTGTTCCGCCTCGATGGCACTTCAACAAATACTTGCATTCTCCAGTAGATCGTGGGACTGTAACGATGGAACCTTGAGTGCAAGTAAAAGCACCCACGGAGGCACGAAGACTCTCGTAGGTGTCATAGGTCCGTTTTGGTGGGGTAAGCATACACTTAGTTAAAATCAAGATTATATAAGATCTGCTCTACGATGGATGTTTTGCTCTCCTGGCAGTAAACATGAGCCGACAGTCGGTCACGTTAGCCAGAAATGAGCTGTCATTAAATAAGGCTTCCATTAAAAGTTGCCTGTGGTCGGTCACGTTAACTAAAAATGGCTTCCATCTAACAAGGCGTCCATAATACAATTTTTAAGGGGCATTGCACAATCCCCTGTTTATAGGGACCTGCTGATGGGCTTTCAGTTTTCGCTAATGAGCCTTCACCGTATACATTAAACAAGGTAATTGGATTTGAAACCCCCTATATTGTCAAATTGTTTTGATCTTCTTATATGCTCCTAATTTCCAAAAAAAAATCACAGTCGATCTCTACGACACATTATCAGCGGTACAAGAAGCAGCAGAATACATTGAGACCTGCGTTACAGCGCAAACCAGTACGCAATAGTCGAAGAGGATTTTGCTGTGTGGTGCTTCATCGTGATCATTCTCATGAGCACCAGAACGAAGTCGTGGTAGAGTGTAGGTTTAGCGCTTTTTGATTATTGGGACTGCTAAATTCTACAATTGCGTCACTTCTCGTCCCGCTGTTCAGGAGATGCTGTAGCTCGTACCGTCATCGCTCTTGCTTCTGCTACTGCCTGGACTCTGGCTGCACAATGCCGTCGCTTAAATCTATCCCGTCGAGATCAGCTACTGGATGCCTCAGTTCAATAGCGCTAAAACGCTGTTCGCCACCAACCAAGGCCCCATCCTCGCACGCACTGGTAAGCCTAACACCATATTCTGTGTGACTTGCAGGATCAACAAACGTTTTTCAAACTAAACATGTATCGTTGGTTGGTGTGGTCGGTCGCTGGCTTCATCGTGTCCTATACCGCTCTTACGGTCGAGGCCATTTTCAGTCGGCTAAGTGTAATTGAGTAGGACGTCGAGTGGTAGTGGATGCAGCTTGCGAGAAAATATTTATTATGCTAGTTAGAGTAAAAAATTGTGTAAGCTAAGCTGAGTCGAGGACAAATACACCGGCCATGACCACGGCACTGCAGGTAGCCCTCCCCCCACAACAATAGTCCACGGGGCGCAAGACAGCGAAACGACGACGCAGACCGCAGAGCAGAGATGAATCCAAAACGTAATTGGCGAGGACGAAGAGCAAAAATCCCGCGTGTATAGCTGGAGAAAAGAAGAAAATAGGAAGTAGTGAAGGTAATGGGATTAGACCAAAATCTTAGGTCATGAAATCCAAAAATAAAGCTTCCTCACAACCACGGTAGTGTTCGGTAAGAAGAGACGTCGTAGGGCCTAAGAAGTGAACCATAAGAGATTAAACGAAATTCATCGAAGCTAAGTACGCTTTCCAGGAAGCTATAACTACACTGTAGGAAGTATCTTCAGAAATCAGTAGTGCCACACCGGTCGTATTAATGAAGCTAATGTTGGGCGAGTCCGACCAAATCGTCAAAATAGTTTCAATACCGGAAAATACACCAGAGCAGTGATCGTAGGTGGAAAATCCCCCAAGCACATTGCAAGAACCCAAGTGCGGAATCCAGGTTGCCGTATAAACAATGTAAAAAAACGCCAGCAATTCGTATTGCCGCACCGGAAGTGGTGATGTAGCTAATATCGTGCGAGATCAACCAAATCATCCAAACATTTTAGTATCAAAGATACCCCAGTGCAGTGGTGGTCGGTGGAAAATCCCTCATGCACTGTAAACTAACCCAAGTGTGCATTCCATGCCGCCGTAGATACGTCAGCAAGTACCTTCAGCGATCCGTACGGCCGCACTGGCCATAGTGATAAGGCTCATTTCGAGCGAGGTCGACGAATTCAATAAAAGTTATTGTATGGGAAAATATACCAGAGCAGTCGTAGTTGGAGTTAATCCCCCAAGCATCTCTAGAGAACTCAAGTGAGCATTCCTGGTAGCAGTCGAACACTATAGGAAGCAAAACCAGCAATCCGTAGTGACACACTGGCCGTTGTAATGGATCTGGACGCAGCTTGTAGCCTGGCCAGTGCTGAACTTCGTTGTGTCAGCTGCTATGACTTTTATTTGGCCGCAGACACAGAACAGCTCGCATTTTGCGTACTCTATTCACGCATGTGCAAATGCCGAATTTTTATCAGTCCTTTTCATCTCTTTATAAACTGCTTAGTTGTGTAATGTTGTACCCCATTTACCGATGACGGATAGTCCAGGTCTCGAGATACCACACATGGCTCGTCGCTTGAGGATGACATCTATCTGAGATTTATTCAGACTCGGATGAAGAGTTCTTTCGTAGTCCACTTACTGAGAAGAAGAAAATCGACAACGGCAACGATTTCGACGACGTGGAAGGGGCCTATCTAATTGCACTTGTCTTTGCGATTCTGGCGTACCCACGCCTTGCGCTCTCTTCGGGGAGAATTTATCGCTGATGATGGTCTTTCTCCATCGGGCGTTGCTTTGACATCACGTACATCCGGTTGATTGACTGCACTTGTGGTCTTCATTACACCTATGAGTTAAAATTAACGTAGCCTACCCACACTTTTGATTCACAGGATAGCAAGTGATGACAGCATAGGTTTGCACCGAATTGGTTAAAGTGGGTATGACATCAACGTGTAAATATAAGATCTTGATAATACAACACACATAATATATGCTGCTCACCCTGTAGCTGATATTAAGTGCTCTAACAAACCAATGCTCATGAATCGTCTCTTGTGAAAAGCTTTAAAAGAGGTTGTCAGAGAGCCATTTGAACAAGAATTAATGTGTAGTTGAAGGAAGTTTAATTTCGTGAGATGTCATCTAAAATGTATGTAGTTAAAGACTATCTTCTCCTACATCAACACTCCAATGTTTGACACAGCACTGACAGCATCAAGTACATAATCTAAATGCGCGATATCCTCGATCTGTCGCAACGCTAGGGGTGCTGCAGGAGATGCTTGTGCTTGTTCCACTTGATGACATGTTCTTGCGTTGTGTCCTGAATGTTCACAGCGTCCGCATCGTCAACGTCGCGTACGATTAGATCCATTCTCTAAATGCTCAAATTTAGAAAAAAAATTGCGGCGGGTAGAACCTCTCGGGCACCCGCGCGTCCTTACCATCACAGGACCACGTATTGCGGAACCTGGGGCAGCAATAGCACGATCGTATAGCATCCTTTGCTGAGGTCTGTCAGCAAGCACATACCTCTCACGAAGTCCTTTTAACACGTCATCCTAATTGACAACATCACCTCCGCCTGGCTCGGTGTCAGTCCTTCGTGTCGAAGGTTATACTAGCTACCAATGCTGGTCTAAAGCTTGTACTATCAACGCCCATTGCAATCCAATAATTGCATGACGACAAGAATGGCCATGTTCTTTATCACCAGATTCTGACAAGGTCCTGGTTCAAGTCTCTTAATCCTTTGACGATGGGCTGCCAGTAAACCTGCAGCGGAAATCTTGCCCATTACTCCTGCAAACAGAGGTCCTGGATGCATTTAGATGATGTCGCTTTCTCTTGCGTTTTGATGGCTAACAACAGCGAGTTGGCCGTGGCAATCCAAGTCGAGAGCCGTTCTTATTGACCACAGTTCACCTAAGGACAAGAATAATAATTAAGTAGTCGAACTACCAATATCGTCAGGGACAAATAATTCTACTTACCTGTGGAACCATTCAACCACTACTTGAGAGCCGCATGCGCGCTTCGACACGTGACGTTGTCGCATAACCAAGATGTAGAAACTAAACAGGTATCAAGTCACGAACAATTTCTTGTAAACCAGCCAAATATCCTCGATATAACGCATTACATGAGCTGGTAGATCAACCCTCATCGCAATAATCTGGCGGTCATACTCTGTCGTTGTTTGATCTTGTACTAGGAAGTTCCGTGTTCGTATTAATGTTAAAACTCCTCCGCGGAGTCGAAGTGTCTTCGCATCTTGGTAATGATGTTCCTGTTTATGTGACATCACCAAAGGAGTGTACTCTCAAAGGGGGAAGACATCTACCGGGCGCATTCACTAATGCCATCTCGCGATCAAAAACGAATGTTTTAGGTGTAGCGATGTCGAACATCCCAAATACCCGCCTCAGGTTCTGCACCGCCCACAGGTAGTCGTCCTCTGCCTCAGGGCGCATAAAGAAATAGACACAGTGTAGCTGTTGTTGGTCGCAGTGACGCCTACAATGTGCAGTAGAGGTAGTCGAAATCGATTGGTCTTAAAAGTGGCATCAATCAAAAATACCCGAGTTGCACTGAATCGGGCGGTGATTTTCGTGCCAGAGATAAATACAACAAATAAGTGTGTGGGCTGCTGCTCAGCATCAAATTTCGCGTAGTACGGCGCATATTTGTTTTTGTTTGTTGCTAGACTGTCAAGGGAGTGTGTTAGCGGGAGCTTTCCTCCTGACCATATGCAGCGCTCATTTGCGCGAATATTGTACATATCGCGCGCAATGACACCCACAATACCAAGTTGCCAAATGGAGGCAACGATGCGACCAGCTCTGACACCTGCACGCAGATTCGCAATCACTAGTTGTTCTTGGCCTTCCAAAATGCCTGCCTATCCACGCGAATGCACCTTGCTATTTTTAAAAAAAATCATGGTTATGCTCTACATGGGCGACTTTATTTACCACTGGTCTGGTTGTTCTTGACGTCGCTGTCGTGTGATCGTGGCCTAAATGAAGCAGTCAGTGGCGCGGCTGGATCCCATACGCTGACGAAGAGGTGCTATACCTGAATCGGCATCAGAATAAGGTCTGCGGCAGTTACATGAGTATTGCAGATTCACTGCGTTATCTTCACCTTCCTTGCGGTTACACACCCTTTGTCGCCATTTAAGTGCTGTACCATAGCTTTCCGGCAGTTTTAGCTCCTCGAGCACATGGCGGGCTTCGTCCACAGAACCAAACAGCTCTTCTGTGAGCTCGTTAATACCTTTCATGTTGCTTTGAAGGAAGGAGGTCAGAAGTACGATATAGTAAGTGATATGAGATCAATGGACGTTGTTTCTATAACGTACAGCAAAACAATTTGACAATTTAGGCGGTATCAAATTCAATTACTTGTTTAATGTATGGTGTGAAGGCTCATTACCGGCTTCCTTTTTATATTATATATATTTAGCAAATTTATAAAAAATCATTCCATGAAATGGATATAGAACGGACGCTACCAGAAACTGCATCTTCGGTCACCTCCGCCGACAATGTCACTCAGCAAACAGAGGGTGCTGCAAGTTATAATGGCAGAAAAGATAGGCTGGTTTTGGACGTACTGTATAAGGCTCAGAGAAGAATGTAAAGCGGTTTATCTGGTACCAAAGCTTCTTGGTGAATCAGAATTTGCAGAATACGTATGTATGTACAGCTACGAGTGGTTCCAAACATTGTTGCCGAGCATTTGATGAACAAGCATTAGATGCACGATAATATACCTGAAAAAGGGTGCAATGTGTGCATATTTAAAACTAGGCGATATGAAGGTGTGTGCATCGCGTACGGTAATGTGATTGAATTTAATATGGTATTAGCATGATAACATATAACATAAACCTTATCTAAACAGGCAGACATTGAAGAAGGCATTATTCAAACTTGTTCTAGATCATTCGCTGCCTTATCAGTTTGTGTAATATAGGCAACTGCGTGATCTTCTCAAGCTTTTCAGTCCTGCAACAAGCTCTTTGTTGACATCCGCAGATACGATCACACATGATGTTCTGGTGATGTTTTACCAGTGTACATGTACGCTCTAATTTCGCGGCCAAATACATTTGCTAACGTCGCTATTTGCGGGATGTAAAAAGATGAAAATGACTTTAAATAACCTAAACACCAAACTGCATTTTACTTTTCATTGCTGGACTTCTCGAAAGCTTCGATTTATAATGGGAGTGACCGCTCATTGCATTAGAGACAAATGGAAGCTCTACAATCTGGTTGTTGCTGTATTGAAGATAGAAGGAGATCACAGCAAACAGAACCTTGAGCAGCAGCTGCTCAATGTGTTGGAGGAGTTTAACCGTTTACTCAAGGTCTTTCGTATCTCCAGCGAAAATGCTTTAACGAACGGCACAATTGCAACGTGCCTCGAGCAACGGTGTATCATTCCCGGATTCAGCGACAACATGCTTAATTTTATGGCTCATGTGAGAAATCTGATAGCTAATACTGGTATCGAGCTACTTGTAACATTTGATCACCACTTGAATCAGATTATTCAAAAAAGTATCATCTTAATGTCCACAGATAATATACTTGTAGACCAAGATAGAGAAACTGAAAAAGGTTACATTTTTATGAATGTATGGGCTCATTTTGTATATAATATGTCAAATTTTTATATTGTTTCAAGCAGAGGATACAGTCGTATGTAGAGTTCGTGACTTTGCAACACATCAACGGTTCGCCGCAGCGACTTCAAAAACTTAAAATGCTTCCGGATTTGGTCGCATCAGATATCAGAGCCAAGAAGACGGTGCAAGATGTAGCCACAAGGAAAAAATTCTACTTTGGAAATGTTGAAGCGTGCATTTGCGCTTCCAAAGTCATTGAATCTTATGTATACAGTGACGTCAAGCTTCAGAGATATGTGCTTATGGAACATGAATCGGCTCTTGTGCAAGAAGTCATCAAGCTGCTTGAACCATTGGAAGAGGTAGTTGAAGAATTTAATGGACATTTATTAATTGTGACATGTAAATATAATCTTGTTTTTGGCTACGGTGCTTTTGTCATCTTTAAAGTATCAAACCAGTTACTGCAGCAGCACCTGTATATGCCATGCTGTTGGAGAGTATTCAAGAAGCTCTTCGCTCATATGAAGGTGCATTACTCGAATCATCAATTAAGCCATGGTGAAGAAATTGAGAGCGCACAAGGAGAGAGCCGATGGTCAACCATTTTACAAGATTGTAACAGTGTTGGATACTCGAATAAGGATAAATTTCTTCAGCGCCATAACCCTGGACACTGGGAATAAACGTAATCTGCTTTTCAAGAGAGCTCAGCTTAAAAAAGCACTAAGATCATTCGAGTCCCGGTGTGGGAACATCTTTGCTCGCATGATACCGCTCATCTTTCCTGACTGCGGTCTTGATGAAATAGAAGTACGACTTCCCGCAACTTGATTCTGTGACCACTTCGTACTGGGAAGCTGTGTTCATCAGCATCTTCGTCGATACATCATGCGATGATAGTGTAACACTCAAGCTAGCATGCGACTTCTGCGATGGACAAACCGAGTGCAATATGGGTGTGGTGTTCCGCATCGTAAGTACGCTGTCATACACTGAAGCCATATGGCAGCTTTCATCGTGTTTGCGTCCAAAGTAGCGTTTATATGTACACGAAATACCAATGCGAATGTGAGCTGAAAATGAGTATGGTGGATTCAAGCATCCACGATTTGTTTGTATCGTGCATTGATCAGCAGCATTGTGCGATCAATACGGTGATGTGTTTGAGTGCTCTTCTGTTTGTATGGTGTGTTTGAACGTGTTGGTGTGTCAACTGGTCAGCTTTCCCATATAGTCTAGGCGGTTAGGATAGCTGGCTCTCACCCAGCAGACCCGGGTTCGAGTCCCGGTGTGGGAACATCTTTACTCGCATGATACCGCTCATCTTTCCTGACTGCGGTCTTGATGAAATAGAAGTACGACTCCCCGCAACTTGATTCTGTGACCACTTCGTACTGGGAAGCTGTGTTCATCAGCATCTTCGTCGATACATCATGCGAT
>JH598085.1:0-33808 GCA_000173235.2 Hyaloperonospora arabidopsidis Emoy2
AAGAAATGTTCTGCGCCCGATCACAGCGGTACCGATGTATAGTGTCCGCAATACGAGATGTCTGTTTAAAATTTTTTAAATTTCTTGCGTAACTCGCGAGTTAAGCAAATTCGGATTATCTGGATCCAGTCAGCCTGGTACCCCCTTCTCCACCTGATTCATATGCTGAATCGAGAGGTGATCGGAGCTTGGTTGTGTAGCTACTGCTGAGCTACCGCTATTTGAAATGAAGTCGAACGAGTTATATCGCTAGGTGACGCGGCTACCCGCCAGTTGCGGATAGTTGGGATCCTTTCTCAAAGTTGGCGGTGTGCTTGGTCTGGTCGAGATGTGCAACAAGCCGCATCCAACGTCACAGAAGTTTTATCGGAGAACGAGAAGAGGGCAAGATTGTAAAGGAACTGCAAACCAGCAATACCTTTTTACACGAATTAATATATGCTAACCATCCATTAGAGCTAATGGTGAAGAAAACACGCCCTTGAATCACAATACAAGTTATTGACACAACATTGGCATATCCACAACACTGGCTATCCAAATCCTCGGTCTGGGTCCTACTGGGGCACTGACCTGCTGTAATAGACCCTTTTTTTATTAGCATAAGTTTGAATAGGGTACACTTGTAAGCTCTGTGGTGAAATTGGCAAGCACATGTGGTAAATTAGCAATTCCATCCATACATCGATAGGAAACGCACGAGGAGACCATGCTTTTATTGGACGATTACAGAATTTAAATAATGGAAATGCTCGATAAAAAACAAAAAAGCATCTCCGCCTGGGTATACGAGGTGGTTCTGACATTTTCGGAGGAAGTTAGCAAAACGCCCAGCACAATACGAAAATTCAATCCTGGCATTAAGGTTGATCATTGCAGCGGTCACCTAGCTTACTGAAATCTTATAAAGCCTACCTACACTGACAACATTGAAATTAGGTGCCTTAAAACCACACGTACACTAAATTTGCGAAGAAGCGTAAGCAAATAACACACAAGCTAGTTGAATGATAAAGGAGAACATCATTTAGTATAGTTGGTCTCTGGTGAGTCAAACCTACGTTTATTGTCTTTAAACTACAAAGGTACAAATGTACAATAAAACTATTCGCTCACCACCCACCGCGCGCATGTGTCGTGGCTCGGTGTTATTGTTTGATATTGCTTCCTCCATAAACCAAAGAGTCGATCATTATCAGTTTCAACAGAACACTGTTTATGATGATAATATACCGAGAGTATTCGGATAGACATATACAATATATAAATATCATGTAGCAAGATCACCCCGTTACATCACCTCCCTAACCACCATTCATATTAGTGATTGACATTGAGTGAGAGAGTTAATTTATTTTGACAAAGAAAATTCCTTCATGGTACGAGCCATACATTCAAACAATCTTATCGCATGGTTAACAAGTCCATGCGGTGCGCGGTGAAGCTGTTAGGGCACGGATTCACGAATCTGTGCAGCCTCCAATTATTGTAACTCATCTAGGGGAGCAGCCGATCACTCTCTGCTACTGACACACCTCAGTCTGTGGCGTCTTACGCTGCTACCTATGTGTTGATACCCCACGTAAACCTAACACTACAATATGTACCTCGTACATTCGAGCGGGTTGAACCCCGAACCCTTCTTAGAGATGGCAGCTAAGTCCTTTGGCACTTCTGAGACGATTGTAATGATCCGACCCGTAGAAGTAAAATGGGAGACGCGAATGTTATGTTATCTTTGGATCTTCTCATAAAACGGAGTGCTCGGCACCAGATCCAAATTGAACGTGCTCGCGAGTACGCTACTAGAGTACTCAGAACGAAATTTCAGGTCATGCTAATGTTGGAGCTGGTGATAAATGATGTATCACCTCAAGAAAAGAGATCGTACCGATCAGGCCGCACGCGGTGTCGTCACTTCTGTTGATAAATTTCAGGGAGTAAAGACCGCGAAGAATTGTGTATCGTTATTGAAAAGAATCCGTGTTTGACTTCTCAGAGAGTGCTGGATTGCTTGTCTCGAACAATTACCAATCGGTATCAAATGAAATAATTCGATTCATAAAAATTATGGCCACGACGCTAGTGCAAAGACTTTCGCACTGAACATGGGTTCTTCATCGATTCATTTTTAAACATAGATAGTACAGCAGCAAACACACGCTTGATGCTCCTCGCTGATGCAGGCATAGAAAGTATTTATCCACAACATGGAGGAAATTAGACGTAAAGCCTGGCTGGGAAAATATATTTCAGTGCGCAATAGATTTAAAGAGCGCCAAATGGTGCATATTTTGGGTTGTATTTGTTGTTTATACCGGCCGGGTTACCATAATTTGCTTAGGTCCATATTTGCCAATATTGTGTCAATAACTTGTATTGTGATTCAAGGGCGTGTTTTCTTCACCATTAGCTCTAATGGATGGTTAGCATATATTAATTCGTGTAAAAAGGTATTGCTGGTTTGCAGTTCCTTTACAATCTTGCCCTCTTCTCGTTCTCCAATAAAACTTCTGTGACGTTGGATGCGGCTTGTTGCACATCTCGACCAGACCAAGCACACCGCCAACTTTGAGAAAGGATCCCAACTATCCGCAACTGGCGGGTAGCCGCGTCACCTAGCGATATAACTCGTTCGACTTCATTTCAAATAGCGGTAGCTCAGCAGTAGCTACACAACCAAGCTCCGATCACCTCTCGATTCAGCATATGAATCAGGTGGAGAAGGGGGTACCAGGCTGACTGGATCCAGATAATCGTATTTGCTTAACTCGCGAGTTACGCAAGAACTTTAAAAAAATTAGAAACAGACATCTCGTATTGGCGGACACTATACATCGGTACCGCTGTGATCGGGCGCAAGAACATTTCTTCTGCCTTTGGGTACTTCGAGAGTACAAGCGGGTACAGCAGTATCTTCATTGCTCTATGGTAGAATACCTTCTGGATTCTTTTAGTACCATGGAGATATATATTCTGTGGGGGATCTGGTTGAGCAAGAATATATTGGTGATGATTGAGCGTGAGGTCTAAAATCACTGAAAGAACCGGAGTACTGATAGTACGACTGAAGACGACCAAAATAAAACGAAGTATACGTGCCCATCCTTCGTGGCAGTCCTATCGTGTAGCTTTAACTTGGCGTCACGGCATACGAAATGGGAGTACACACTTATGCATTATCTGCTTCTGAGCAGTTTGGTCACTATGTGCCTAGATAGGTATACCATAGAAATTAGGACCAATTCATTCTGATGAAATAAAAGGACGTTGGCTTTCCCTTCTTTTCTGCGTTTCGTTCCTGATAATCCATTGATTTCGTGATAGCTTTTTCACGCAATTGGACGTCAGGCTCTAGAGCTAGTAGTAATTCCTCTGCTGACTTATTTTATTTGTATTTAGTTACGGTGCGAGCACTAAAGAGGGAGAAGATCTTCGTCCCTTCTTCAGAAATAGCATCAAATGGTCTCGCTGAATATGATGATGATGGGTCAAGCATCAAAATCTTTCGCATCGATGTCAATATCGGCGCGTGATCAGAAGGTCCCATAATGGTTTTTGCTCAAGAGAGATACCTCCCCCCTCCGACCAAGATTCTCACTACAGCAAGGTGAGGATACGTGGATGGCGGATGGAGCGTTCCATTCATGAAGAACGGGCTATTTGTGGTAAAGCATGCACCTTGTTATTGATGGCAAAAAGTACTCCATCGGTAAGAAACTACTCGACCATTTGAAAGATTGGACGTATCATCGAAGTATCGCTTTGAGGACAAGATCGATGTTTTCCTTTTTCCACCCATTTCAGGTGATTAGAGACACCTATCAGTGAGTTCCAAGTAATTGAAATATGAAGCGCCACCACTCTTCTGGAAACCGTGAGGCTCGGTCACACAGAATTTCACGGGTAAACCATGAATACAAAAGATCATTTCAATACAAACACAAGCACAATCTATAGCTGTGATCAACCCTAGAATATCAAAAAGATGCAACATCTTGCTGAATCGACCAATAAACACAAGAATACCCATATAACTATGGTCAACCTCGCGGATACATGAAATGGATTCCATTGAAACAGACTCCCAGCATTCTGGTGGAACTGGTAGAGGTTGTTGTGGTGTGTGGCGTGAAGGAAAAGACTTCAATATTTGTCATGCCTCAAAAGCACGGACTTCCTTGCGCGCAGATCAGATTATAGCGGCATCAGTAAAATTTCGGCTAGCTGTGAGATAATTTTCCTTTCTACCTCGACGGCCACTGAAAGGAGCTTTTTGGCACTCATAAGTAATTCTCAGGCGCATACTACTATGTTTAAGAACTCCGAAACGTGCTGTTACGCCAGCAGCAGCTGCGTAATACAGCAATCCGTTCCGTAAGGTGTATAAATCTGATGAGCATGGATATACCGCCGAAAAGATGTTCAAGGTTTGTCGTGATGAATATGACAGATGATTCATCAAGTGCATAAGGTTTTCATCATGTGCATATGCATTTCTTACTTTGTCAAGAGAAGTTGAAGACTGTATAATTGAAGTTACCTTTGCAACAGTGGCTGTCACACAATTGAGATGTGCAGCCGGTTCGAAATAGAGCAGCGCAAGAGAGCATCGTCTGATAAATTAAGTTATCATGGTTTATACTCGAAGGAAAAGTTATACCCCGCAAGTAACTATATCTACTCCATGCCAAAATTTGATAGAGGTGTGTAATTTGTACAGACGTGCGTAATGACGCAAGGTCCGTATAGACGACGGTGGGTCCATCCCCTACTAGATAGACTGAACTTGCCAGTGTGTGCTTCATAATGAGGTGCTCCTTCTCATACACAATATAGTTGCGCTCAGATGTAGCAATTATATCAATTGATCGCAGAAGACACGCTCCGCGCCTTCTGTGTGAAACTTCATTAATGCCCAGCAGCATTCAAATCACTGGAGTTACAAGCTACGTAAATGGTATGTATTCGTCCGCAACCGGCAACGTTGATCATAGTATCAAACTCTGCTTGATACGTCGGAGGAGCGCTGACCTATCACCACTACAAGTCCACTTCACGTTTTTGTTAAGTAGAAAATACGGGTGCTCAGTTATTTCGGCGTTGTTGCGTGAGTACTTGTGCAGAATGATCTGCTAGTCCAGTGAACGTGTTAAATCTCTTGACATCGACTGGTATTACCCATTTGAAAATTGCCTTGATATTTCTGGATCAGAGAGCACGCCGTTATTACCGGCGATACATCCAACCGAGGGTCTACTAGCCGCAACAATGAACTTCTTGAGGTTGTCAAATTTCTTATGCTTTCGCATAACAGTAACATGTGAAGGCGGTTTTACGAGCCTCAGCGTAAGACTTTTCATCTATATTTCGTCTATAATCGGAGACATCACCGATATACCCGGTTCGAATTCTTTGCACCTGTCTTAACAGATGTAAAGCACGTATTTTGAACTTAACTGGTGCTTTATTAAGCCCTCGCGCATTACCATCCATTCATCGAGCATACCACATGTAGTATTCATTGCGGTATATGATATAACTCATTCCACATATGATGGAATCCTTCATAGAATGCATAGACGAAACGATGGAAGTCTTATACATGCGATCCATGATTACGTCTTCCCTTGGTATAGACGTCTGAGTCAGTACCTTTTCTTCATTCACTTTGCTGATGTTTTTGCATTCTTTGTTGAATGCGTGCACTATCCGACACCCTCGTGTCGTCTCTCACACACAGAAGATTAGATATCTATGTGATAACGTCGATTCCTTCATATTTTACGCTGCTAAGCGATCGGAAAATAATTTGTCGTTTACTACGAATTGTTCTCGAGGAAGTAGCACTGCATAATGATACTGTATTTTAAACCTGTTTTTAGGTCTATCTTGTGATGCAGATAGTATAGTACGAATTCAAGTAACACATTCTTGAATTCGACCAGATCGTCATAGAGAAGGACTGGAGTGACTTCCAAGGTTGAGACGCTTATCGCTCACTCCGATTCTTCTCATCAAAGAAACTTTCATCCATATATGAGCTGCTGTGAACCAGTTTGTTCTCAGCACGAAATATCGCCAACATAATATCGGTAAAGTAGGCGTCCTCTACGTCTTGTACGCAGGTATGCTTGACTTTTCCACTTCGCAGATTGCGCAAGAACCTTAAGTGTTCGAGAGTGAGCAATTGAACAATCTCCAAGGTCACCTTCGAGGCACTACCAGATCAATTGTAAAAGAGGCTACACTTGATCGCTCATAAACCAATACTTTGCATATCGATTTCTTCCTTGGAACTCCTTCCCACAATAATTGGGTACTTCTTCCAGCAATATCCGCTAGCTGTGGCTGCGCAACCTCTGTAAGATCCTCAACGATCGTCTTTTAGTAGATATAGGATTGGTGTTTCCTTTCCTGAACACTCTGTTTCTTGTTTAGTGAGTGCTGCTTTCTGGGCGTGAGTCCACACCCATGTCCACATGACCCATTCGAGTGGCAGGCATTCGGCGCTGCTTGTTTCTCTTCTGCACAGCTGCTGAAAGCTTTCTTCTCAGTATATTTTCCTGCTATACTGGTTTCTTATGCAGACAGCTAAAGACCAACTATAGGCGAAACCATACACTAAGTTGTAGTACATACATCCACATACTTCTGGAAGATCTAGATCGCTAGTCAGGTGGCCATACAATGAGAAGGTACCATTACGATTCGATGCTGCCAGCTACACTTGTATCTCGTACGTTTTAAGAAACAAAAAACCAACTATGCCATCTAACTTGTCATTTAAATCCAGCTCAGTGAAATCATCTTCATATTGAACATCTGCTAGGATGTAGCCAATTCCCAGCACACACTTCATCACTTTTGCAGATTCATCTGTTGCAGACCTATCTTCATCCTCGTTGGAGGGGTGTCACGATCAATGATCTGGAACCTATGATCTTTTATCGATTGACGTTGGAAAAAACTGTTAGACTCCCCATAATCGACTAGGACGCAAAGTAACATGTTTTCACTTTGACCTTCAGGGTGATGACGGAACCCTCACTACCAAGAGCAGTGACAAAGTGACGATGTCAAAGGAGAAATCCTATTATGCGGACTGTGAATTCACTTGCCTTGTCCGGAGTTAGTTAGGCGGATATCCTCTACTGGTCCCAAATCGGTTTTGTTATATGTTAAGCTGTTGTGTCCTAGAAATAATGTTGGACCCACTCCGTGGCCCTTCTTGTCAGAAGGTCGGTCGTGACGTTCAATATTGTCGTATAATGGGCGCGGGATACTGGAGTCGTAAGTGCGGTGACCTTTATTATAAAAGCGACTACACCTTTTCAGTCGATGTTGGAAATAGAGGGGGTGAGATTTCATGATCTCGACATAACAGCGATCCGACCTCCGCTCTCCTGTCGTATTGATGTCCAATTGGAAGCCGCGTTGATTCGATCCTGTCTTAATCTAAAGTCCGTCTATTTGTCTTTATATATACATGCATACATATATGTATTGGCCAAGCATCCTCAATTTTAGGTGGAAATCAATGTTCTTAAAGTGACCATCTGCAAGACTCTTGGAAAACAGAGTAACCTATGTTTGTTTATATATTGACTCTGTCACGATACGCTTATGTGGTATCATGTATGATTATCGTAAGCATGCTACCCACCTATCTAAATTTAATTTAGGATCTCAGTTTGATCTTTAAATTCGGCGTGCGGAATTCTTGAACTTCTGTCTAAGCCTCATGTTGACGTTTCCATACGACTAAAGCATTTATGGGTCGTGGAGATTTATCTCTAAGAACTAGGATACAGCCCTTGGAGCCAATTGGGGCGTATATAACTTCACCTCATCTTCTTAGTCGACTATGCGACAAGCCTCGATAGCGTGGACGGTTTTGGCGAACCGTCCTAATAACAAGTCTACCTTGACTGACATGAATTTGTAGGTGTCGAACCTTTATCTGCGTGTTGTCGCACATGCGTCGAACAACTTATTCTTTTAACAGCTTGGCCTGTTGAGAACCTTGCTAGAGGATCCAGGTTGCCCTTTCTTCTTCCGTGTCAAGTTCATGCTGCATTAATTTGGCGACCACGGCATGCTGTTCGTCCATTTTAGGCGGATAAAATGGCGCTGGTGGTCATACGACCGACGGTCGCCTTCGACTGCACCCCATTCAACATCACTCAAATGAGAGAAACTTCGCGTGTGGTGTGGAAACTATTCTCAACAACCACGTCTGTAGTAGATTAGTCTGTGATCGTTAGATGGACACGAAGAGCTACGAAGAGGAACAAGGCACCTCACTTGAATTACAGACAGTATAACATTACTGGCACTAACAACGTAGGAATCAGGTACCTTAAAACTTTGCGGACACAGTTTTTAGGGAAGCGTAAGCAACTAACATACACGCTAGTTGAATGATAAAGGAGAACTGCATTCAGTATACTTGATCTCTGGTGAGGTAAGTCCATGTTAATCTTCTTTAAACTGTAAAGATTAAATGTGCAAAAAACCTAATTGCTCACCACCCACTACGCGCATGTGTCAAGGCTCGTTGTAGTTATATAATATTACTGCCTCTATAAACCGAAGAGTAGATCATCGCCAGTTTGAGCGCAATGATATTTACGATTATATGTACTGATAATACATGAGTAGACACATAAATACGTACATATATTGTATCGAAATGGTCTTGTTACATCAATGCAGTGAGGTAATATAAAGGTGCGGATCCAAATTATCTTCGCAACTTTCTAGGTTTGTTAAAGTATATACGTCTGATAAATAGGCGAATGGAAATACAGAAATCGTGTTCCTCTTTCCGTAAAATTATTAACTCTACTATTTGTTTTTTGTCGTTACAGTGACCGATGATCCTTGTATCTCAATAATACAGGTAAACATTTGTTTTCTATCTCAAAATATGCTAGCGCAAAAAGTGAAGCTCAAACATTTTTGCATTCCAAGTCAAGCTATGTGCTTGTTATTATCATTATATCTACTTTTAAAATGGGACGGGCACACCACATTGTACTTAATTACACTAACTATAATATTTGATACCGAAAACACAATCGACATATGTAATCTTTATATTATATTGCAAGCGTTTCTACGTAGGTTATGATAAAACGAAACGTGGCAGACTAATGCTCGATGGACTGAATGATTTAACTTGTATGTAAGCATATAAGTTCGGCGGAGGCTGTGTTTCTTTGTGAGATTGTAGTCTCACGACGTATAGAACTATGTAAGAACGAGGCACTAACCGATATGTCGTATAAAAATGTAGTTACAATGCCAACATGCGACTTTGATATTGGCGCATTAGCAATGAGAATGCGCATTTAATTATAATGAAGGAGATAAATGCAATATTTATACGGAATTGGCTTCATCCCCTAGATCTACATCAACGATACCCCCTTCCACCAAATTGCGATTAAATCTCATAGTCGATTTGACGATCATTTATTTTTGTAAGGGTAATATTTGATGTGTTATCAATCTCGTATCTTACAATCATTTCGTGTTACTGTCTTTAAGTTTTAATTTGTATCTTTTAGATTATAAATTGGATAGTGGGATTTCTAAATTTAATTGTTTTTTACATTCTCTAAATTGAAAAGACAAGATTTAAACCACCAGTTAAGATTACCACGTTGCGTTGAAGTAAGCAAAGACAGCGATTGATGCTAATGTGCAATATGAAGTCTACGTCGCTGTATGTTAAAATCACAAAAGGGTGGGCAAAACGAAGACAAGCACGAAAATCTGTAGTTCATAACGGCCATAAATATTTCTGTGATACTTTACAGAATTTGCTCTGCTAGGAGAAGTGCTAAAATGATCGTATTATGAATTGAAGAGATTTGCAATAACATCTGCACCAACAATCACAATGCCAGCAAATTTATACTGATGATTAAGCGTTCATAAACTTCGATTGCTTGAAATGTGCTTATAATTAAAGTGCCTACCGAATAGTGCGTGATATTGACCTATTGATATTTATATTTCTTGAACCGAAATCGGATTGCGCAATTATCGTACGTTTCGTATTGTAAGTGAGATCGTCGACTTGCAGCAATTTCAGTACATCCTTCAGCGGGCATGTCACTCTGCTATTACTTTCTGTGATGCCAAGATTGAATTGCAATACCATTGTCATTAACATCACATAATTTATGTTTTAGTTATCTTCATATTCTCAGGGACAAAATCTTCTGACAATAACAAATTAAATAACTCAACGTTTATTGCAACCCATTGAGTTCAAATACGCTGTTGCTGATGCAACAACCAATATTAGTGCAGTGCACTCACAGTGCAATGCGGATTAAGACAGCGTACCAAGAGATAAAATCTGACGGGCTTGCAAAACCGCGTTCCTCTTCGTCAAATATATACCGTGGGAGCGTTGGATCTTCATAGGAGAATTCTGACAAGAATGCAAAAGAAATGGTCTAATATGCGATTCGATAAATTTAGTCCTACTATAGAAGATAGACATAACTCGACACGTACTGACTAATGTGGGCAGTTACGAGTTACTACTCAAGTTCAAAGGTTAATTTTGTGTTCTGTGCCGCCTAGGTAACGCATACCAAATTGGACTGCTACGATGGATACTCACGCATCCTATTTTTTGTTAGTCGCCTCGAGTCGTATTGTCAAAAACGCCGGATCTTTCCGGTGAAGAAAGCCCATGCGCTCAAGGATCTCCACCAAATGTTGTGCTGGCGGTGTTGACTTTGACCTGCTTTTTACGCTCGTATATATTTCCGTGACAACGCGAGATGTCCTGACAAACCTCATCTAGATCTTGGCGAAAAGAACAATATACCCGCTAATTTTCTTACTGCGCAAACGCAAAACCAGACGGACCTTTCCCGATCCAAGCGACCCCGTTACAAAAGTCTATCTAAAAAGGAGACGCCTTTTCTTCTTGTGCTCAAGATTCTGACGAAACTCGTAACTTACGCTGTCGAATTGGCTCACGATATAAGATTTTTATGGGATCAGTCAGAGGACGGGACTTCCTCATCGGTTAATCGATGCGCGCTGCGTTTAGCCATTCATTGTGCAACGCCTGTCGATCCAATGTGATGTGAAAAGGAAGTCGGACGAGTTCGATCGTTCAGTGTCTTATAAACCGATCTCGGTAGATATCTGGAAGCCTCTCTAGTGAACGATAATGGATGTAACAGGTCTTGAACAATAGTACGACAAGACATATCCAATGCCGAACAAGGCACATTAAACAACGATAGCTTAGCACACTCATAAATAGATTGGAAATTGTCGACCTCTTCGTAATACTCAAAAGACAATCAAATCCTCCCCGAGTGGTCTTTCATAGAGAAAGCTCAATCAGGGGTAAGAGTCAAGTTGTGGATAAAACATTGTCAAGACCACCTTAAAAGAGTCGTGGTAACTCGTCCTTCTTTATAAACGATAAAGTTTGTAGCGTGATCTAGGAAGGGTTTGTTTCCCAAACTATTTGCGGGACTCAACAGGTTTGCCGTTCCAGGCACCGCGTTTTATTTTCTATAACATTGTGAATTAAAGCTGTCGACGCGCCTTTGCGATTTCCGCTGTACCATATACGTTTGAATAGCACATCGATAAATAACTAATTCTCAGCTCTGTAGTTAATTGCACTAAAAAAGCTGTGAAGACTAAATAAATGGGATCGCCTTATCGATAAAGATAGGTTTTTGTTTTTGATAAGTGAAATAACAGCAACAATCTTCGATTGAAGAAGTGTTTTCGACGGCTTCCAGGGTAGCGCATAAATCCAAGAACCGCTACCCAAGTCCATTCGCAAACGACGCGTGGCTCTACATGGTGATTGAGTTCTTGCTCGTTTCGGTTGTGCTAGTCACCATCACACACGAAATGCTCAAACTCAAGAACTCTAAGTACTGCGTGACAGAACGTGCGTGTCAAGACTAGATTTACTCGTAAACTACGGACAAGGGCGTGCAATATCGACTGCGTAGTAAAGTCGGTATCCGTTGCGGCACGACTTTATATGTCCTCTTGATTAGTTTTTCAATTAATAAGTGGCTCGTTTTCCCTCAGCTCTCTACCCCGTTTACACGAAAAATGTGGCATCGCGACCTTTCGATAATCAGTGACGTGGATCTCCACTTAAGATCGACGTGCGCCGTACGAGAGACGTCTCCTTTAAGAATCACTAAGCAGGCAAGCATGCATTTTGCACCAGAGTGACGCCACAGATATTCGATATCTGTATTCTTGCGTTGTGTTAACAGAAATACCGAAACTGTGACGAGGCACTGGTGACTCATACTGACACAGTACAAGCCACCAGTCACTGACATAGCGTAAGTTAGTGCCGCACGTCACTTAACGTACCCCGTACGTGCAGAGGAAGGCTAGCTGTTGAACGACACGGTCAATAGCAGTAGAAAGTAAAACTGTATTAAATATAATAAAGTCCTAGTCATTATCCTATATCTTAGTCCTAACTTAATTATGTTTATATATCAAAATGTATGCTGCACTCTTGCTCACCACTCATTGCGCGCGTCCATCACTGATTGGATCTCTAGAGCTGACTGATATGATGGCCCATATCAGCCAATAGATGAGTGCTTCTGAATATTACCCCTTATGGTAATATTCCACGAGCATTATCAACCGTCATGATAATATTATAATTTACAATCATTGAGTGTTAATTAGATGTAACAGGCTCACCCCGTTACAGAAACTAGCATCAATGCGGTTTTTCCAACTGTATTGCATCACAGTCATCATCATTGCGACGGCCTGTACAACCGCTTTAGTTTATATGGAGCAAACAGATACGAATTCATCGTAAGAACAAATGGTCCTATTTTTGAGACGAATCGAATATGTCATGACGTTAACATCACTCATCCCACCACGTAAAGCCATTTAGTCTTCTCTAGTGCAACCACTCCGGGCCTGCTCGCGGACTTTACCGTCTCCTTTGAATCGGTATCGCTGTCCAACTCGCCATTAAGAAATAGCTCAGGTTCATATTCTATTATGTTTTACGGTAAATTATTTACCGCGTGAGCTTACAGCAGCAGGATCTGCTGCGCCTAAGCTCCCCCAAGCAGATGACAAACTTTCATCGGGAGCGTTGAAAGTCTCGGACTCATCAGCTCCTGCTACAAAAAAATTGTAACGACGCGCGTTAACCAGCTTTCGCCGCGTACCGTAATAACTTGCTAGCCATGCGTTGTGTTGAATTGTAGAATGAAAAATTCGTTACAAAAATGCTCATTTTTCACGAAAATGACTCGAAAAAGTCACTCAATCGTCAATGTGACTGATGTTAGGGTGTTGTAACTGGGGGGTGTCCGCTACATGGTAGATTACATAAAGTAAATAGCAAGTGTGAATATTATGTTAGCAAGGCAATTAAGTCATATGTTAGTATCGTACCAGATGATATTGCTCTGCAGTAGTAATTCTCATACCATTGGGTGAATTAGTCTCGTCTGTCGTGGCGCGTCATCACTATGATATCAAATAGTGGTGATGCGCCACGACAGACGAGTAAATTGGGTGTGAAAAAAATAGTTCCAGTACAATTTTATTATAGGACTTTTCACAAAAAGTTAGATAATTTTAATTAACAGGAAATTAACTATGCCGAATATAGTTCTTATATTTTACCTTTATAAGTATTGTTACTTAGAATATTAATTCCTCAGCACATACGTGTACTTCAAGTATCGAGACACTCACTTACACCATATCCAATGTATATCAATTGTACTGTGGTGGTGCAAGTGCCTGGTAGACCATTCCAAAGGCATTGATGTAGTCGTAGTTTTAATCCATTATTAATTTTGATAAGTAAAATCCACGAATTATACTATTTGAAGCAGGATTCCTTTCAAATTGATTTATGCACTTCAGTGCTCGATACCCAGAATATATTGCATCACTGACAAGTTTTTTTACATAAACAATTTGTATTTTCCTTCAACTCGGTTTTCTTTCGTTGACAAGCGTACTGCGATGAGTGCTAGTTTTTAAGTAGGATCTGAGAACTGCGCCTTAGTCCCTATAATATCTTCAAGAGTACAGCTGCTTAAAGCTTTCCTTCATCTGAAGCAAGATTTCACATATCGTGGATGAAAAGACGCAGGTATGATATGAGACAGTAAACGAAGAAAAATTCAATCCTTCTAAAAATTTTGTCCATCGTATAGAATTAGAGGGAACTGCTTATGCATCTGCAGCATACCAGACATAAAGGATATGCTCAAAATCAGAGCAAGCTCAAATACTCATGTCCGACTATCACGCACCTCTTCCTCAAGCGGTGCATTCGCCTGCGATCGTAAGGCGGTGCAGAGGAGCGGCAATTTTAGCAGTCACGAGCTCTTTTATGGTCCCAGAAAGAACCTTCTGGTCGTTCTGACCGAGCCTATCCATAAACCCACATTGTGTCTTTTGCCTAGGCTTCCTCACGCCAATTCTCTTCGATCTCAAGGAGCTGCTCGAGCACTTGGTTCAATATCATGGAGAGAGGCGGCAGATATAAAGTGTGTCCTTGTATCCAAGCTACACAGCTCTTAGTCAGAGGAAGCCACACGACTCTTATAGTCACTTGTTTCGACAGAACTTAGTCCTATGAGTTTCGAGAGTCTCTAGTTCTTAAAACTAAACAACGAAGACTCAGTGAGTCTTCACACTCGTAGAGATTCTAGTCCTGGATCAGGGAGGTAAAAGATTCTAAGAATATTACGCAACGAGCGATCTAGAGCACGCGCCACAAAAAGGCTCTTACTCTTAGCAACCTGGTGACGCCTGTACAAGTAACTTGTCGACAGTAGATCGAAAGAGGAACTGATCTGTGGCAATAAAAACGGCTGTACCTGAAACAGCAATACAATAATAACATTAGAAACAATAAAAACAATAACCAAACTAATTAAGTCAATAAAAACAGCCTCAGCACAGATAATTTGTGTTTACGGCTACGGGCGATGATAAGAACACGCGTTCACGTCTTCCCATCGCTGTCCGCACGAGCAGAACCCTGTCCGGGGCTGCTCCTATAGAGCGGCGGTCGAGCTCGGGCGTAAATTACTAATGAGAAATGACTGGCGATGTGGGTTTTTATGTGTACCACGTTAAGATGAGTATATTAGGACGGGGAGGCATTTTTACATTTTAATTATCTGGACTATTTTTTTAATTTCCAATTATCTAAAACATTTTTTATTTTCCAGTTATCTGGGGCATTTTTACTTTCCTATTAGTTAAGTGGGCCTCAAAGGCCCTTCAGTTTTCGCTGATGAGCTTGCATCCCATACATTTATCAAGTAGTTGAATCTGAAACCTCCTAAGTTGTCCAAGTTTTGATTTTCTTTTATGCTTCTGATTTCTAGATTTTCACAGTTGGGACTGATCCGGTCATAACCGCAATCTCCACATAGAGTAGCCCCTCGACGGGCGAGAGCACTTGACATATAGGCCCGCACCGGCTATATTAGGGTGAATCCCATACCGCCCTACCACTTCTATCTAACTTTCAAGAGAACCACCCCGAATAGCTCCGACGAAGGCGCTTTGTTTATGGTACAAACGCATCCAGACCATCTTCCATATATACATGTTGTATGCTGCTCACACTCTTGTTGTGCTCGAGTGCTATAATATAAATATCTTAATTAATCGCCTGTTATGGACAGCGTTCCGTGAACATTACAGATTCACTGCTTTAAACTCACCGTCCTTGCTGTTGTAACCCTTTTTTGCCGTTTGATCGTTGTAACATAATCCTTCAGCAGTGTCAGCTCGTCAAGCGCGGGACAACAGATACAAACAGCTATCCTGTGATCTGGTTAAGGCCTTCGTCAACAGAAACAAACCGTTTTCCTGTGATCTGGTTAAGGACTTTCATGTTGCTTTTAAGAAGGGAGGCCAGAGGTACGATATAGTAGGTATATGAAATCGATGGACGTTTTCCTAAAGCGTACAACAAAACAATTTGACCATTAGGGGGTTTCAAATCCAATTACTTGTTTAATGTATGGGGTGGAGGCTCATTAGCGAAAACTGAAGGCTCATTAGCGGCTCCCTTTCTTAATTATGTATATATTATCGTTTCGTTCCATCGCTTCTTGTTTGGGCCTAAAAAGTAAAGTATCCAAAGTAGAAGCCAGAAAACGTGCGTGAGCAGGTGGACTCGAAGACGTATGGAGGAACTTAAGCGCGAGGCTAGAAAAAAAGCAGACTATAGACGAGTATATCCACCAAGTGATATAGAAGCACGAGATTATAATAAAAGCAGCATATAGACGAGTATAGCCACCAAGCGATGTAAAAGCGCAAGGTTGCCAACATGGACAACTATGTTGCACTCCGTAAGAAGAAAGCTACGAAAACGCGGTCAACTACAAGGCTTGGGTAAAGAGGTAAAGAAACACGCCACTACTTCCATGTTCACTACCAGAAGTCTCTTGTTTCTTACGTTAGCAGAAGTCCCTATTCAAGTTTCAGGTGAAATATTCTTTGCACCATTAATAACTCCTTGCTTCTACAGCCATAGGTAAAACGCGTGACTTACCCGCGTAAAGGATACGTATCATGTCTTCTTGATGATTACCGGATAGCGTCGATGACGATACTAACTCTTTTTCTACCAGCGACATGGAGAGAAAATTCCATTTAGTACTGTGTTCAGAAACTAGGGCAATCGAGTATACCAGTCAGAGACAGATGTTATAATACGGTGTATTGAGCTTATTAATGGAAAAGCGACAACATTAATTGAACCAAAAAGAATTTAAGCACGCGGCCGGCCATCTGGATCGACGATTTGGTACCTTTTAGATCGACGAAGCGATTACTCTTAGATCTTAAACATGTGGAGCTGGCGGGTTAGCCAATCTCGTTCTTCGGCGTTGTCGCTTGTTTCGTAGCGCTGGACACAACACGCACACCTGCTCATCCGCGCCGCAAAAGCTACCTGAGTCATTGACAAGAATAAAGCAAGCAACAAGAAAAGAAATGGAAAAACGAAAGAAAAAGACTCATAGTCTTTTTCTGCAGTCTCGGCTTGAGCGTACAAAACATTAGAAGAAACGATAAAAACGATGAATAAATGTAAAAACTGATTATGGCAACTATGTATATATTATCGGGAGCAGCAAATGAGTGCTTTCTAATTAAGTACAAAATTGGGTAATTATTGAAGTTTGGGTAAAACAGCAGCCGACGGAACGAGAAGGTAGCGGCGATCGAGTGATTCCATTCTTTTAACATAGTTTTGAGCATTTCCAGTTGGATTTGATACTATGATTTGCTTTATCGTCGCTGGCTTGTCAGCCGTCTTTAAATATTCGTTTGCAAGATCCACACGATCTTACTTGCGAACAACCGTCGCCTCGAACCATTTTAAATTATAGCAACAAGAGCACCCTTCGCTTGTAATCCTAAAAATATGAATTTATTCTTTAACGGGAATAAAGATACGAACAAAAAAAACTTCATTTCTATTCTACAAAAGATGGGCCTGCCGAGAATTGTATGGAACTTTTTGAAACTGCAAATGTACAAACTGGTATTAGTCGTCATCAAATATATTGTACAGTGCGGTTTGTACGCCAGCAGTATGTTACAAGCGAAGACTCGAGTTTGTTGCAAGCTTGTGTACAATAAGTAGGAAATATGATCTTGTTGCAAAAACACGCAATTTAGTACGACATGCACTGGGGACATCATTGGTTAAGACGGACGTGTGGGTGCATTCAGCATTTGCTTAGTAGCATGTTAAACTATTTTTTTAGTTTCTTTTGCGACCAGCAGGTGCGTACATTTAGATAACTTTTTAATTGCAGCGGGTCCAACTCCGAAAGTCGATCTCTTTATTTAATTTGGATGTATGTCTTTGTGAATCCTCAAAAAATAAAGGACGTTGTGATCACGTCTTTCTGTAGCTGGCAAAGTAAGTCTTTTTGTTCTGTGAAATGTGCCATCATCTTGAGGAGGCAGTCACACCATCCCTAATTTCAAAGACCGTGCCAAGCATACCAGATCACGTGAAACCTGCTGGTCAAACGGTTGCGCCGCACGCTGCGAAATGTTGCAAACCATAATCGTATTATGATCTCATACTAGGAGCATAGGGTATAGTTTGGTTCTCATTTCTATCTGTTCGCTGCGACAGTTCTATCAAGGGACCTTTTAAATGTCGATATTCGTTCTAGTCAAAACGCCATATGCGTGGATACTATAGAGCGCAACAACGCATTCATAACATTGTTCAGAATTTGGCAAACAGTTTTCATCGAGATATTTGTAGGATAACAAAAAGTATTTTGATCTTCTTGGCATCGTCTCGTTGCGCAGTCGGGATGTATCAGAAGACCATTATCTTGGCGATTTCGAAAGAAGGAAAGCAAAAAACGCGTCGGATCGGCACTTCCGCATTCGATAGTTCGATATTCGATATTATTTTCTTGCAATGTTTCGCGTAATCTGTTGACTTATCCCGTCTTACACTTTTAACGAAGTATGAACAGAAAAATTCGATTACGTTATATAGATACGACCATGGCCTTACATTACATCTACTATGAAAGATTGTGCGTACAGGTAACAACAGAAAGAGTTGCCGAAACTAGTTGACTGGAAAGTACAAATATGCAATCGTCACGATGCATACAATCACGCAAAGCCCGACTTGCCGATTGGCAATCATGTTGACAAAAGTCGCAGATTACAAAAATAGACGCGATTTTATACTGTATGACGTTTTATTTTTTGTGGCCATTGTAAACATCTCAAACATGCAATCATTGCTTTCCAGCTAAAACAGATGAAAACGCTTTGACTTATGAAAAGTATTGAATACAATAGTAATTGGTACCAGCAACACGACTGAAAGTAAAACAATTTGCCTCTTTCGCACCACGACTGAAAGTAAAACAATGTGCTTCTTTCTACCTAAAAAAGGAGGGGTAGACTTAGCTCTAATCAGACCGCTGTTTATCAAAGCTGCAACTACGAAAACACTGTGTTCATAAAGGGGTTACACATCGTAGGGTACCCGGTACCCTGTGTCTTAGACACACGGGATGGTATCCCACTGAAAGAGATATAGAATATCTTACCGGCTTATAGGGGCTGACGGGTGTCAGCCACAAGATAGGAAAGATCTTAAAGATCACAATTTAGGACATGAGTGCCTAGACTAGGTAATATTAGGATTAAGATATTCTATAGAGTTAAACGTAATAAAGTTCAGTTCCCCTTTTGATCTTGTATACGACACGTGCGTTGTGAGTCGTCTCTGATCGTTGATAGTTAAGAGCTAGCAACATCTCCCTGAGATAGCTACTCTTGAGCACTAAATGCTGTAGAATCACTGAATTGTTCGGTCCCCTGGAACAGGGACGTTAAGCGTTACGCTTGTTGACTCATAGAGTTAGTTCTTAGAACTAATATCGCTCTTTGAGCACTAAGTCTTCCTCTGACTTTAGGAGCTGTGCAGCTCCGCTACACTTGGTAGCACTTGTAGTCAATCTACGCCTGAGTCTTTAAAGACTGATCATCTGTGAGGATGGAAAACCCCACTCCCCTCTTTGAGGCCCAAAAGATTGCGCTTGATAAGCTGACCGCATCTTTGGGTCCAGAGTATGTGGAATTCCTTGTATCGCAAGGCCTGGAGGTGCTGACTGCACGTGTTGAAGGTCTTCTTGCAGTACGAAGCGTTCCTTCTAGGGCAGGTCTAATACCAAATGGCTTCGATTATGCCTACACGCTATGTGTCATTCCAGACAAAGAGGCTAGGCCTCATCCGCTTGAAGTGGAAGTTAAAAACTACTCAGGAAAAGAGGGTGAAAACCTCATCCTCTGGATCTGTGAGATTGAGATGGCCATGAGATTAGGCCTGATCAAGCTTGACCATCAACAGGTCTCGAGGCTATCTCAAAGCTCGATGGAAGAGCTAGAGAATGGGCCTTGACGTGTAGCATGTCGGTCGACTTAGCGTTTCCCACATAGGAGTCGCTTAAGTCACAATTATAACAGGTGTTTCACCACCTAACCAGGCTTACCGCGTGCGTTCACGCTTTTTATCATCCCGTCAGGGTAAGAATGAGTTAACGGACTATGTCCAAGAGCTGAGAACTCTCATAGCTGCTATGCAGTCTGACCCTCTGCCTGAGGCAGTCCATGTGACTATATTCATGAAGGGTCTCCGTACTGGCATTGCCAGAACCGAAGTCTTTCGGGTTCACCCCTCTACATTCGAAGAGGTTGTGAGAATTTCTCTTAATACTGAGCATAACTTCAAGTCGGCCAGAATTGGATGGAATGGGTACAACCCTTTCTCTGCAAGAGCAAACTACACGAGTACTCCGGTCGGTAATAGGCCAGAACCGATGCCTATTACCGACCGGAGTACTCGTGTAGTTTGCACTTTCGTCTTCAGCAATGCTGAAGACGAAAGTGACGTGGAACTTCAAGATGCTGAGCAGCAACGTGTTGTGCGACGGTGTTATACGCGTGGAAGCACTAAGCACTTGTGGCCTGGTTGACCTTTGCGTGGAGAGAGCCAGGATACGAGTCAATACTCTACTCCGAGCCAGAAGTCTGGCATGGCACGAGAAAATGCCGATACCCAGTAGGCGCGGGGAGCCCTACTGGGGAAGAACTAGGTTCTGTAACACCTTCAGGAGATAAAGTTGAACAGGGCTTAGCCCCAAAGAGTTCCATACCTATTGGTATGGAGCGTGGATACAAGGCTGGCTTGTTGGTCGCTGAGGCGAAAGTAAAGGCTTTGAAAAGCCTTGGTCAATTTTAATCGATTCTAGAGCTTCTTGCAATTATGCTCGACGTCGTTCGCTTGAGGGAAGTCATCTGTATGCTGAAGCGCTTACAGAGCATGAGGGTTATTCCATCACGGTTCGTTTTGCGACTGGAAGTCGTGTCACTGTACCTAAAGTTTCGTTGAACTTAGGTATAAAGTTTTTGGACTTTGATAGCATTGAACGCTGTCTTGTCCTTGATTTGGACTCGAGATATGATCTCATCCTAGGTATGACTTGGCTTGAACGCCATGAGCCATAGATTAACTGGAGGTCGAAGACCTTAGGCGCTACGCGCAATGTTCCTAGAGAAGCTTTGGAGAGTCATGAACCTACCTTTGCTAGGCAACAAAAGCACTATTGGCGCGAGCCTTTGACAGAAGATGTCAATGTGCTGGACATTGGAATGTCTGAGTGAACTAACTCCAATGTTGAAAACATGAATTCCGAGCGTAGCTCGTTGAGTATTAGTGTTACGGCACGTATTCCGTTGAGTGTTACTCGTTGTGATAACGAGTCACTGCATGCTGAAAGCATGGTTAGCCTTGGGCCGAGTTATCAAGGATGTGATTCCTTTGATGTGTGTGTGGTGGCACGTGAAAATGCACCGAGTGCGGTCGGCCGTGAAGGCACCACACTTAATGTCGGTAATGACATTGTTGGCGAAACGCCATTAAGTTCAAGGCTAGGCTCGTATAATGTAAGTGGAGTGGCACTTCTAAATCCGCTGTGTGAAGTTTTCGATTTACGCAACACTTCACCGGATGTCGATCAAGACATCAGCTCTCGTACAGAGCGTACTACTACTAGTAGTAACTACGAGACACTATTGTCCCGACCCTAGAGGGGGTGTAAGGTCTCATCGAAGAGACGACCTGGACATTAGGTGGCAACGGTTAGGCTCCAGGCGTCCGAGTAGTCACATAGTGACAATAGTGATACACTATATACACTTGTCAACGGAGTGACTGGCCAGGTTGAGGGCAATGTTAGCCTGGTAACCCTTCCATCTTTGGATGATCTTTGTGAGCTAGACAAAATTTCTAGTGGCGAGTTTAGCCAGGCCTTGAATGCGAGATTTATCCGAATTAGTGGTCATTAGACCCGATGTCGAGTTGAACTCGTCCTCATTAATGGATAAGTCGGTCCAAGAGGACACCAAGGCGGCACTCAGTGCCCGGAGTGCATCTTCGATACTTAAAGATCGTTTGGATCCATTCTATCCTTTGGTCAAGGAATTTCAAGATGTGGTGTGTCACAACTCACCATCTGTCTTACCTCCTGATAGAGGTGTACGTCATGAAATTGACCTAGTTCCAGGAACTAAATACTGAGTAACACGGCAGTGGCCATTACCTAAGGAACAGTGTGACGTCATTGACGATTTCTTTCATGATAAGAAGGCGGCGGGAATATTGCGGGAGAGTAAGTCTCCTCATTCCACACCTACATTTCGTGTCAAAAAGTCTAATGGCAAGTGGCGCATTGTGCACGCTTATAATAAGCTAAATGCTGCCACTATCCCGGCTCAGACACCAATCCCCAGAAAGGATGTACTTCAGAACAATATGGTGGGATATACATTGTACAGTGCGCTCGACTTAGTCGATGGTTATTACCAGCTGCTCATACGAGCAAGCGATATTCCTCTAACAGCGGTTAGTACCACGAGCGGTATGCTCTGGGAGTGGCTCGTTATGCCACAAGGGCTGTCAAATGCCCCGGCTACTTTTAACCGTCTGGTGACGCAACTATTCAGACCTCATCGAGGCTATGCACAAACGTACTTTGACGACATCTTTGTCCATTGTCGTGCAACGAACGGTCGATCTGATGTGGATAATCACATTGATCGTTTACGAGCGGTGCTCGAGTGCATGCGTACGAATAAATTGTATGCAAATGCATCTAAGTGCATCTTTGGTGCAGAAGAGATTCCCTTTCTAGGGTGATTCATTGGGAAGCGAGGCCTTCGAGTGGACCCCGCTAAGATAAGGGCCATAGTCGATTGGCCGGTTCCAAAGAACCAAAAAGGTCTACGTAAGTGGCTTGGCCTTGCCAATTACTTGCATAAGTATAGTGAGAATTACGCAGATATGGCTCGGCCATTATCCAATCTCCTTAAGAAGGATGTGGATTAATGTTGGGGTAATACCGAACATGATGCTTTTCAAGCAGTTAAGGAAAGTCTCCTTCATAAGCCAATACTGGCTTTGCCCGATCCTGATCGGCCTTTCAGTGTCGTCTTTGACGCATCTGACTTTGCCATAGGCAGTGCTTTGTTACAAACAGATGTCGATGGACGCGAACGCGTCATTTGTATTCAAATCTCGACAGCTCAAAGCTGCTGAAAAGAACTATCCAGTTGATGACAAAGAGCTACTTGCTATGAAGTACGCTCTAGTCAAATTCAGAGTACATCTGCTTAAGTCCAAGCCATTTGTGATCTATACAGATCATGCATCATTGTGCACTGCGACACAGTCGCCGCATCGCTCTCAGAGAATGGCTCGTTGGCTTTCATTCTTTGCCGAATATAATTTTGAAGTGAAGTATAAGCCAGGAAAGCAAAATGCTTTGGCTGATACGCTATCGCGCCGACCTGACTATGAGCTTGCTCACGTCACTACGCTGTTATCTTCAGTCACTGACTTAATCCGTGCGGCTTATGCCAAGGATGAACAATGTGTAGCTTTGCTACGTGCTCTTGGGAGCAAGGAGTTTAAAACCTTGGACATAGAATTGTCGGCACGTTTACGTGCGAGGCTACATCAATATTCTATCGATAATGGCCTGTTGCGCTATCGCACAGATATTGAGGATAAATCTCGTATCGCTGTCCCTCATGATGAGGAATTGAAGTATCGAATACTCTATGAGGCACATGATACTGTTTTAAGTAGTCATCTCGGTCGTGAGAAGACCTATAGCTCAGTGAGCAAGGCTTATCGGTGGTCCAAACTTTACAAGTGGGTGATCACCTATGTGCATACGTGTGAAACGTGTCAACGGGTGAAACCCTCAGCACATGCGGCGGTGTCGCTGGCTAGTCTGCCTGTACCCACTGGGTGTTGAGAGTCTGGACTTCGTGTTTGGCCTACCGAAAGATTCGGATGGCAACACTGGCATTGTGGTCTTTGTTGACCGATTGAGCAAGATGGCTCATCTAGCGGCACTGCCGGACTCTATTGATGCCGAAAGTACAGCGAAGCTGTTTATCGACCGTATGTTTCGACAACATGGTTTGCCAGTAGAAATTGTCTCTGATAGAGATTCCCGCTTCACTGGCAAGTTTTGGAAGTCCATCTTCAAGGTGCTCGGCACCCGTTTCGACATGTCCACAGCGGATTATCCGCCGACCAATGGTCAAACTGAGCATGTTAATCGCGTCATTAATGACATTTTGCGCAGTGTTTGCGCTGATAAGCCTAAGCGTTGAAGCTCCATGCTCCCTGTTGTTGAGTTTGCGTTGAAAAACGCTGTTCATGCCTCTACAGGCTATACTCCGTTCTACGCAAACGGTCTTACCCACCCTCGCGTTCCGTTAACGCTACCACTATGTGGTTCAGGGCTTGGTGGGGGCGAGGTTGCCGATCGGGTTGCTGATACTGTTCAAAAAAAAACAGGTAGGCGTGTTTCTCGCAACGCGATTGAATGTATTAGGACATGTGCGTGACGTAATGGCTGAAAGCCAAGACCAACAAAAAAAACATGCAGACGCTAAAAACGGAGGTTGTATTGAACGTTATCAGGTCGGAGACCAAGTATTACTTAATGCTAAAAACCTATCTACAAGTGTAGTGTCCGCTGTCATAAAGACGAAGTTGCATCCACGCTTCATTGAACCATTTACGGTCACTCCCAAGAAGGGACTTGTGTATACGCTAAACCTTCCGCGCAAATTGCGCACACACCCAGTGTTCTACGTAGGCTTACTTAAGCCATACCGGGACCCTTCCCATGTGAACTTGGAGGCGCTTGCGCCGACGACGAGGGCTGTGCCCGGATAGCTGTAAGCGAATCAGCAAGTCCAACTGAGCCTCGCTCTGAGTTTGAGCCCGCTCCATCGCCTGAAGGCGGTTTTTCATCGCATCCAGCATGCAATGGATCTTACCCAAGATCTCTTGGAGACCCTTCACTTCGAGAACCAATATCTCGTGGTCCGCCACCGGTACACCGGCCACCCACGACGCTACTCGATGAGCATGGGAATCGTCAGTTCCATGTCGACAGACTACTGAAACGACGTCATCGTCATGGCCAATACCAGTATCTGGTATAGTGGCGAGGGTACCCTGAGTCGGAAAACTCATAGGAGTACGAGATACTCCTTCGGCAAGATTGCCCATACGCCTTGGATGTTTTTGAACATCGTGGCCAGGGTCATCTCGAAACCAAGGCCGTTTCCCACCACTAGTGGTGTGGGTTGGCTGTATGGTGGTCACAGTCTGACCAGCACTCGCGGCTACCGTAGTAGCCGAAGCATAGCGCGTGCGATTGCGCAATTGGCCTCTGGCCGTAAGCTTGGCATAATCATACCGAAGCTTGCGTTCTAGGCGCACATCGGCCACTTTGGAACTACCTCTCAGAGCATACATACTGCTGAGGCGACGAGTGCGGTGCACCCAGCGAACGAAGGCGTCGTCTTCTTCGTCTGTTGTTTCGCCTGCAAACAAGAGAATGGGTATACCCTTACTCGTTGGAACCGGTGCAACACGTGCTTGCATCTCAAGGCGTGCCTTGTAATGACTTTGCGTTGTCAGATAAGGCTTCAGGTACCTCTCACGAAGTGCCTGGCCACTCGCCACTTCCTCTGGAGAACTAGCTCCAGGACCAATGGTCCACGTTGCCAACGTTTGGCCAGTCGTTTGACGTAGACGTTCCTCCACACTGGGTGGAGTGAGCACATTGTCACGCTGGTTATTAAGCGTCGTGATCATAGTGCTTTCTTCTCGTTGAACAGTCAACTGTTGCTGCTCATCGGGCGGGTTGGTGATGATTGCATCATCCGAACCGGGTGTTGAATGCGGCGCCAATGGCGCATTCGCATCATCACTTTCAGAAAACGTACATAACGTAGTAGGGGGTTGTACCTCAGTCATAGGTGTATCGGACATTATGCTTGCATCACCCGGGACACTGGTATCACTACCATAGTCCACTGCCTCCTCCATCCCGAGGTATACACAAAGAGTCTCTGACTCGTTAGACGATGAGGACATGGTGCTAAAGCTTTGTGTTACCGTGAGGTTAACTGCAAGCGCACTGACCTCGTTGAAGAACAAAGCTCGATTGACGTTTGGGTAAACGTCAGTCCGGTGGGAGAGGGTATAAAAGGGTTACACAGTGTAGGGTACCCGGTACCCTGTGTCTTAGACACACGGGATGGTATCCCACTGAAAGAGATATAGAATATCTTATCGGCTTATAGGGGCTGACGGGTGTCAGCCACAAGATAGGAATGTTCTTAAAGATCTCAATTTAGGACATGAGTGCCTAGACTAGGTAATATTAGGATTAAGATATTCTATAGAGTTAAACGTAATAAAGTTCAGTTCCCTTTTTGATCTTGTATACGACACGTGCCTTGCGAGGCGTCTTTGATCGTTGATCGTTAAGAGTTAGCACCTCTCTCTGAGATAGCTACTCTTGAGCACTAAGTGCTGTAGAATCACTGAATCGCTCAGTCCCCTGAAAAAAAGGGACCTTAAGCGTTACGCTTGTTGACTCATAGAGTCTAGTTCTTTAAAACTAATAACGCTCTTTGAGCACCAAAGCTTCCTCTGACTTAAGGAGCTGTGTAGCTCCGTTATATTGTTGGGTAAATGTACAAAACAGTGCTATAATGGGTTGGAAATTGACGTTGTATTCAGTGGCCTAGCTACTTAATAAATAATAGGGCCCATGATGGACACAAGATCGAGTTGCGAGCAAGCTTTTAACACTATCGAGCACATTTAAAA
Organism: Hyaloperonospora arabidopsidis Emoy2; assembly: GCA_000173235.2. Classification (NCBI taxonomy): domain Eukaryota; phylum Oomycota; class Peronosporomycetes; order Peronosporales; family Peronosporaceae; genus Hyaloperonospora; species Hyaloperonospora arabidopsidis. The sequence goes on from JH598085.1 coordinate 26,807, forward strand.
CAGCGTGCCCCGTGCTGGTATGCTCAGAGATACAGTTAGATATTCCCCCTCTTATTGCGAGCGATCTAACATATTACGATGATGTATAGGAAAGTTCATTCATGACGCCGTAAAACCCATCTGTCGTCTAGTCGACCGCTATAGCAAGGTTTTAAGCAACACATCGATTCACGCGCAGCAATACTGTACAAGTGTATTTTTCCTTTACCAACAACAACGCGGTCTTACTCGACCTTCATATCCATGACGAGCGTTCATGGTCTTTCCTCAAATGCCACCAAAAGAGGTCCCAAAGCAGCAGACACGCTACCTTTTTTAAATTTCCAGCGAAGGTTTCGTGCAGGGACCGTTGGACACCCATACGAGGCTAACATCACCACCAATGGCCGTGTGCTGATGAAGTTCAAGGCAACGCATGTTCTGGTAGGAGATACGGTCGGAGCCACAGACCCAATCAATTCCCGGACAGTCCGGTGGGCATATGACATCAAAAAAATTCTTCACCATGAGAAGAATCTCCCGTCGGAGAATACATGTAACGGGGTTACACAAATGGTTATAATAACCAGGTACATTGGTGTGGTACACACAGAACGAGATCAGTATCACTGATAAGGCCTACTTTGTAATCACATACGGTAAGCGATAATACCGTACCCTATCGGTTATGGTTAGGGGATTTCTATCGTAATAGGGTCTTCACAGAGGCGATGTAGTTCTGTTGTGGTACACAAGAAGAACTACCATGAGGACTGTTCGATTAGGTAGCATAGTTTTAAGGTTAAAAACGTAAATAAGGTTTGTTATCGCTATAAATCAGTAAATATATTCAGTTCCCCTTCTAATCAGTTTCAGACACGTGTCTTTCTAAGACGCCTCTGGTCGTAAGAGTTAAGTGCCTGAGTTAAGGCTAAGTACTCTTGGGCATTAGTACCATGTGATTCCTTGGAGTCGTAGTCCCCTGAACCAGGAATAGAAGATTAAGAGCTTGTACTTACACTTAGAGTAAAGTCTTACCAAGTCTGCAAGACTTGAGACCCTTTAGGTTAATACCCGCCTAATTTGATATATTAAGAAACTCTACGAGTCCTGAAGTCTTCCTCTGACGAAGGAGTTAGGGTAGCTCCGCTACAATACAGACCTTCCACGGGTGCCGTATATCTCATGGTAGCACTATCGACTTGCATACCGACGGACCCAGTTAAGACCTTCCCAAGGAAAAGGCACCGAGCACGAGCCCAGCAGTGAGCTTTATCGTGTAGGAAGAAGATTAGAGGTTGAGTCGAGTGTGCGCGGTGAGTGGCGAGTTCAAAAGGAATCCCGTTGTGGCTTCTGGAAGCAGAAATATTTTGGCGCACATACATTGGACACAGTGTAAAGGCGACGTCAATCAATGCGTCACGTGATCCAGCTGCGAAAGATTACGATGCCATGCATGCAGCCGAGACGTGCGGTATCCTATCCGTACGCACGTAGCATGAGTTTTTTTTCACGAGCATGGGAGACTGCAGAGCGTGCTGTTCTGCCAGCAATTGCACACACGACGGTGCTGTCGCATCAGGCGATACGTCTCACATGACCGATTATTGCAAGAGCTTAAAGCTAGATCAAGACACATGCTCTAGTATGATAGGTAGCTCAGGGTCAAAGAAGACAAGACATAGCTGGCGTCGAAAAACCACCATCTCTCTGACGGTCACATGGGTATTCAATGCACGATCCTGTCGATCCAGAGAGATGTTACGTTACAATCTACGCATGGGTTTCTAGCGTCCAGCCTATTGTCGCTAATTGATATTTGAGGTTCCGGCTGGCTTGAACCCATAATTCAAGCCCGTCGCAGCATAGATGGGACGGGCTGTAGAGGCGCAACAAAGCGGTTATATCTAAATAATTTGGTAGTCCCCCTGATAGTTGTTTCCGATCAGCGGGGACGTATAGCAGGATGAGAGAAATGTTGACGCACATCTTCTAAGAATGTCAGAAGCACCTAAGCGAGGAATGCTCAAATGCATCTGATGAATCTGCACCCAGCATCAGTGTGTAGTACTTAGTACTAATTAGTAGTAATTTTACCTATTTTGCAGTATTTTTGCGCGTCTATTGACAAAAATGGTCCCTAATCCGGCCGCTGCTGAGTAGCGGTATATGCACGGCCACCAATCGCTGCTTAGCTGCCAGATCTCCAATGATCAAGTCCTGATAGTGATTTACCACTAAGCTTGAGTCGATTTAAGCCACTGAGCGAATGTGACGTTGTCTAATTTCATAATTGGTAATTTACTATGTCGTGACGACTTGCTCGGTTCTTGTAATTGTTAATTTATCTCCAAAATACGTTTGTTTGTTGCTCGTTAAATAGACAGACATCTCGATTGCTATACGCTGCGGTGATGAGCATGTCATTTCTCAACGCGACATCGTTCAAATGCAATGGGTCCGAGAGGGAAGAGAAAAATGTAGATATCCTTTCACGCTTGAGCCGTGGTGTAAACGACGACGATCAACTTTGTAATGGATCTTGTTCTGGGACCAGCAGTCGACGGCACCGAATTCATTTGCACTTTCCTAATCCGATTCGCTTAGAATCATCTGCACCGGGAGAGTGAGGTTAGCACTCACAATGCAGCCTCATTCGGTCATCTGACTTACTGGTTAGAGAGCGGGTGCAGATGCGGTTTATGACGAGCGTGAGAACATGGTTTATATACTTAGCACAACGAGAACAAAGTAGATCGTAACCTACACTAAGTGCTAGGTGCATTTCATTAGATGCGATTGAGCATCTCCCTGCGTGCGCGTTGGGTTGTTGAAAGTAGAATCTTAGTAGACGTTTAGGCGTCGGTCTGATGTAACAGTGACTGTAAGGAGGGACAGGGGTCCATTTTCCAAGCCGCTCTTGTATGTTTGAAATAAACATCTTCCAAAAGAATTTCACATTGCCTCCTCCGGCATGAAAAAGATAGCTGGCTACACATAGGTTGCTTCCTCTGGCTTACAGCGGATAGCTTGGTACAATGATACATAGGGCACATCGTACATGTTAAGGTTTCGAGAAGGATTAAAAGTATAGAATTTTCAAATTCACCACACGTTTTTGCTAGTTCCACTACAGTACCCATGGTTACACCCCTAACAAATTGAAGCTATCAATACGGCATATTTGTTTGCCAATATCGACCACATTACCCCAATCTAACCCCTAGTTAAGACCTTTGCAACTTTCACCACAAGCTTTGTCGATTTACATTATCAGAGCCGTCTAAGCCCTTAAACGAGTTGATGCTAGAGCGACACTGGCAGCTTCTGCTCGCGGAGAAAGCGATGGGCTATGAAGTCCAAAAGTTGCCATGTCAAGCAACCATAAGTATATAGCGACAGTGAAGTACAATGACACGTTCTACAATGGAGTGACATATCTTTAATAGCATTTAAGGCTGCACCAGTTGCATCACATCCATCTATTTATATATTCAAGTAGTATGTGTGGCGTGTCTGACTCTTGCGAGCATCCTGAGCAGCAACATGTCTGCTATTACGATAAATGGTAAAGGGTACTTTAAAAAGGCACGATTCAATAGATAAAAAGTATCTAAACGATACTTTGATTTGACGTCACTTCTACACGCAATAGTCAGAACTATAATCTAGAAAAAAAACGCTCGTACATGACCATGTGGTATCATAAAAATTGTATTGTAGTGCAAATAGGCTGCGTGTTACGATGCCTAACCAAAGTTCAAACCATGCCATAAGCATACATGTTTCCAACGGTCTAGCCTCATGCAAGCATTATTTATATAGTACAGGCGCTCCCTTATAACAATACATTTTGTTTGCCTATAATAATGTGGTTTCGCTTATGATGGCACTATACGCATCGTCTACTTAGTGATGCCTCAATCTTCTTCATTATCACAACTTGTGGGACCAGCCTGCTGGTGTTCGTGCTGTGCGTCTGGCTGATGGAAGAAGTCGACATTATATATATCTAGCACTAAGGGTTTCTCCACAAAGTATGTGTGCCTGTCTTTTTGTTGGAGGTGAGATGTATCCGGAGCAGCACTGAAACCGTTTTACCTGAGCCAGGCATTTTTTCCGGTAGCCGAGTTGTGTAACATTGGACCTTGTGCCACAATTTTAGGGATGTAATTATGGGCAGGGGTGTGAGTGAGCGACCTCGGTCAAATGACGTTGTCACATATCCAAAGTGACATAAAGTGATCGCTATAAGATAATGTATCAAGATCTGGAGCTCGCCCTTTAATATAAGCAATTCATTCCAAGGAACGGAATAATCTTCTGTATTTTCACATTCCATTTCCAGTAGTTAGCGGCTGGCAAATGGTTTGTGTTTTGTGTGCTAAAAATATCAAACTGCTAATCGATCTTTGTATATTAAAGGTACTTCTTGATGTTATTGATGTTCTACAGACCCGAATATACAAAGAGAAACGGGAATGATCCTGCTCAAAAAACGCCGTCAACAACTAAATGCGATTGACTTCATATCATATAATTACTACTAAGAGAAATTAAATGGACGGAGCTTCCACTGCTACCAAAAGAAAAAAGTGATCATAACCTCATACTATGTCAAGTATTCACACTAAACCGCTCAAATGTACACAAAATGTGCAAAATTATGCTGCCCCTGAGTGCCTAGTATTTTCTTGTTAGCCTTTTATTTTCCCTTCATTACTTTTTAGTTAATTGAGAGCGGGGATTGGTGTGTGTGTTTGGCTTCCACTCAGTACATCCATCTACTGGACACCGAAAGAGTGGTCAGAAGCCAATAATGGTGCTTTACATTGTTGGGCTAGGTCTTGGCGACGAGCAGGACGTCACGCTTCGCGGTCTGAACGTAATAAAAACAGCGCACAAGGTCTTTCTTGAGAATTACACGTCAATTCTGGGTGTAAAACTTGACAAACTAGTACGAATGACTGCGCCACCACCAAAGCGCTCTTGATCACATCCGATACTCTCCTTAACTTCATTACTTTTGCACGCTGTGTTATTACCAGGAAGCATTTTACGGTCGAGAAGTCCTCTTGGCTGACCGAGACTGTGTCGAAACGGGTGCAGATCAGATCTTTGCAGATGCAAAAGATCGAGACGTCGCTTTTCTCGTAGTGGGTGATCCCCTTTGTGCTACGACGCATTTGGACCTCATTCTACGTGCCAACGAGCTGGAGATCAAAGTTGAGGTGATCCATAATGCATCTGTCATGGGTGCAGCTGGTGCTTGCGGTCTCCAGCTCTACTCCTTTGGACAGACAGTATCGATTCCGTTTTTCCGGGACGAGTGGCGTCCCGACAGCTTTTACGAAAAGATTCAGTACAATCGTCGCGGTGGTATGCACACACTTTGTCTGCTGGATATCAAGGTAAAAGAACCGGACTTTGAAGCCATGTGCCGGGGACGCACTGTGTTCCTGCCGCCTCGCTTCATGACGGTGAACCAAGCGCTCGAGCAGCTCCTCGAGATCGAAGAGAAGCGGCAAGAGGGAGCGTACACAAAAGACACAATGTGTGTGGGTATGGCTCGGCTCGGTCAGAAAGACCAAACGATTCTTGCTGGGACCATGGAGGAGCTCTTTGCTGCTGACTTTGGCGCTCCTCTACACTGTCTTGCGATCACAGGCGAAGTGCACCCGCTTGAGGAAGAGGTGCGAAGTAGTCTGACATGAGTATGTAATCCTGCTCTAATTTTGCGACGTGTCGATTGTGTTTGATATGCTACAGATGCTCAAGCAGTTCCTTGTAAAACAATAGCGATGGACGATCATGGTCAGAAGAATCGATTTTGACTGCTTTCATTGTCGCCATTCTACATTCGTGCCTTTTCATTCAAGATACGCGAAAGCTTTGCCTCTGATACAGACAAATTGTGAACGGTGCAGTCTGGAAGCGGTTCTAGGGACCACAGCGCAGACCTCGTGTGCCGACCAGGTATGACATTCCTAGCAGTCATGCAATCATGAGCAAGCTGTTCAGCCACCCAGATGATAAATGCCACAGATTCCGCGGGTACTATGGGCTTATATATGAAAGGTGTACGTTTGTAAGCGGGAAAATCTGGCTGAAGTAAGAAACCAACTTTAGTTTGCAAAGCCTACTCGTCCACGATGCATGCCAGGCATATCATCAAATTTGAAGCCTACCCTGCACCGTTGCGTGATCGTCATGAAATGACGCTAGCCGATGAATCAATAGTGTTTGATTCTTGTCACACTATAGAATGGTATCTCGATCCAGGTCAGCTCTTAAGTTTAGGTATTAATTTTTACCAGCTTTTACTTACGCGACTAAGTTTGCACAGCATTTCACTCCAGCAGCTTCCGGAAAATACGCAGAATGTAGAACCTCGTGTCCGCGAGCGTGTTGAAGATAACACAATTTCCGCTCGCTACTCCCCTTGACTACAAATTTGCTGCATAGGTGACAGACGATACAGGGCTTCTAAACGTACCCGATCTCTCAACCTAGGCATTCATCAAATTACGAATCGGGTCAACCTTGTCGTCACGATGTGACTTTGCCGATCTACACTAACAAACGCTAAGCATCGAAATTCCTATGCTTTCACATGTGTACTTTCGTTTGACAGTTATCGGTTCTTGTGCGTTATATGTGTCCTTATCCGTATACGAAATTGTTGAAGTTGATGTGTTTGCGCCTACTAAAAGGAATCGAAGAAAGTTTTCTGTGTGCAATCTTTCCCTCGAGATAAATTTATGCTGTACTAGGCGTCTTAGGTCTAGACTATCGGTGGACTACTGAGAGAATGTTTAGTGCATTTGAATTACCTCGTCCATTCGATTCTTATCCTGAATAGTGTCCATATTTGTATGGCGACTTAGTTGTCACTGATCTCGACTTTACGTGTCGTCAGGTGCTGCTTCGTTAGTACATACGTCGTGAGTGAGCTTTTTTGCAATACATCTTGATGCGAGACCGTCAAGAGGTGGTCAACTTTTGCAGTCTCGACTCGTGCTG
>JH598085.1:35047-53118 GCA_000173235.2 Hyaloperonospora arabidopsidis Emoy2
GGTGGATTGTGTACGTTGAAACACGCGATCGATTAAAACACGACTATTACGGATACGCGTGCAAGACGTAAACATATTTGCTTCACCTGTTTCATTGTGGATCCTCCCTTGCACTCTGCATGCATTCTTGTCGGACTGTAGTAAGATACAAATAATTGCAGGCGAAGTTCGACATACCGCAGGCCAGCACATCGATGCTGCTACCTGAGCTCGTGAATGCACTGCTGTTGTATACTCGACTGTAATCGATCCAGTGTAGAATGGCAATCAGTACGCGAGCGCCGCTTTGACAACCTTCTGTGCATTAATGCGGCCGTAGCCATACTGATTGTTGGGGAAGGTCGTATCCGCGGTCCCACCGCATATTCGATTCGCTTTCGGCAGCGCCCGTTCCGTCGAGTTTATAAGGATTGTCCTCATGCTATCAAAGTTCAGTCCGGGGCGGACACTCAACGCCAACGCGATTGTACCGGAAAGGTGTGGCGCGGCCATGCTCGATCCCGACATTAACAAATAGTCCGAGTCGCTGCCGTTCCATGCCGAGCGAATTCTTACTCCAGGAGCGGTAAAGTCAGGCTTTATCCGTCCATTCACAGAGGGGCCGAGACTACTGAATGAGCCGATGACGTCGCTAGCATCCGTGGCTCCAACAGAAAAAGTGTCGGCCATATCACCTGGAGACACCACAGTACGACACCCAGTGGCACCCGTGTTGCCTGCTGCAAAGACCGAAAGGATGCGGGCAGCAGCCCAAGCGTCAAGACTTGGCTGAAAGTATGAAAGACCTTGGCCGACGCCCCAACTATTGTTCACGATATGTGGCGCTTTTGTGGGGTCGCAGTTCTTGCCGTTCGTATCGGTCGGGCACAGCATGAACTGCGCACATGCCATCAAGATTGTCAGCGGGCAAGCTGCAGCTTTACAACCCTTGCAAGTCATCCACTTGGCTCCAGGAGCAACTCCCACTCCCTTCCCTCCAACAATTGTTGCTACCGTATGTGTACCATGTCCATTGGGATCGAATGGAATCGCCGTCTTCTCTGCTGGATCGTACCAACCATAAGCACCCACCCAGTTGCTCTGCAAAGTTTCGTGGGTATGGCGCACACCCGAATCAATAGTTCCGACAATTATGCCTTGGCCGGTGTTGTTTGTAGCCCAGACACTTGTCGCTTCAATTTTAGTGGCACCCCACGTTGCAGCATCAGTATTGCTGAGAGTGTTAGCAGTCAGTTGAGGAGAGGCAGTCTCCAGATCGATGATAACGTCATAGATGATCTCCTTTACCCCCACAAGCGCAAGGATACTTTCAGCCAGACCGACTGGGGCATCCGAGACTTCGATCGTGTTGCTTATCCAATGACTTTCGAACTGAACACCCAACAGGGACAGCAGCCGAATTACCGGTCCCTGACTTCGTCGTGCATGTAGTTGCAGTGCAGTGACAATACTCTCAACGTTCTGGATCCGCTGCTCTTCTGTCCACACTCCAGTGTCGCCGTTGGCTGCTGCTTGTAGTACTGCCTTTGTATCGTCTTCCATGACGATGACGATACGATCTGGATCGTACAGGAGTGAGCCGACAACTTTCACCAACGAACTGGCTGTCGTTGATACGGTTGTCGTTACCACTCCTAACAAGTCATCAAGTAATCCTGTCTGGATACTGGATGCTACTAGCATTGTTGTGGTTGGGACCGTCAGCAGGAATAGCGAAAGAACTAGACGTGTCATGTTATGGGTTTACAGCAAAAATAGTGCCTAAAGCTGGATGATGAAAACAACGCTGCAGGAACGGTGATCGCAAAATACTTGCAAGGTGAAACGATAAGTGATTCTGAACAGCATGTACAGTACAGCAGGGACAGACGGACGACCACCAGAGTCATCGAGGTCCTAGCAAGCTGAGGTGGTGCCCTATTTCGTTACGGTTTTTTAAATCTCACAAGAGGATGGAAGGTGTCAAAATCCGTAAAAGTACTCGTGATAACGAACATGCAAACGCTTACAGGCTCTGTACTTCTGCATTTTGTCAGCTAGAAGCTGCTCATTGACTTCCGTTGTTGTCATTATACACATCTTTCGCCTTCTAGTCGAAGGTAAAATACATAGCGATACACTGCTGGGGTCTTAGCATGACCACGTGTCCAAGCGACCCGACTCGTTATATCGAGCTTACCGAAACGAACAAAAAGTGGGGACCGTCCGACCTTGGTCGTTTCGGTCGTTGCGACTTTCGTCGTGGACGTCACGGTTTGTGCCTGTCCTGCGGTTCTCAGTTCGAGTGATGATAAGGCTGAGGACAGTCACTGCGATCGGTTTTTCGCGCGAACTACCGACAAAAGTTACTCTAGCTCGTCGTGCAGAGCGTATCGCCAGCCTTGCTTATGGGAGACGTCGTTGTGGTTGTCTGCAGACATGAGTCAGACGTCTAACGTGGCAGTGCTTAAGGCAACGTGCAAGGCTTTTCGATACGCGACGGTCGAGCTGTGGCTCAACGTTATGGCACCATCTGCCAACGAATAGAGAGAATTGACGATTGCGTCTGTCTTATACCAACAAGGTGCACAATTTACGAATACTTGCTGCCCATCCAACACGGCCTATTCATCACCGTGTCTTCACAGTGCAAGATTGGTAGTTTCTACGTCTATTTCGTTTCCTTACTCCCTCAAAGCACCTACACGCCTTGTTTGTTGATGTCGAATCAGCAATCTCATGTAGAAATGTGCTCCTTCATCGCTGCACGCGTCAGGAAGCGATAACTGTCATGCTCATCACTTTCGACAATACTAAATACGAATAGGCTACTGACTGCAAAATATCATCTACATTTGCATTGACTTCACATTGTGCCAGCAGAAAAGTGAATGGATGGCCGTGTGTTGGTCTGAGCAATCGAGTCTTCTGTGAAAAGAAGTGGGCTGTGCGCGGTTCGAGCCGTCCATGGACTGTGAACCGTGAACCGTGTGGCAACAAGAAGACAACATCGACAAACGTCAAGTACATGGCAACATTGCCCAATTTCCAGCAATCTGGTATATAATTAAATTCGGCTAATTAACGTGTCGTAAATAAGTATACACATAAGCTGAGCCTGCTCAAAAGAATTGTTTACTATTGTCCAGCTTATACAGGTTAGATGTTCTACGAAATACAGTATAACGTCGAACACTTACGACCTGCGTAGACTCAGATAAGTCGCCAACCTCTCTGCGAACCTTTGGACTTTTTTGCAGTCAATGCTTGTCGTGTGACCTGCGTACGTATGTCAAATCCCAATTCAACGCAAGACAATGATACCACCAACACATAGTACTCGAGGGATGACGACTGATAAAAGGTATGAAGCCCGAGTAAAGCTTAAATAGTTGTTCGGAGCCATCGTATTAACTGTATGCGAGGAGCTGCAATGAGGAGTTTGCGCGTGGCACTCGCGTGTTAACGTCACTTTACTTGGTGAATTGCTGCTGGAGTCTACCAATGCGTAAATTTCATTTGATATAAAACTGCTATTGACATGAGATCAGACCAAGTTTCATGATGTTTTTGCAATGTAGCCTTCTGAATCTCCCATGTTGATTTGGAACGTCGTTACCGCGCATTTTAGCTTAGCTCAAATAGGAGCAAAAGTACCACAGGATACACCCGATTCAGCCGCAGCGCTTAAGTTCGTGCGTGATAAATCGAACAAAATGTCGAAACGTGTAAACGAATCGCGCACACACCAAAACATGGCGTGAAAGACGCTTTGTCAATCAAACACGAATAATTGATCATTTCGACGTAGACCACCTCCATCATCACCATTATTCGTCGAAACTCAATAAACAGTTATTGACCGGTAGCTTCCTATCTTGAGATGGCCTCCTCACAGTCATTCGGTAATGCCCAAGCTGGTGCCGATACAGACATGAGCTCGGGAGGCGTTGGTATGTCCAATTACGATGAAGAAAAAGGTAGTGTTAATGCGTGATAGGGTGGAGTTTATTTAAAACGTTTAAACACTGCTATAACTCGAGCCTGTTTGTTTCACCAGCAAAATGTGCCGCGTTTCTGCTAAATTTTATGTCGAACCTGGATGAGCCCGCGCTGGGCCCCAAGTATGTGCGGATGATGGTGCGACGTTGTGCGGGACTCCAGTTGTCGTTTTGCCGCTTTTGACGCGTGTATCAACTGTTTTTTCTGGTATAACAGCAAGAGGTGGCGAATCGAGAACGGACGTCCATCGCCATTTCGTTGGACGACATGCAAATTGTATATTTGTTTAAACGATTTTACTAGTCATGACTTCAACGAACATGCTGACTTGTCGTTCTTGTCACTGCTTTTACTCAACATCCTGGCTGCAGTTTGAAAAGGACGACGCAACGTTCGTGACGCGCATCGTCCGCAACGCTCGACGATACATTTCGCTCTTCTCTGACGCAGTGGACGAGAATCTGCCACCTCCGACACGAGATATCTCGGACTTTCAAGACGTGCTGGATGTGCTACGAATGACAAGAGCTCAGGAAATGGCTCAAGATCATCAGACCAATGACAGTGAAGGAGACGGCAGCCACGCGACGGCTCCGATTACTGCACACGTGTTCCCGCCTGCTCTGATGCGGCGTTTCGAGGTGCATTTGATTCCTGGTGTCAAGCTGAAAGCTGTGCCGATCCGGGAAGTCAAAGCAGCCAAAGTTGGAGCTCTTGTACGCATCAAGGGAATGGTGACGCGAGTATCGACTGTAAAGCCGCTGTTGACAGTGGCGACGTACACGTGTGAAGCTTGTGCTTACGAAGTGTATCAGGAAGTCAAGGCGCGGCAGTTTAACCCACTGACACAATGTCCAAGTGAACGCTGTCAAACGAACAGAGCGCAGGGTCGTTTGATCATGCAAACGAAAGCCTGTAAGTTCGACAAGTATCAGGAAGTCAAGTTCCAGGAACTCCCGGATCAGGTGCCAATGGGACATATCCCTCGATCACTTACAGTGTATCTGCGAGGCGAGCTCACGCGAACGTGCGAGCCGGGTGCTCTGGTCACAATCTGCGGTGTATTCTTGCCGTTACCGTACTCGGCTCAAAGGCAAATGCAAATGGGTCTCGTCACGGAAACGTATTTGGAGGCAACTGATGTGGTGAATCACAAGAAGCGGTACTCGGCTATGGAATCGTCAGAGGCAATGGAGAGTGCCGTCCTGCGATTACAGGAAGGCGCTGAGAATGTCTACGAGGTGCTGTCACAGTCACTGGCACCAGAAATATACGGTCACGAAGACGTGAAGAAGGCGCTCTTGTTGTTACTTATTGGCGGCGTGACAAAGCGTATGGATGAGGGTATGAGGCTACGTGGCGATCTAAATGTGTTGCTCATGGGCGATCCTGGTGTAGCGAAGTCTCAGCTGTTGAAGCACATTGCAATCGTCGCTCCACGAGGCATTTACACGACAGGAAAAGGTAGTTCTGGTGTTGGTTTGACGGCTGCGGTGGTGCGCGACGCAACAACAAAGGAGATGACACTTGAGGGTGGTGCACTTGTCTTGGCGGACATGGGAGTTTGCTGCATCGATGAATTCGATAAGATGGAGGAAGGTGATCGCACAGCTATTCACGAGGTGATGGAGCAGCAGACCGTTAGTATTGCCAAGGCAGGCATTACGACGACGCTGAATGCGCGCACTTCCGTGCTTGCAGCTGCAAATCCGATATATGGTCGCTACAACAAGAAGCTCAGCGCCTCGCAAAACATCAACCTCCCAAACGCGCTGTTGTCTCGCTTCGACCTCTTGTTTTTGTTACTGGACATTGCCAATTACGAAAAGGATGAAGCACTTGCGCGCCACGTCACGTATGTCCACCGCTTCTCCCGCAACCCCGAGATGAAGTTTGAGCATGTGCGACCTGAGGTGTTGCGCTACTTCATTGCAATTGCCAAGCAATACCAGCCCAGCATCCCCGAGCATCTTTGTGGTTATATTGTTGAAGCATATGTCACACTACGTCAGCAGGATGCGAACGAACATGCTCGTGAACGACAGCAACAGCGATTTCGTCAACAGCATTACGGCAACGGTGGTGCGAATGATGCACAGACGGCCATGACGGCCCGTCAGCTGCTGAGTATTTTGCGACTTTCGCAGGCACTTGCACGGCTGCGCTTTTCCACGGAAGTGATTCACCAAGATGTTGATGAGGCCATTCGACTGGTGTACGTGTCCAAGTCGTCGTTATCAGAGCAAGATGACGCTAATGGCACTGGAAATAATGGCAAGACGGGCACAAACAGCCGAAGTAGCGGCTCTAATGATGCCACGTCCAAGATCTTTCGTTTGCTACTCGAATTCGCCACGGATCGCAACCTCAAAGTTCTCGTCATGAGTGATGTGGAGCCGGTAGTTCTGCGCAAGGGCTTTACTTCGCAGCAACTGAATGCCTGCATTGATTTCTACCAGGAGTTGGAGGTGATGCAATTGTCTTGCAACGGCATGCGGCTCACTCTCATCTAGATCAAATGTGAGAAGTTGCTGTGATGATGATATGATGGCAACGGTAATAATACGCATGGCCTGACACGGATTTCGTTATCGGCTACCCAGGCGCGTACTGCACCAAATAATGAACCCAAGTCAGAATCTGCAACACGAGGCACTACATATGATGGGCCAGAGCCAACATCTGAATGACAGAACACTCCAAAGACAACCGCCTAATGAATGCGTGTAAGGTGATGGAAGCGTGTAACAGGTAAAGTGTAGCTAGCTTGTTGACTGATTTTTCATCTGCACGCTGACTAAATGCTAATGTAAAAGTGCACTTAGAAGCGGACCATACGCTCGAGCATGCGCTTCTTGTCCTCGAGTTCACGAAGAGTGGCTTCTTCGTGGTCCTCCAGCCAGTCACGGGCGTCACGAATGGCGCTCTCAACCGTCGTGTCGCCCTTCTCACGAGCCTGCTCAATCGCGCGGTAAATGAATTGCTCCAGGTCGTTACGGGCCTCAATGCGACGCAACATCTCCGCGTCGTCCTTCTTAAACTTGTCGGCCTCGGCAACCATGCGGTCGATATCCTCCTGGGTCAAACGGCCGCGGTTATTAGAAATCGTCGTCTCCGCCTTCGCACCCGTCTTCTTGTCGCGAGCAGACACGTTCAAGATACCATTCGCGTCAATCTCGAACGTCACCTCAACCTGCGGCTCGCCTCGTTTCGCACGCTCCAAGCCCGAAATGTTGAATTCGCCCAGCTTGTTGTTCGACTCAACGCAAGCACGCTCGCCCTCGTAGATGCACACGTCCACGGACGTCTGGTAGTCCTCTTCCGTCGTGTACACGCGGGTTTTCCGCACAGGGATGGCCGTGTTGCGCTTAATGAGCACCGACATGACCTTGCCCACAGTCTCAATACCCAGCGACAGCGGCGTCACGTCCACCAGCAGCAACGAGTTGGTCGCATCGTTGCGGATACCATCCAAAATCGCACCCTGCACAGCGGCACCGTAAGCCACGGCCTCGTCCGGGTTAATCGACTTGGATAGCTCCTTGCCGCCAAAGAGGGACGAGAGCATCGTCTGCACCTTGGGGATACGCGTGGAACCTCCAACAAGCACAAGCTCCGTCACGTTCTCGGGCTTCATCTTGGCATCCTCGAGCACCTTCAGCACCGTCTCCTCGCAGCGCTTGAACAGCTCTTCATTCAGCGACTCAAACTTGGCACGGGTGACCGTGGACGAAAAGTCCACACCCTCGAACAACGAGTCCACTTCCACCGACGCGCTTGTGGTTGTCGAGAGCATGCGTTTGGCCGACTCACATGCCGTTCGAAGACGACGCATGGCACGAGCCGAACTCGACGGGTCCAGGTTGCGGTTCTTGCGCTTGAACTCTGCCAGGAGGTACTCGACCATGTTGTTGTCAAAGTCCTCACCACCAAGATGCGTGTCACCACCAGTGGACTTGACCTCGAAGATCCCGTTCTCAATCGAGAGGATCGACACGTCAAAGGTACCACCGCCCAAGTCGAAGATCAGCACGTTGCAAACTTTGCCGTCCGTGCCAGCATTCGTGTCGAGACCGTAGGCGAGAGCCGCAGCCGTCGGCTCATTAATGATACGCTTCACGTCCAAGCCAGCAATGGCGCCAGCATCCTTGGTCGATTGACGCTGCTGGTCGTTAAAGTACGCAGGCACCGTAACAACTGCCTGGGAGATGCTTTGGCCAAGGAACGCTTCCGCCGTCTCCTTCATGCGCAAGAGCACCATAGACGAAATCTCTTCCGGCGTGAAGCTCTTCTTCTCTCCCTTAAACTCCACTTCAATCAACACCTTGTCATCGTCGCCCTCCTTAATCTTGAACGGGAAGTGCTTGGCGTCCTTCTTCACGACTTCGTCACTGAAACTCCGACCAATGATCCGTTTCGCGTCAAACACCGTGTTCGTGGCATTGCCAGCCGCCTGGATCTTGGCCGCTTCACCGATCAGACGTTCGCTGTCATTGAACGCGACCCACGACGGCGTCGTGCGGTTGCCTTCACTGTTAGCAATGATCTCCACTTGACCATCTTTCCACACACCGACGCACGAGTACGTCGTACCGAGATCAATACCAATGACCTCCGAGAAGCCCTTCTCGGCCCGCTTCGCCCGCTCTTCACGCTCTTTACGCGCTTTATTAATCTTCTCTTCAATCTCCATGCGCTTCATCTTGCGCGTGGCTTCGTCCATCTCGACGCCGCTAATCTCCTCGTCCTGCACTTGCAGCGCCGCTTGAGCTTGGGTAAGCCCCGCCTGGAGCGCGCGGTTGCCCTTCTCCACCGTCAAGCCTTCCGTGTAGGCGCCAATGGCTTTGGCGTAGTTTTTAATGTAGAAATGCGCGGCACCGAGACGAGCGTAGCCCTTGGCAAACATCGCGTCCAGTGCAATGCACGACTTGGCGTCCTGCATGGCAGGCGTGGCTTGCCCGGCCGATAAATAGGCAGCCGAGCGGTTCGAGAAGTAAATCACGTTGCTGGGCTCGTACGCGATGGCGGTCGTAAACTCTTTGATCGCAGTCGCGTGGTCGCCCGCAGCAAACGCGGCATTGCCTCGCTCTTTGGCTTCCGCGCCAAGCTTCACCCGTTCGTCAGCGGGGACGCTCGCGTACACGTCCTTCGTGGTCTTACGGGTGCGACGCTTGGGAGCCATTGCAATTGAGGGGGGGAAGAGGGGGAGAGGAAGAGAGGAAGAGAGAGCGCAACTTGCTCGCAAGTATCCGAGTTGGAAAATGACGTCGAGGGCTTGAAGCGCTCGGAACCAACCGCTGGCAGGTGGCGTTTAAGGGCCAGTCATTCGTTGATTTGAGCCGTTTAGGTCGCTTTTGGTGATGTGCATTGGATTTGTTGGAAGAGGGACCGATTTCTACGTGACTTTTCAGTGGTTTAGGAGGTGGGCGCTCGCGACGTGCTCATTATTTGGGACTTTTTTCGTGAATCGATTATTGGCCAGTAGTTTTGTTTTGCAGATATTTAGATAAAAAAAATAATCTGATTTCGATACCGGGAGTGTACTTGATATTGTAGGTCAGATGGGGAGGCATAGTAGTTTGAGACTACGCCTGTCGGTTGAGTGCGATACAGCCCAAACGTCGGCGAGAAGCGTGTATCGTAGCAAAAGTTGGTGACTGCTTGATAAATAGGCACTTTATTATTTAGCGATCTATAGAATGCCGGTATAAGGGCAGCGTTGATGCAGTAAATCGGAATCTGGTAAAAATACGTAGATACATGTAAGAGCACAGCCATTTAGCGCACTGTATTAGTTAGATACAGCTAACAATCCAAGCGAGAGGTGCGTTCTGTGATTGCAAATACTATGGTCTCGTATCGGGCTGAGCAAATCAGGAGTGATCCTACCGGTACTAACAGCAAGGACGGTAATAAAACCGATATTTTGCGATCCAGGAACTACCTCCGTCCCGTTTCAATTGACCGATTTCAATGGTCAAGGCCAGGAAAGCTGATGCTGATCTCGTCTTCTCAACGTACCAAGGCGAGAAGCAGCTCGCCGAGCTAGTGAAGCTAATCGACAAGGACTTATCCGAGCCTTACTCGATCTTCACGTACCGCTACTTCCTATACAATTGGCCACAGCTAAGTATCCTAGCGCGAGTACAGCACAAGCTCGTGGGCGTTATAATCTGTCGCCAAGAGCCCCTCGGCGCGACTCCCGAGGAGACCGGAGACGACGGACTAAACGGTCCGAATGATCCAAAACAACGACGGAGAGGGTACATTGCCATGCTAGCGGTAGAAAAGCAGTACCGTCACCGCGGTATCGGCTCTCAGCTGGCGCAGAAAGCGATCGAGCGGATGCGGGGCAACGGCTGCGAAGAAGTGATGCTCGAGACGGAGATTGCCAACAAAGCTGCCATCCGGTTGTATGAGAATCTGGGCTTCGTGCGCGACGAGCGTTTGGTTAAGTACTATCTAAACGGGGGCGATGCATACCGTCTGAAGCTCTGGCTGCAGTAATACCTCGTACTTCGACCGTTGGGTGGTTCCAGCCTGATTACACTGTACCGGTAATGAAGTCAGGTGTTGTGTTAAAAGGAGATTTGTAGGTACGACCGCAGCAATTCAGTTCGTTGCAGTAATCAAAAGAATACACTGGGGTAGCTGACTCGAATTGTAAATTGCAGCCGGTTCTTTACGCCTTCAGAAAGATAGATAGCCTTGGTGAGCATTCTGATAAGTGTGCTAAGTTTAGATGGACCATGTCGTGCCGAATTTTTGCTTCTTTTTGCGTGTAACCATGTCTCGTGGCGATGCGATGATGAATTACGATAGCCGTTCAGACCGCAGATTTTCAGTTGCGTAGTGGCTCACATTGTCTATGATTCTATGTCGTTTATAACTCAAAGTGTGGTGAGTCGTTGAAAAATTCCTCTTGGGCTATACACTGCCACATTATGAGCTACCCAGCACCCGTCTGGTGTTGAGGTCTCGCCTTCGAGATGTCGTGATAATTCAGCACTGACATGTTTTGACCACGCTTGCCCTGCATCTGGATAAACGCTACACAAAAAAGGATGACTAGGATACGTTGTGCGATTAAGCGCGACTTGACACCTAAAATATTACAGGGGAATTGTTGCGAGCCCGAAGGGTGAAGCTATTAGTGAGTGTGCGCAAGGTTGTATGCCAAACTTTTAAATCGTACTTATTTGTGTGTGTGTCTGTAAATAACGCGGTTAGGTGTAGTTTACCCGTACTAAGTGCGATCTAGCCTGTCCGCACCACATAGGTATAGTAGGTATAGAGGTGTATATGTAGTCACTATTTCGCGAGGTCACTATTGTGGCACACGCTTGTGATTGGTTAAAAAAAAGACTAAAGGTGAATATGATCACATAAGGACATGCTGGCTGCGTAGTGACTGCTGCTTTATAGTGTTTTGCAACTTGATTCAGTTCTATGAACTGGATTACTTATATCAAGGGGCGAGCTCCAGAGCATATTCCCCTATCTTATACCCATGTCCCAAGTACTTTCACCAATGCACAAAGGCTCGAAATTTGCCAGTACAAGGCCAAGAACATAAAAATGAGCCAAAGTGTTCTGGTGAGCTTACAGTGAATTTGCATTTCAGATCACCCAAAAATGTCATCTCTCTCATAATCATAAGCGCACTTATCCAGAATCTATGACAGAAAACGAACTTTTCGCCAAAAGCCGAGAGGTGCTTAAAAACTAAAACTAAAGGTAGGCCTGTCAACTTGGGTGCTTCAATGTCAAACAAGGCGTGTTTCCCTAATTGATAAAACTATCGAGGTCAAGGCCTAGGTGTTTTCTGAACGCCTCAGCCTACCTGAGGACATCATCAAGATCTCCAGTGGATAGATGCAACGCTTCCAGAAGCTATACAAGCTGCGTAGCATCAGGATTTACGTCAAGAGTAGTTCATCAAATGAGGAAGCCATGGATGCAGCATTGCCTGGACTTCGGGCTGTAATTGCTCGCTATGAGCCGTATGATGTTTTCAACATGGACAAAATTAATGTGTGAGAATTAAGGAATCTTTATTTAGGCTAATGCTGTACTTTACTGAAAATGATTTAGGTCTATTTACAACATGATATAGAGAAGACAGTTTCATCGAAAGTGATTGAGGATCTCAAGAAATAGAAGGTCAGAGTTAATTCAATTCCTAAAAAAATTTGGAATTTAGAATATTTAGTTCGATAACAGTTTATCTCCCTTTCATATTTAGGTTCGGATCTCTATTGCCTTCATGGCCAATGCGGATGGTACTTCAGATGTCCATCCGTATGGCTGCCACCACCCATAATTCCCTGAATTCTTGTATATAGTAGTTTAGTACACTCAGGCACTTAGCCCCTCCCTTTAATTGTGCATTTATACATAGGAATATGGTTTCCTTTGCTCAGAATTATTCTCGTATAACTTTTCTGCCCCTCGGAAAACTCATAAACTTCCGCTGGTTATGAGTTACGAGTAATGAGTTAGCGACCATAAATCGAGCATGGTGAAACGCAATTTGTATGAGTTATACGATTCATAAGTTATGATGATATGTTTTTCGAGTAATGACTGTACTACACGCTCTTGTATACGGATAGTAGGAGACTTTTCTAGCCGTAACATCGATATAAAGTGTGAGAATTAGTTCGGAGGGAGCAGCTGATTCGTAAACTTTCCCACACGTACTTACCTGTCCCTTTCCGACTTCTGCGCTTTCGGTAGCCGACGTCGACTTCGCAGTCCAGAAGTCACACCTTTGTCCACATCGTTTTTATCATACTTTGCTCAACATTAATCGCTTAGGTATCCGAAATAAAACTGCATGACAGGATCAGTACCTGTAACGGGGTGCCTCCGTTACATGATATTTTACATAAGGTAAATATCAAATATGAATATTATGTTAGAACAGACATCATAATCTCACAATAGGATAGGGGAGCAAGCTCTGTGGCTCGCCCTTTGATATAAGTAATTTAGCCCGGAGACCTGAATCAAGTTGCACAACACTATACAACAGTAGTCACTGAAAATGAGTATAATGACGTTAACCTCTGTAAATTAATCCTGCACAGTATACTCAGGCAAAGCGATAGGCCTTTGCTTATGATCGTCCAGCATTTACTTGTGTGATCATATTCACCCTTGATTAATTTTTAAGCAACCACGTGCGTGCGCCACAGTCGTGACCAAGCCAAAGAGTGAGTTTAAATAAACCCATATACCAATAAGGAGGGGACAGTCTAGATCGCACTTTGTACGCGTAAGTTACACCTCGCCGCTTTATTAACAACACACAGTAATACTGAAAGACAGACAGACGACTAGATAAGTAAGATCATAAAAGTTCTGCATTCACCTTGCGCATAGTCACAAATAGCTTCACCCTTCGGTCTCGCAATTATCTTAACAGATAATATTGTGATGCATTGATTGATATAGGGCAATAATATCAACCAATAAAGCCGAGCCACGACAGGAGAACGCAATGAGTGGTAAGCAGATAATTACAATACATGTTTGTATTCAGGCATAGTTAAAAGAAGACTACATAGTATTTATGAACAGGAGATTAACTATACTAAATACAGTTCGACTTTACCCTTATCTCGTTTTGAAACCTTCCTCTGCAAGATACGTGCACGTGAGATTCCAAGGCACCTGCTTACCCTGTGTTCAGAGTAAGTAGTTTGTACTGTGACAGTACAAGCGATCAGTGCCCCGTTACAGTACCAGCTAGCACCCGCCAAACAAAAACGAACTACGACGAGTACAAGGATAAATAGTGAGACGAGACAATTAATAGAGGAGGTAGTTTATCTAATGTGGACGATACATCGGTGACGTGGCTGCTGGCTACAACAAGTGGGTGATTTAGAAGCTCAAGGTGGACATCGTTACTGACTTTGTATACAAGTACCAGGAAGATGGGTACGCGACAGATCGAAGTGTATACATTGTTGAGTTCGGCCATTCTATTGAAGACGCCTGTTAAAAGTTCGTTTTAATACCAAGATTTAGTTCAGATCATTTCGCACGTGTTGCACAACAGGCGATGTTGAGAGCGAATTGTGGGGGTGGATAGAGGGGGGAGCAGAGCATTTCCCTGTATTCGCACCGTGAGTGTTAATTTGGCACATGCATTTTTTTGGCAATTAGAGGGTGCACTGATCCAGGATTGTCGTTGAGAGCGGGGGTGGGAGTAATGTGGCGGTGTGCTAGTGGTGTGGTGCTCCTATTCAAACAAAGGTTATGAGGTGGTGGAAATAATTACGAGACCGAAGGGTGAAGCTGTTTGTGACTATGCGCAAGGTGAATGCAGAACTTTTATGATCTTACTTATCTAGCCGTCTGTCTGTCTTTCAGTATGACTGTGTGTTTGTTAATAAAGCGGCGAGTTGTACCTTACGCGTACAAAGTGCGATCTAGACTGTCCCCTCCTTATAGGTATATAGGTTTATTTAAACTCACTCTTTGGCTAGTTCAAGACTGTGGCGCACGCATGTGGCTGGCTTAAAACAAACCAAAGGTGAATATGATCACACAAGTAAATGCTGGACGATCATAAGCAAAGGCTACACTCCAAGCCAAAAGTAAAGCACACCCCATGTTTTTCTAAATATCTCAGCGACTATTACGAATTAATATCTACAATTTGAACATGATAGATAAGTGAGTGGCTTAAATATGGTGCATTTGTAATCGACCCGTTTTTAGCAGTTCGTAGTGGTTCTCCCATTAAAATGTCGAAAAATGGACGTAACCAAAAGATAAGCCACGTTTATCCATACAAAAAGCAAGATTAAATACGAGAGAAAGACCGCTTGTTTAATGCCATTCTGCAAGTAATGGAAGAGAAAAAGAGCTGTCGATTGAAGAGCGGGGAAGAATCCGCGGTCTGCGTGGGGTTGCGAACTCTATCAAAAACATTGAGAGACGTCTTAAGCGTTCGCGTACATGTGTGCGATCTGCATTGCAGTTTCAGCAAGTAAAGAGCACGACAGGTTGTCCTACTCTTCTTACAAGCCGCGTTTTGTGGTGCGTCGTGCGAGAGACAGCAACAGGAAGTTATACGTCCGTCCAGTTGACTGACAAGCTGGAGCTCAAGTGCTCCGCGCGGATCGTCCGCCGCATCCTCCTTGGTGTAGACTGGCTTGTCTAAACTATCATCGGCCGCACCCTACCTCTCACACTCGAGCACAAGAAAGCGAGACAAATTTGCGCCAAGAGGCACGTGATGATGAAAACGGATTGGGACGCAGTTATTTTCTTGGATGAAAAGTTTAATTTCGACGGCCCCGATGGTTTCAAGAACAACTGGCGTGACCTGCGCTCCCCGCCTCGTGAGACCTTCCGTAGACAAAACGGTGGTGTATTGGTCATAGTTTGGGCCGCATTCAGTGCGAAGGGAAGCCTGAGATAGCAGTGCTGACTGGGAAGCAAGCATATGAGCAATATGTGTACACGCTATCGGAGTTTATGCTTTCATTCGCACATTTACACTACAGTACCGACTACATCTTCCAGAAGGATAATGCATCGACTTACACGTAGGAGTTGACAGCAGAATATTTGAAGAGCAACAAGTGAAGTGATAAAATGGCCAGCACGTTTACCTGATCTGAACTTAATTAAAGACGTGTGATCAATCTTGGCAGCGAAAGTGAGCGCTAACGGTAAGCAGTATTACAATGCCAACGACATAAAAACGGCTATTTTTTCTGATTGGGCAGGTATCGAGTCGGAAACCCTGCGCAACCTCGTTAATTTAATGCCAAAACGATAGTTTGAAGTCATCGAGCTGCGTGGCAAAAAGACCCATCAATGAATAAAAGCAGCCTTTCTCTCGTATTTAATCTCAATTTTTGTATGGATAAAAGTGGCTTATCTTTTGGCCACGTCCATTTTTCGACATTTGTATGGGGGACCCCCTTCAACCTGCTAAAAACGGGTCGATTACACATGCATATTTAATACAATTAGATCTATCATGTTCAAATAGCTGCTCTTAATTGTTAATAGTCGCTGAGATTTTAAGAAAACATGGGGTGTACTTTACTTTTGGCCTTGAGTGTATCGCTTTGCCTGAGTATACTGTACTGGGTTAATACAGGCATTAGGAGCATCATACTCATTTTTCAGTGACACCTGTTGCACAGTTTCTTGATTCAGTTCTCTGGATGGAATCACATTTATCAAAGGGCGAGCTCCAGAGCTTGCTCCCCTATCTTAAAAATTGTGGTGAGTGATAAAATTCCATCTTACAAATGAAATTTATTGATACAAAATTAGAGATATACACAAGTAATTGTAGGCTATAATATTGAGGCCTAGACAGAATAACGACGACAGTACCGACTACGACATCAATTTTATCGTCGTCTGAGTACAATGCGATGCAAAGAGTAGCACGTACGGAAACAAAGACTGCGATAAAATGTTTAGCCTCGCATGTAAAGTAATGTGGATCGCACAAGTAAGTCGTTGGAGATAGACTTGGCGATCAATGGGCAACTCACAGACTCCTGGGGCGGTAATCTTGGCATCACATTGATACGCCAACCTTAGGAGGTCTTCGAAGGCCGATCATGTCTAAAACAGATTATCCCCAATTAATAAATTACTGTACAAAGTATAACCACAAATCTTGAAGCTGTTTAAATCGGCATTCATCTACTTTTTCGTATGGTGATAAGTATACTTTCGGGTTGCAATGTCAACGCTGACGATCCAACTTGGCATGGAGAAGGGTGCTTACAATTCATAACCACTGTCGAAGGCGGTATAATGCAGAGCGATGCTCTCCCACCACACGGGGAGCAAGGCGGCAACTTGCGGGGAGAGCACGTGCCGGGTACGTCCGAGTATAGTAGGCAGGTTGCCGGCGGTACTGACGTGAAACCCATGCAATCCCTGGAAGTAAGGGAGGTGTGCAATAGGCAGGGTATGGGCCAGTGCGAATCGACGACCAATGGTTTTCTAGATAATCGTAATCGTGAGAGAAATGGTATAGGCGGTCCGAGTATGTACTTGTAGCGGCGGCTGGTCGAGCTTCGTACGCGAATGCTGTCATCGGCCTCGCGACTCTAACGTCCTCGGAGACCTCTACGGCGTCGGCGACCCCACCAAAATTGGCGAATTTAACGGCCTGGCTACCCCAACGGAACCGACGACCTCAACGGCCCCGGAAACCGATCCGGTCCGGCAACCACACCTCTACTCTGGCGGAGGGGCAACGCTGGGAGGTGATAGTTCTTACGGCCTTCAGTCCGTAGAACAAAATGGCGAACGATTATCTACGGCCAATGATTCCACTCGAGGAAAAGGCTCTGGATGCCGGGATGATGAGAAGCATTATCCTTCTGTCTACGCTGATGTTTCTGATCTTTACACACCTGCGGGTCAAGCGGGTTGCGATTCTTGACTTTTTCGCATCGTACCTGGAGGGAACAGTGATTGCGCATGTGCCTCCGTACGTTCTCATGTCCCATAATATCGATGAGAAAATGCTGCTCTTACAGCTTTTAAACCGCCGTGAGGGGGCGAAAATATTAAATCCTATGAGTCGCGCAGTGGTTAAGGGTACGAGAGACGGCTACGACGCGGTACAAGAAGACTTGCTTTTGTCATGCCAGATGAAGCAAGTACTGAGAGTGGCATTGAAAGTCCATTTCGTATCGTGGGACCCGTTTTGAGCACTAGTGTCCCGCTTCTACGGAGTGGGATGACGTTGCAACTCTATCGTCTGAGCCGCTGCTTCAAGTTCATGCACTATTTAGTTCGGGTTCGGGTTCTCGTTCATGGAGTGAAGTGGAGACCAGCACTTTTCAAGCAATTCTTGCGTCAGGTGTGTCTTGCGCGGTAACATAGGCGACTCTTGGGTGCCCATACGGCTCGGAGGCATACACTACAGGTCATAATTGTACGGCCACCCACGTTGGTGCTCATAACTCCATAACTAATGCGAGTCACAATCTGTCATTTCAGTGTAAGTCGGGACCTGGTATGTTGTCCCGTGTTTGAGGGCCGTAAGGCCCAGCCTCACCTCCCGGAGGTGCCCTGCCCGCCAGCCC
>JH598085.1:53128-95130 GCA_000173235.2 Hyaloperonospora arabidopsidis Emoy2
TGGCCTGGTTTCCATGGGTTGTGGTATCCTAGGATTGCGACTCCACCAGGTAAACCCAAATCGCGGTGCACAAACGCTCAGAAGAATAAATCACTTCCGAGCCGTGTCATCACAGCCTCTAACTGACGCACCTAGCGATAATGCACGCAAGCGACGGCGCCGCAGAGGATTATGGCTCTGTGAGAGGTGGGGGCGGCCAATAAGCTCCTCAAAAAAACGGCAATCAAAACCTTGATGCCTCGTTTTTGCCTCCAACAATGTGGGTCAATTGGGCGGTTTTCGGGATCACCCCGACCTCGGCGGTGAAACAATCCATGCGTTAAAAGCTATCTAACGGTCAAGTGAGTTCGTAATGAAGGAGTGAGCGTGGAGCTCGGCACCGCGCGAGGCGGGCATAGTTTTCAACTACTTGGCCAAACAAGTCTGAACGCCTTCGCGGCATACAATACGGAGACAGATATTTTGAATTTGGTTTTTAACTTGCACTAATCAGCGTTTGTGTGTGAGAACCGATGAGTAACCTAGACGTCGTGCAAAGTCCGAGTTAGTCTTGACATCCTGTGAAGGTGAATCGTTCATGGAGCCCTCCTACGTCGCAGTAAGTACGGTGTAACCTCTCTCTTGTGTGTACTCATGTGCACAACGGGGGATTAAAAATCAGCGTATTCATTTTTAACCTAGCCGAGGGGTATAATTCACCTTTGCGCATATCATACTCAAATGAAAGCGTCTAACTCGCATTTGTTATGGAGTTATGAGCACCAATATGGGTGGCCGTATCATGATGACCTGTAGTGTATGCTTCCAACTTCTCCGTGGCTATTTCGTATACTTTTTCTTTTCCGAACACCTCAAGTTCGTTTTACACATCTCAACATCCAGGTCGGCGGTGTTCCTCCGTCACAACAGGTACTTCCAACAGGCGATCTGTTTTTCTGCTACTCTCGTTATCATTTAAGTGCAAAATGCGTGGGTCGTCCAGGCACCTCCATGTTGATATAACCGCGAGTTCACCGGTCTACAAAAAGCACCCCAACAGGTCAGCAAGTTGACCGTCGCCGACCTACATGTTGCAAGACGTTTACACCATGTCGATGAACTGGTGTAGACACTGATTGCGACAACAGCCAGACTGAGGGAGGACTCGAGGACGGCGCTAGTAAAGCGAAGGTTTTCCAGTCATCATCCCCTCCGACTAGCCATTTGTCCGACACCTCCGCCTCTTCTTCCGGTAGTCAAACCAGCAGCGAGTGATGATTCCACGAGATCCATCGGTCCCCTCGACTGACGGATGGCTTGATATTGGCGCGAACACGAAAAAGTGGGACTGACGCCATACCACAGCTTCCTCAGGGCCGTCATCTGCCTCCACTCATCGAAAGCCCGGACAAACGCAGCCAATACCAACTGAAGGTATCGGCAGGTTGACTACTCTGCAGCCAACAACTCATGTACCGTTTAGCGCAAAATCTCGGTCAAGGGTAACAAGAAATCACCCCTTCCGAATAAGACAAAGGTGATACGACTGGAACATGGTTCGATCCTATCACTACACTGAACTATACCGCCTTATCCAAGGCTGCCAAACGGCGATAGAATAAAATTATTAGCCTGTAATGACTTCCAGGAGGTAGACCCGAGGTCTCTGCGGCAAATCTGACTGCGGTACTTGTTGGTGTTGCCTCATCACCCGCCGTTTACCGGAATTATATGACTCTGGCATTGGCTCACTCAAAAGTGGAGGACGCACAAAAAGATGGTCGATCTGCTGACCTTTGCGGCAGCCAAAGAGTAGCGCGTTGCCATCTTAAAGAGAGCTTAATTTTTCGAGGCTTATTTTAGTGAGTAAGTCACAATACCGGCACCAACCTGATGCAAAAGTCGCAATACCGGCACCACTTCAGCACAGAATTAATGTGTACAACGCTATTTATGATCATGTGACTGAATATTATAAGTCCTCAGATGCCATGAGTAAAATTGACAAAGGATAGATACTACCATTGCATTGAGATGTCCGGCGAAAGGGCAGCAATCGACTTTGGCGCAGTTCATGGTGCCGCTGGACTGGGGCTGTTCATTACAGCGAAAAGGTCGCTGCGAGGAAGATTCACCTGGGTGATGTGTTTGATCCATTGATGGTGCTGCCATTTGTCTCGACTGCGACCGCAGTGCCCGAAACCCTTCCAACCAAAACCCATAATCTAGGATCTATGTCCATAGCACTAAACTGAAGCTGCAGCTCATAGCACTTCGTAACATATCATCGAAGAAAACTTTAAAACATTGGAGATTGACGACTTCGTGTAGATTGAACAGTTAAAAATTCTGGGTGTATAACCCGGTAAACGATCATGTCTGATGATTTGTATGATGCAAATCAGTTGGCGGTGCCGTCGAAATAATCATCATATCCTGCTGTACCATAGCATTGCACTTGCCTCCTTGGAGTCGGACCATGCTAGAAGCTTGATGCTCTTGCCTCAGCAACGAAGCTTATCGTGGTGTGTGCTGCCACTTACCTGTCGCACGGCCCTTCTAACGTTCTTGCGCAACCGTAGAAGGGAGGCGAGGACACGTGAATAGTTGTAACTTCATCCCCTATGATACGAAGGTAACATTAATCGACACAAGCAAATACAAGACACACATAACACTCACACACACGTCAACACGTCAATCATATATTGTATGAACAGTATAGATAACTAAGCGCATCAGTAAGGTCTCATAACTGCAGTACATTTGGCTTCGATACGTTTGAATCGAATAGCACATGACTTGAAATCTGGTCACTCACGAATGCCGCACAGTCACATGTTACAGTTGTCAGTGTTAACATCCAAGTTAGACAATATATTGATGGCATACCGTCATTTTTTTCGTCTCCCTGTCCCTCCTTTTGCATATCGCTCGACATGCGCGAGAGGCCTGCACGAGACCCCCCCCCGCGCAGCTCGGGGCAGAGCAATAGACGATCTCCACCGAAGGTGGGTGGCCTTGAGATGGGGTGGGAGGGGGCGGCCTTTCTCGAGTGGCTAACTGCGGATTGAGGAATGGAAGGAAAAAGATATGGTAGGATGATTTAGCGTGGTACACACTAATTCCGTGCTGAAGTGGTGGTATTTTTGCGACCGGTGCCGGTATTGCGACTTACTCTATTTTCGTGTACTGGAAGTGGCCTTTTGTGGCAGCCGTCAATATGGATTCGACTAATTATATCAGTCTATGACTTTATAAGTCTCTCGTGCATTTTACTGTGCTCTGCTTTACCGTGTGATATTGCAGAAACAAGATTAAGGTGCTGCAGCAGAAATAAGTTGTCAGAGTCAAGCACAGTTTTAATTCACAGTAGGTACGGTACGCCCCCGATACGAAAAGGCACGGTGGACGACGATTTCCATGACGTAACAGAGGTTGTATTTTATTGTGTTTTTTGTGTCTCGTACATAAGAGGGAAATAGTTAAATGCTAAAAAGACCTATGCTGTAGCAGAGCGATTCTTAACTCCTTAGTCAGATGAATACTTTTCAGACCTGAAAAGTCTCTTAGTATATTAAAATAAATGAGTTTAAACTTTGAGTAGTCTCAAGTCTTTACAGACTTAATGAAACTTAACTCTAAGTATCTAATAAGCTCCTAATTTTTTAGCTCTGGTTCAAGTGACTAACAATTCGTAGGAATCACGTGGCACTCATCCGTATATTATGGCAAATGATAAACGGCTGGGTTCATTTTTTATTCGGCTGGGTCATTCCGATTCGTTATCAGAAGTAGCTCAGAAATTCGCCTAATTTCGACAGGATGTAGACCCTAAATACACAATTCACCAATACTGTTTTCTCACTTGCTGGTGCAAAGTAGCACGAGGGGCATGCATTGATGCAGCGCCAAAGTCTTGCTTATTTCCACACCGTTCACATTGACCACATTGTTTCACGCAATAGGGCTGCAATCAGGGGTTGATTGCCGTTTTCTGAGGCACCATGATTATTCGTCTACACCTCTCTCAAACGCACAATCATCTTCGGCGCCGTCACTCAAGTGCACTAATCTACGGTGGGTCAAGTAAGCGGCCTCCGATTATTACCAGCTCGTAAATGACCGAGTCCTTTATCGCTAATGTCTCACCCTGCAAATAATTTTTTTTAACGTTTGTTAGATCACTAATCCTTCGAATCCAACTACTTATCAGGTCCACGCACATTTTTACGATTTTTCCAGTATAATCGAAAGCGGATGGTACGTCTCAATCTATGGCTTCTGTACAGGTATCGCACTTAGCGCTCCAGCACTTGGCCATTCGGTTCTTCTGACGTTGTAAGCGCCACAGCAGCTACATCATGCAAACAGCCACGTATCTGACTATTATATGAGATAAAATGTGCGTACGCACCGTCTTGACCCAGTACTCCATGTACTTGCGTATCAAAACAGCTTTGGTGCAGGCGTCAAGACCTCGATACAATCGGCCTTAATAGTAAAATAGCTATTCCAGAGAATGTTATCCGGCGAAAGATCAAGCTCGCCTTTCGTGACCTCCATGTCATCGTCTCCGTTATAAAGGGATCACCACCTTGATTGTAATTTGACAGATGCCTATCTGACAGTATGAATCAGCGCATCTTCCAATTGGCGAGACAGACGTACTGGCACGGCTCAGTTCATGAGAACCCGGAGACGAAGGTGTTTGCGGCATCTTCATATAGACACGACGAGGAGGATGTGGCACGTCCAAGTTTATCGCAGACGGCAGCGGTGACAAGGCCGCACTTACGTGTTTCCCAGAAATGATTATTTTGTGCGTACTAAAACTGTAACGCACCTGTGTTCTTGTTGCTTATAGGATTGGACTTCGGCCAGGAAGTAAGGAATGTAGTAGGGTTTTAGTCGCGAATTGCGCTGATATCTTCATTTTGAGCTCTGCACGTGCAAGTGGGTAAACAGTAATGGTGAATTGAGCATTTGGGATCTACTCCTGACGAAATTGGGCGTATTTCTGAGCTACTTGTGATAATGAATCAGAATCACCCAGTCGAATAAAAAATGAATTCAGCCGTTTAGCATCTGCCTACATTATTAGCATTTATGAAGGCTCTTAACACTTACGATCAAGACGTCGATCAAAAGGGTAAGTGATCTTATTTACTGATTTATGGAGATATTGAATCTCATCGACATATTTACCCTTTAAAACTCTGCGACCTTACCTAGGAATCCTGTATATGTTCTGCTGATTTTACCGCGTTAGAAACTACCACGTACTTAAAATACCCTTTACGATAGATACCATCTAACCGTAATCGATAACGTACGGCATCACTGCTAGAGTATAAGATTCAACTAAGCGTCTATCATTTTCATGATCTTTTTGTGTGGATCACACAACACCATACTGGTTATACCAACCGTCGTGTGACCCCGTTTCATAAGCAACCATACCACCACCACTTTCTACTAAGCTAAGCCAGGACTCTATGGATCAGAATGCTGGAAAATAAGTTTAGTCCTAATTCCTAGCTTATTTTACCCATGTCCAAAGGTGTGCGACACGCCCCGACTTAATTTTCCTGTGCTAAAAGCATTTACTTATCGAAATCCATACGACTATGTACAGTGTTAAACAGTGCATTGCCTGCTATCCTACTATATGAACAGATATTAGTGTCGCAAATATGGCTTACCGCTGGACAACGTCTCCGAACATGCAAGCACAATGTTAATAATCCAGGCTTATCTCAGAAGGCACTGGCTTAAAGGCAACAAAAGAGTTCGGTCTTACCAAAACGCTGTCACAGGGTTCAGTCAGGAAGACCGTACAAAAGCAGGCTAATAAAGAGACGATGGATCCAATCATCTTGAAAGCAAAGCACTAGAGGATGGTTTATCATTCTACACTTATAGAAGCTGTGGCTCTTAGTGTAACGGGGTTATGTGTGACTATGTGAAGTTTGACAATACCACTATTTCGCACGAGTAAACCCGATAAGTATCCTAGCTACTTAAAGGAGAAGGGAAACGAACGCGTCAAAAGTAGATGATGCTGGGTAGTACCGTGTTGACCAGCGATAAGAAGGAAAGACACGAGTCAAGTTCTAAGGTGGTTCTCTGATTAAGATAGGGGAGCAAGCTCTGGAGCTCACCCTTTAATATAAGTAATCTAGTTCGGATAACTGAATCAAAATGCAAAACACTATAGAACAGCAGTGACTGAAGAATGAATATGGTGCTGGTAATTTCTGTATTAACCCAGTATAGCATACTCGTGCAACGTGATCAGGCTTTGCTTATGAGCATCCAGTGTTTGCTTATGCGCTATTTACCTTCGATCGATTTTAAGCCAATCACAAGTGTGGAACACAATAGTGACCTAGCCAAAGAGTGACTTCGGGTATGTCAATATACCTATTAACTACTTCGAAAGTTCCTTGTCCTAGCGGCGTATTTGCATAAATGTTCACGCAATTATTCTCGCTTTTTTAATAAAGAACGAGACGTGGGCATGGAGTGCCGATTGTCAAAGCTCCTATGAAGGTATCATGCAAACCTTAATACGATTGCCTGTTTTGGCAATTGCAGACCAAGCCAGGCGAATCCATGTGGTCTATGATGCCAGCGACTTTGCAATCGGCTATGAACTAAATCAGTACGATGTAAACGATGCGGAAAGTGTCGTCTGTCATCAGTCACACCAGCTGCTACCAGCCGAAGGCAACTACCCCGTCCATGACAAGGAACCCCTTGCCATGAAGTACGCGTTGGAAAAATTTATAATCTCTCTGCTAGGCGATAGACCCTTTATAGTCTACAAGGACCATGTGTCTTTAAGCACGGCCGAAAATAGTCCACACCTCTTGCAGCGGATGGCGAGGTGGATGTCGTTCTTCGCGGAATTTAACTTCTCCGTCGATTATAAACCAGGAGGACTTAATGTCGTCGCTGACGCACTCTCACGCCGGCCAGATTTCGAACCGGCTGCGCCACCCTACACTGGACCGATCACTGTGGCGGTAGTGTCCCGTCGTCAACCCTATTGAAAGACTTAAGAAAGGCGTATGATCCGAAGGTGATGCGATTGATGTATCATCTCTCGCGACCATCAGAGAAGAGCCTAAAACAGGGTCGCCAGTATATCGATCCTCTACGGATAGATATACAGTTTGCAACGGCTTACTCCAAAATTCAGCTTTTGCCGGCGACACGTCTCGTGTCGTCGTACCAAATGATGTGATCTGCGATTGATTATCATGCATGAGTACCACGATGCACCTGTTTGTAGACATCGTGGTCGTGAGAAGATATATCTCGCTGTGTACCGTGACTTTTCATGGCCCTGCCAGTATCATTTCGTGTGCAAGTACATTCGATCCTGCAAAATCTGTCAGCGGGTGAAGTCTAGTCCTTCCCTTATTGCTCCTTTACAGCCTCTACCTGTCCCAGCAGAGTTCTGGGAATCTGTCTCAATGGAGTTCGTCCTCAATTTCCCCACCGATCCTTCACACAAGAATACCGGTATTCTTGTGCTCGTTGACAGATTCAACAAGATGGGGCATCTTGTTTGCTGTACCCGATTCTTCAACGCATCGGCTTGTGCCTGTGGCTATTTCGACGCGGTATTTCGCCTTTATGGGTTGCCTCGTGAACTCGCGTCCGATCGGGGCCCGCGGTTCACAGCTGAGTTCTGGCGCTCCAAGTTCTAAAACACTCGGAACGCGCTTAAAGATGTCCACGTCTGATCACCCTGAAACATATGGTCAGACAGAACGCGTCAATCGTTTCCTCGAAGGCATAATTCGAGGGCACGTCCATCCATTTACGAATTGGATCAAATTATTGCCGATGTTGGAATTCGCAATCAACAACTCGGTCCACGCGTCTAGACGCACACGCCGTACTTCTTGAATGGCCATCCGCGTCTGCCCACCTTTTGAGAGTATAACTCTTATTTAAGGGGAAGATGTATCATTCAAAGTGAACGCCAATCCGGATCTCGCTCGTCAAGTGCTGACCACGCGGTCATCACATTCGACGCCAATGTCGATCACATCGACTTCGGTGAAGAAGAGGAGTGTAAGAGCGAGGACGATTTTACTCCCCACGATACTGATTAAATCAGCATCACGCCCAGTGTGTCCGAAGACACACTTGCAGAGGCAACACCTGATCTTGCTGCAGTACACTCCAAGAGTACTGTAGATAAAGACAGCATTTCAGCAGAGGTTTTCATAATGGCTCGCATAACGGTTGTCTGTATCTTACAAGACACTATCACAGAGGCGGTAGATCACCAAAAACGAAACGCTGACAAGAATGGAAGGGCAAATGTTCTTTTATTCAATAAGGGTGACTTAGTCCTACCATCAACGGTAATCCTACCATGACGTATAATGACTAACGTGGGTGGTAACAAGTAAATCCAATTTCATCGATACATTTTGTGTGCTGCGCCGTCTAGGCAACGCATATACGATTGGACTGCCACGTAAATTGTGCACGCATCCTACGTTCCACGTTGGTTGTCTTAGGCCGTGCTACCCGTACGCGGCTTCTTCCGGTGAAGAAAGCCGTTACGGTCAAGCATATGTAACAGATACTTGTGCTCGCGATGTTGGCTCTCAGCCCGCGTCTGAAGTTCGGATAACTCTCCGCGAAGCCGAGTGATATCCTGACGAGCTTCCATCAGCTCGTCGAGAAGAGAACGCTGTTCCCGCTCATTTGCAAGCTGGGAAAAGGAATAATCTGCCCTGTCCTTCTCCCGATCTGATCTCAGACGGTTCACATTGCCAATCAAATACAGGTGCCTGCCCCTTTCGATTTAGAGGTCTTCGCGCAACTTACTAGTTACACGGTCAAGCTCACTCACAGCATAAGGCTGTGTCTGAAAATCTGTCGGATGATTTGTTTTTACCTCCTCCTCATCCATTGGTTGATACTCGCGGCGATCAACGCTTACTCGTGAAACGCCTGTTAAACCACCGCATTGTGAAAGGACGTCGGACGAGTTACCTCTCCCGGTGGCGTGGCTATCCGCCTTCGGCGGATAGATCGGAGCATTGCCCGCAACTGATGGTGGGTATGTTGGGCCTTGTCAAGCAGTATGACAAGGCACATCGTATGCTGAAGAAGTCCAGTCGGAAAAAGAACGCCCATCGCGTTTCTACAGGTATTGCAAATTATCTATCGCCTCTTACATTCTGACGAGATACGAGCCCTCCACCGGGGGTCGGTCATCGAGTAAGCTTCTTTTGGAGCTCGTGCCAAGTTCTTCACACAACATTGACACGCATAAACTCATAGGAGGCATGGTAGCCCGGCCTCTCTCGATAGCCGGTGCAGTTTGTTACGTGCACCGGTAGAAGTACGCTTCTCAAAACTATTACGAGATAGAGTCAGCTTGTCAAGCCAGGAATCGCGTCCATTCTCCCCAACAGTGTGAATAACCGCGCTTTATGCCTGGATTAGCAAGGCACCATCACGTTTATGGTTCCCGCTGTACCATCGATGTTTGAAGAACACTTCGATGTAGAAATCATGCTCAGTGCGAAAGTCACTCGCATCAGAATTATGTCGATGAAGTCTTGATAAATCGAACAGCCTTATTCGATAACGATCGCTTACCGTGTTGTAAAAGTGATCCAAAACTTGCTGAAGAGGCAGACACGTCTTTTTTCAGGAGCCACGCGCGAGATGCCACAATCTCTGGCTTCTTGCGTGATGTTAGCATAAGTACCGACACCACTACCAGTGCGATCGTCTTGATTGTGACGCATCACTGCATCACCATCATCGTCATTAAACTCGCCCATGTCACCGCCTCGATCACTCTCGAGCGAACGACTCCGTCTTGGAGACGGATTGTCCGACTCTTCGGACGATCTGAAGATGTCACGACGCTCAGCGAGACTCATAGCACTTATTGAGTCCAACTTAGTCAACTATGGCTAGGACACGCCTAGCTTTGTGTTCACAACTGTTTTCTTCGAGTCGGTGTCACCACCCGACTCACCGATGTATATGAGCTCGAGCTCATAATCTCCGATGTCACGCGGTGATGAACCGCGTGACCCTACAGCAGCATCCGCTGCAGGCTGGGCAGAGGTAGCAGCAGGAGGGTTGTCGCCTGCTATTATTCAAACGCTTTGCCTCTTTTGCTGTAGTAGAACGGAGTCTCATAGCTGCTCCCCCGGCAGCTTTTGCCGCGCACCGCGTGGATTTGTTTATTATGCGATGTGATTGGGTAATGGTTGGAATGAAACAACAAGTACTCTCCTGTCCCAGAGTCATTCAAGCATCAATCAGTTACTAATGTGACGAATGGTTAGGGTGTGATGTAACGGGTTGCTACCGCTATATGGTACTTTAAATTATTAAAATATCAAGTATGAATATTATGTTAGGACAGACATCATATTCTCACAATATTAGCTTAACAAGTAACATTGTGGTGCAGAAGTAATACACTGCTCATTGGTTGATATCGATTAATGATATTAACCAAGAAAGCCGAGCCACGACAGAAGAACGCAATGAGTGGTGAGCAGATAGTTACAATACATGTTTGTATAAAGATATTGTTAAAAGAAAACTAAATAGGATTGATTAGCTGGAGATTAAATATACTAATACAGTTCTACTTTCACCCTTTATCTCGTGTTAAAACCTTGCTCTGCACGACGCGTGTAAGTGAAGTCTCGAGGCATCAACTTACTCTGTGTTCAGTGTAAGGAGCTTGTACTGTGATAGTACAAGTGCCAGGTGCCCCGTTGCAGATACCACCTCCGCATTTTTTCGTTTGTAAATTTGAGACCATTATTTGCTACCTGTTACTGTACTTTCCGGTGAATCCCACTTGAATCGACGTCGTTCAGTCATTCCTCGGACAACATATATCCTCATGACTACAACTCGTACACTTTGCGTTCCACCATGCTCGTCCTGTGGTCGCTAACTCTTTACTCATAAATCCTAGTCATTAGAAATTTATGAGAGACAAATAATTATACAAGAATACTCCTGAGCGAGAAGAATCATATTCCTGTATAAAAAAATGCACAACTGAATGGGAGAAAGTTTCTAAGTGTAATAAACTTGTAAACACAAGAATCCAAGGTACTTTAAGTGGTGGCAGACATAAGGATGGATGCCTGAACTACCATCCGCATTGGCATGAAGGCAACAGAGATCCGTAGCTAAATATAAAAAGGAATATTTTTAGATACACACCACGTTTTACTAAACAAAAAACACCTCATACACCTCACCCATGCCACACCACGATAGAGGTTGTACGACAAATATCGCGTCACTGTATCTCTTTACTACCACTATTGCACAGCAATCTGCATCTGTTGTATACATATTAAGTGGTTCATCAAGCAAACGTTTTTAGCATTTAATTGACGACTGAAGCTCTTCACCATCATATACGCTTGATTGACGACCACGACGCACTCGTCACTACAGTTCGATACATCTACTTGCTATTTGTATATTTTAGAAATGATCACAGCCAGGTTTCAGTCCAGAAAGGTAAAACATTAGGAAACAAAGGTTCACGTTTCACCGGAAGTGATCGGATACATCCGTCCCAGCGAAATTTGCCTTTAAGATAAAAAATATTTACAGCTATATGTATTTTTATTCGAGCCTGTAATGGATACGCGACAGGACTAGGCCATTCCTGTCAAAGTGCGATTGATTGGTACAATCACTTAACATTTGTAAGACAGATGCCGATTCTTGTGCAATAGTGGTCGAATAGAGGTATGGTGGCGCGATATTTGTTTTACATACCATTTTTTGGTTTGGTATGGGTGTGGTGTATGGGGTGTCATTAGTAAAAAGTTGGGTGTATTAAAATGTATATATAAATAGGGAAAAAGTTGTTAAGAGACTAAAAAATTCCAAACTTTAAAATTTTCTAGAAATTTGATCAACTCTGAACTTCTCTTTCTTATGCCCCTTAATCTCTTTCTGTGCAACTGTCTTCACTAAATTATGGTGTTAATAGGCCTGTACATACAACATCAGTAAAATTAAGATTTCTTAGCTGTCACACATTAGATTCGTCCATGTTGAAAACATCTTTGGGATCATGGCGAGCAATTACAGCCCGATTTCCAGACAATGCTGCATTAATGGATTAATCACTTGCTGGACAACTCTCGCCGTAAATTCTGATGATGCGCAATGTGTTGCGCTGCTGGAAGCGTTGCGACAATCCAATAGAGAACTTGATGGTGTCCTTAGGTAGGATAAAGCGTTCAGAAAACACCCAGTCTTGACCTTAATGATTTCTCCAAGTAGGCAGGCATTACTTGGTTAAGATTGAAGCACATAAACTGACAATTCTTCCTTCAGCGCTGGTTTCTGAGTGACTCTCAGACGTTTAGCGAAAATTTCGTTATCGGTAATAGATTAAAGATCGATGCGCTGCTTGATTATGAGAGATATCGTTGTGGGTGATCTGATCTCCAAACTTTCTGGAAGCTTAATTTTTCTACAGCGCTTTGGCTCTTTTTGTATGCTTAGCTTTGTATACAAGTTTGAGCATTTGTATACTGGTGACAGTCTTGTGACATATTTATATGAAATTTGAAAGAAGAAACCGCTAAATTCCTGATTTTTCCTTTCACAAAAAATTGTCATTCATATAACTTATAACTCGGCTACTTCATAGAATTGCCTCCACCAAGTCTATGTGTTATACGAGGAATGACTGTATCAGCGAATTAATTACAGCCGCTTCCATGATTTTAACGGTGTACATCATTACGAATCAACTGGAATCATCCAAAAGATTTAGCACGGTAGAGAACCTTGTACCGTTATTTCTTGGCAGGACAGCAAGTCTGCACATACCAAATCGTTCGTTCCGTTAAGATTATTTCTAGGGATCTCTCTTCAGACTTCCGTTTCTTTTTTTCCAAGTGCCATACCTCTCAACTGCTAAACGTGCGGTTTTGTAGCATCATGCTCTTTAATACTGTGCATCACCATGATCTTGAAAGAGCTTGGTCCCGTATATTCAAGGCGTTTGTGCTATTTTTACAAAGCATCGACGCCATCAGCTTTCTTAAAAAGGCTTATATTCTTAAATATCAGCAGTACCGGGAACTGAATATTATCTTCCTCTCCAGTGTCAGTTCGAGCCATGCCAAGCACGAACTACCCTCGTGGTTCACTAATGCAGTTTTTTTTGTCGACCGTAAATCCCACCATATTCTAAAGGCCTCTGCTGCGTTGAATCTTAACCCTTGCTTTCCACGTTAATATTCAGCCTCAACCCCTTGCTTTTCCGGGAGATTTAAATACCTTGAGGTTTTTCCTTAAAACCATAGTTTTGTCTTTCCACGCAAAATTTGTACCGGCAAAAATATTTGTCTTGATTATTTAATACTAATCGAACGTACACTGATGTGAACCGAAAAAACAATGAAGCATAAATGAAGCATTCATGACTGACCATCATCTTAAGACGCTATTGGACACGGCTTCAGTAACGGCGCAGGCAATGGGCAGCGCCTCACCACAAGAACCTGCAAGGAAAAAGGAAGGGTTACGAACATGTCCTGATGCGGATAAGCTAAAGTGGCAGTATAGAGACAAGTGGCAACGGAGAAGCCTGCGGGGGTTGAAGACCAATAGTATTGACGTCGGCGGAGTGTTCATGATCTGAACGACGGCAGTGGCATGTGGAACCTGTTCACGGAGTACAAGTCTTTTCAGGATTCCATGGACTAGATAAAGACACACAGCCTCTGTCGTAAAAGGGTCACGAGCGGCGCCGGTACCCCTCTCATTTGTTGTTGCTAATCTACCCGCTTGAAGCCTAACGGTTCGCGCATTGTCACGTTCTGATGCAACCTTAATCGAGCTTGCGTCTTCAGGATACGGAAGGTGGAAAGATGCCAAAAACCTATCGGTCGAGGCTGTCCGTTTCATCTTCATGGTAGGATGCCCATTGCTTTTAAAATACACAAACTTGAATTGTATGTTTGGTTTTAATATGGCTGCAGATGACGCGCGCAGGGTATGCCATGTACGCTCGCGTGTTGTTACAGAAGCTGCATCATCGGGGGAAAGGAAGGACATGTTGATCATGTTGATAGTGGTGATGGAGGTTAATGCAATTTTTATAAGGTTGGCCCTGTCCTACAGCTTACTCACATGTAGCATACACTAATCAAGACAAATATATATGCCGGTACAAATCATGCATGAAAAGGCAAAAACTTTAGTTTTTAGGCGAAAACTTAGGTTTGATAAAGTATCCCTGCTTTTCAAGACTGGAATGTGAACGTAGGTTTAACTGCGACCCGTAGACACACAGGACCATCAATTAGATTCATTTCATAAAAGTTGTCACCTTCTCGCGTCACAAGCGCCACGGTTTTGTTGCTTCTCGGATTTTTTAACATCCATACTCGAATCCAGTGTCCCTGTTTCTCAAGACCGGATTTTTTTACTGTTGGAACGTAGATCCAGCACAAGCAAATGGAGGGTTACTAGCACCATCCAAGTACCATGCATGTGGCTGTTTCTCTTCGTTCGAATTTGTCTCATCACGTGCGCCTCCTCTGGCCTCGTCTCCTCCTCGGCCCTAGACTCTATGACCTTTTTGGAAGCCCCACCTTCGTTATGCTACAGAATTGAGAAATACGCTGAATTTTTCTTAACTTGCTGTCTCTGCCCAGTGCTATGAAATGGCACGCTAGATTTTGACACGCTGGATTTTGGCACGCTGGCTTTGGGCCGCTGGCTTTTGGCCCGCACTCTGCCTCTCCGTTCTGTGGATACTCTTTTTTTAGCAGATGAGCTGATTCATTTCAGATGGAGCAGCTTCTTGTTTTTTTAGTGCTACCATTCTTCCAGGATTGCTCACTACTTTTTAATGACCTATACTTATACTTGCTAGCAGGTTTAACTTGATTAGAAGTCATAGCCTCTGCACACCGTACATATTCAAGATTTAAAATTGCGTTCCGGATCTTCTCCGTATCGTTCACGAGGTCCAGCGCAACCTCGACCGGGTTTTTTGCAACATCTGAAATTGGCTTGTGTTCGGAGCCTGTTTATGATAAAAAAGGGAATCACTCGATCGCCGCTACCTTCTTGTTCTGTCGCCTGCAGTGTTACCCAAATATACTAAAAATACCCGAACTTTTATTCAATTGGAACGTATTGTTTGCTACTCCCCAAAACATATATGTATTTGCCGAAATCAGTTCTATATTTATTCATCGTTCTATCATTTCATTCCATCGCGTCTTGTTTGGGATTAAAAAGTACAATATTCAAAGAAGAAGCCATACAAGGTGCGTGACCAGGTGGACACGGATACGTATGGAGGAACTTAAGCGCGAGGTTAGAACAGAAGCAGCAGATACACGATTATAGCCACCAAGCTATTTAGAATCGCACGGTTGCCATCATAGCCGAATATGTTGCTCTTCATCAGAACGAGGCTACGAACACACGGTCAGCTACAAGGTTAGGTTAGGGGTCAAGAGTAAAAGATTAACGCCACTTCGTCCATGCACCCGACCAGACGTCTCTCATTACTAAGGTGAAAAGAAGTCTCTGGTCATGTATCAGGGGAGGGTATGTTTGCTCCGTTGATAACTCCAGAATTCTACGGATATACATAAAACGCGTGACGACAGGCTTACACTCGTAAAGGGTACGTATCCCTGTCTTCTTGATGACTATAGGATAGCGTCGATGACGGTAGTGACTCGTTTACTACCAGGGACGTGTACGAAAAGACCGTTGGGTAACGTGTTCAGCAACCAGGGCAATCGAATATGCCAATCAGAGACAGATGCCCTTACACGGTATATTGAGCCTGATACATGGGAATGCGACAATCGTAATTGAACCAAAAAGAATTCATGCACGTGGGCGGCCATCCGGATCGACGAAACGAATACGATTTATATTGGCGCAGATTAAGTTTAGAGTTTCAGCATGTCGTGCTGGCGGTTGAATTGATTTTCGTTGCTCGGCGTTGTCGCATGTTTTCGTTGTGCTGGATACAACGCGCGAACCTCCTCCTCCTCACCTGAATAGGATAACTGAAACACGGCCGAGGAAACAGCATGCACCAGAGAAACAAAATTTAAAAACAAAAGAATAAAAATATGCAGTCTCGGCTTGAGCGTACGAAAAAATAGAAGGAAACGATAAAAACGAAGAATGAATATAAAACTGCTTTCGTCAAATACTTTGTGTTTTGGGGGAGTAGCAAACGAGTGATTTTCTATCGGGTACAATTTAGGTAATATAGTATATTTCCGACGGAACAAGAAGGTAGCGGCGATCAAGTGATTCCCTAAGAAACATCTATATATCATCATTGATAGCCATAAGTATCACAAGGTGATCACGTGAGTTGAACAGGTGTGTTACGTGACTCATAAGGTTTGCACCAGACTTATATCTCTAACTCTGCAGCGTATCGTACGCGATACTTATGCTGATG
Organism: Hyaloperonospora arabidopsidis Emoy2; assembly: GCA_000173235.2. NCBI lineage: Eukaryota > Oomycota > Peronosporomycetes > Peronosporales > Peronosporaceae > Hyaloperonospora > Hyaloperonospora arabidopsidis. The sequence continues at coordinate 69,612 of JH598085.1, forward strand.
ACCTTGGTCCGATAATTATATTTGTTATCAAAGAAACTTAGAAGGTAGGGCTACATTTCCTTGCTGTTACCCGTATTGTAAACTCATGGTGCAAAACCTCTCGACAACGTGCTCAGTATTCGTCGCTTTGGCTTAATCTGCATCTTATCTTACTTTATTCTTTCTGCAGCAGTCTGCAGCGTTAAGCGATCAACTTTATCCCGTGCAATCACGTCCAGCTCTTTATAACCGAAGACTTCCATCTTAAGGAGCTTGTAGAAGCCCCAGTCTTCACCATTACATTGCTTAGTGAGTCCTGTATTTTTTTCATATACCGACCCTCGGTCTGCCGCTGCCGCCAGGCCTCGCATTATTCGGCTTATAACCCTGTCAGGAATGCAGTATGAACTCTTAAACGATCCTTCGGTGTAGTTATACATACAGTTCTTCTTTCTACCTATGTTAATGCCGACTAGATCATATTCCTATTATCTAGACTATGGATACACTTATATCCCACTACGTCTTACCATTCGTGTCTTTTCCGTATTCCCTGTCCGCGTGATCAAGTTTCAGGTGCGACCAGGCTCACCGTTAAATAAACGATGCTTCATGTACAATGCATGTAAACGAGGTCCCAATGATGATGCTTAAGTTGGCGCCCCCTATACTCCATTAGTCTCGCGCTTACTTTAATGAGGTCGCAAGAATATAATTCGAACTGGTTAATGTTTCCCATTCAGAAAGGTATTATGTGTGGCCCGTTATAAAGTTATCTGTCATATCTCATAATATCAGTTACGGTTCTAGAACTGATACAGTAGTACTAAGTAAGTCAAAAGTTGATGACACAATGACGTGTCACCCGTTAAAGTGTATGACAAGATAATAAGATCATCTCCAGCAGCGAGTATAATTTAGTATTTGTGCAACAATTAGAGATCAGATTAACTTTCTCCCAACCCAGAAGTCTAGATATAATTCATAGTATAAGAGACTGTTTATAAAAATTAAAAAATTTGTTCAACCTCTCGTTGAACCTCTAATTGAACCTCATCAAATCTTTAGTTGAGTCAAAACTATCTATTTCTAGATACATTTGAAAGATTAACTAATATATGAGCGAAAACGATCAGGCAGTTTTATCACCCCGGGTCATTCCAACCAATATGAGTGGCAGTATCCCTCTTGATACTTTACCAGCGCTCAACCTGCAAGCTGTGCATGGTATGCACACGCTACAAGCTCTTCCGAGAGAAATGCGTCCCAATACACACATGGTACCAATTAGTCGGGAGCTTCAGCGTCAGTCGTAGCCTATTTTTACGGCTTTGTGGAGAGCTTAGATTTGACCTAGAGCGGAACTCAAAAGGCAACACCAGTGCGGGTTGTTACACACTTCTATGGTGCCATTATGCAAACTTAAGTTTTACTTAATAGGTTTGATTGACTCTTTACCACTTTTTAAACGCATCGCAATTGCATTGTATCGATGGGCATGCGGAGGCAAGTCCCCATACTGTAACATTTTTGCTAGAGTTGGGAGAACAACAGAACATGTTTGTTGTAGCGAAGTCACTAATGTCATAATCAAAATTCCATATAAAAGGGTTGTACGACATCCTAGCACTCAAGACCTCACTGGATGAGAGTAAATATCTGATGGGTTTTGAAAGCGCCGTGGAAATGGACATGTGGCAGTCGCTATAGATGGCACTCATTTCCCCACTCGAAAAACAGCTAGCGACGCTCTCCACAATGAGTACATTTACCGCAAAGCCTTAGTCTTTATTGCATGCTAAGAGGCCGATGATGTGGATGGCCCGAGGGTGACTGTATAGTTGTTCGCAAAAAGGTATCATTATGATATTATTATTATTGTTATTATTATTACTGATTTAATTATGTCAATGTTTAGGTTGGCCGGTCTGGAAGCGTACATGACCGCTGCTCGGTACTTAACTCGTCACTCTTCCAAAAGGAAAATGAAGGATAACTAATGCCCCCTAGATGCTCACTCATTGGCGACTATGGGTACGGATTGTCAGACTGGATGATGGAGCCTTTTCCTCCTGCTTCTTCACTAATGAGGCCGCTCACAAAGTGCATTAAAGTTTCCTTTCATCAACCCGCATAGTTTTTTAGCAGGCATTCGAAGGGCTGGAAAAGCGATGGCGTGTATTGCAATGCGAGAAACAAGAAACTTCAGCTATCACCACGCGTATTTCCATTGCTTGCATGGTACTTCATAACCTTGCCAGTGATAGCCTCGATCATGCATTTCCCACGACGGGGTCCATACCAGTTGTAACCGTACTTATTCAAAAGCTGTCCATATTGGAAATAAAATAATGGTTGAACGCCGCAAAAATATAGCACAAAAGATGTACGACGACTACATTAGAAGCATCAAATGAAAAACAATATTTTGTTCTAAAGAGCTTCGAATAAACATAAAAGCTAAAACATCAAATCAATCAGTTGGTAGTACAAACAAGGCCGCAAACATAGCTGCAGCAAGCAACTAAAACTCCTCACGCTCTCGATGTCGTCGGCTGCATCTACTTCAGCTTGAGCTCTGCAGAAATCGGTTACAGCTTCATTTCTCGCCGATTGATTGGAGCTTTCCTTGCAGCGCATTTCTTCCATGCGTATCTCGAAGTTTTGGCGCCCTCGCTCTATCTAAATAATGACTTGGACTACATGTCCGTAAATCTTGGCCTAGCTGATGCGTCGGCGTTTTATGGCGGTGTCATACTGCTGTGCGCCGGTTCAGAATCGTCGTTTTCTTCAACATCGAGCGATAACGAATCATCTTGAAGATGGGGGACCACCGAAGATTTCATCGTGTCCACCGCATCAGCTGCTATATCTCCCTGTATATCTTGGTCTCTGAAATTGTCTAAATAACACTGTTGGCAAAAATTTGATCCGTTTCCACATAGGCATTTCCTGCTTGTAAAAACGTCATTGTATTCCACCATGGATACTTGAGCCGACAGGCCTCGAGACCACCCCAACAAACCGTCTCTTCTAGCTGCGTCATCTCACGTGGTATGTAGAGAGGTAGTTATTATATATGTCAGTGTCTTGATTCAATATTCACTGACCAAGTCACGATGTCCCAGTGTGCGCGTGACAAGACGCTCACGTTCTTTTCTGAGCAATGAACGACAGACTCAATGGTATACAAAAAGGATATGAGCAAGTTTTAATATCCCAATAGTACTGGAATATAGGAAAACATTATGCTTGACGCTTGCTTCAATTCAATTTACAGAGGATCTGTGTGGTAGCATCCGATAAGCGCTGCAATATCGGTTTCTTTCGTGTAAATTTCTTCATAAATTACGAATAGAAACATGAAGACCTATATCGAGTAGCTGTTTTTAAAAGAAAGGGACGATATCCATTTCGTATTACAGGCAACTAATTACCAAAGCATTCGGGCTTCTTGTAGGCAGAGAGATCTTTACTCTTTCTTTTTGTCTGCATCACGACATAGCCTGCATTATTGTCCGTCACAGGAGCATCCAGGAAGCCCGATATCGTCGGGAGAGAAAAACCTGGTGGTGGTGTCGGTGAAGGCGACCCCGAGCATAAAGTGGTGGTGGTGACTACCATTGTCCTGAGCTGTTAGTTTCGTGGTGGGTTAAGGGTTAAAACTAGTTTCGCAAGAACAAATGGGAGTTTAAATGTGTAATTAATAACGTTTTTGAATGTGCTTTACAATAAGCGTCGTTAGATGAATCTTTTGTTGAACATCTCGTTGATCCCTAGTAGTAGTTGAAATGCCACTCAATTAATTTCATAAACATGGTATAAGTCTATTTCGAACAAATGTGGCTGGTAGTAGCTTTGGCCACGTCTATTTTGAAGTACAAAGATAGTTTTTTATCGGTAGCAATTCGAGGTGTGTCGTGGTATGTAATTTAATCGTTTTCTTCATCAACTGCAGCCTATAACTGCATCTAATATCCGATAGTAACCTTATTGATCTCGAAATTTTGAACCAGTCACATGCAGCCATATAAAATTTATCTCCAGTGTCGCAGAACTACAAAATGTAGACGGGATATCGAAAAAATAACTTTTTTAATTTATCTCCTGAGTCGTTTTACCTCTGTGGCGCATACCTAATGATTGTACAGGAAGTTAAGTTATACTGACGAGACACTTTATGAGTATGATTAAGATATCGAAGGGTGAAGGTATTAGTGATTGAGCGCAAGGTGAATGCCAGACTTTCAAAACTTACTTTCTATCTGTGGTATCTGTGTGTATAAATATCTCTAGGTGTACCTTATACGTTCTACTAAGTGCGATATAGCATGTCTCGTGCTCATTGGTAGATATGCATTGTAGGTATCAATCTTTGGGTAGGTCACTAATTGAGACCGCGCTGAGAGTGAAATGCACAAATGAACCTATGCCCGCACGTAATTGGCTTAAAATGACTTAGTGCTAGCAATCATATTCTCCACACATAGAGGCAGCCAAAATCTTGCACATAGAATGAATAGTAAATATGAAGTGTTTCCATCCGAAATACTCAGTTAATATAAAGTAAGAATGTATGGTCTCTCAGTGGCAGATGAAACACCGTCACTATTTCTACACATTTATCAGTTCTACGTCGTCAACGTCACTTTGTTTAGGAGTTGTTCCTGAGAAGCATTATTCTTCATCATTCTTTATCATTTTCGTTTCATGTGAACATCGTATCCATTGACTAAAGGAAAAATAAAAAAATGCCCCACGTCCTTGTACACTTTAGTGAATGTAATAAACATATAAATACGTATCGTTAACCATTTCTCATTATTCTTTTGAATGACCGTGCCCAACACCCTCCCTGCAGGTGGAGCCGCGTAGGGGGATATACCGGGGTGTGCTGCGCTCGCAGACACCACTTGCGGGCACAGACAGACAGAAAAGATTTGAACGAGTCTTTGTATCACCGGCTACGGCCGTAAGTGTTGAAACAGTGCGACTACTGACATGACAGGGCGAGACTGTTGATGGGACAGGATATAACGGATGGTGAAACCAAACGACCATTGGGGATGGGCAAGCTGATTTGAAGAAACCTACGCAGGAGAGATTGAAGGTAACGGACAGCGAAGGTAACTAAAAGACATAAGCTCAAATACATTTAGTTCTCAATTTACTTCCTACCTCTGAGCCCGTGCGCAACAGGTTATGAGCCAAAAACACACTGGCTCCACATCCGCTCAGTTCACCACGGCACGCGACGTTACCGAGACGAACGTCAATGTACTGAACATGGTTACTGACTTGTCCAAGATGCGGGAGAAGGCGCGATAGGTTATGGGTACCTCCGAGGCCCAAGATGGCGTGAGCCAAGCTTCTGACGTGAACTCTGAGCGCATGGAACGACTTCAAGGACTCCTCAAAGGAATGGCAGTGCAGCAAGCACAGTTTATGGCGAATCAGCTCAAGATTCAAGATCAATTGAGCCGCCGGGCTCATACCAAGCCACCCTCCAAGCACTCGTTTAACAGTTCAAGTGCATTCACGGACTTTATCCGAGCGCGCGACTGTCGCATGAGTAGAGGATCGCTTAACGAGCCAATGCCAACCATCGCGCCGACAGCAACCCCGTGAATGCCTTATCCTATCACGCCGCCGCAACAAAGGGATCAACCAGTGTCAGCGCAGCATTTCGTGTCACGGGAAGGCTATGGACTAAAATTACCGAAGCCTCAGGACTTGGACTGGACCGGTTTTGCTAAGCTCTCAGGAAAAGAGACTTATTTGGGGGTGGGTGCCCACTTCAAGGCGTGGGGAATGCGTTTCTACAGCGAATTGGCGCGGCGCAACTAATGAGCGGAGGCGAAGGCCAGAAGAGTTCAAGATTCTCGCACTAACTGGAAATCTGGAAGGCTCGGCCCTGAGTTATTGTGAAAAATGCTTCCAGTATGGACGGCAATCCAAACACTCTGGAACACGTCATGAACAGAATGTTGATGCTATATATGACACCGATCCCATCGACAAAAGAAATAGTATTGATGACTATCGAGAAGACCCGCAGGAGGACGTGGCCCGAGCACTATCAGTACTTGGCGTAAGTGGCGGAACGGTCGGAAACTCGGACCAGAAGCGTGCTGGAATGTGTGTGCAATCAGATCCTGCACACATCCAGGTTGCAATGTTGACTAGGCTAAACGCCCAGAGAGTTGGCTACCTCGTGCAAGCTGACAAATTGGTTGCATTTGCAATTGACTTCGAAGTCAGCACTAGCAAGCAAAGAAACGGAGGCGGTAGTGCTGAACGCTCAGGTTACGGACAGAACGGTCGACATACCAGAGATGGGCGAGTGGACCAGGGTGGGCGTAGAAGGGGCTACGTCGCACGAGCTGGGACCTCCGACTCACGAACATGTTATGGGTGCGGTGAAGCCGGGCACATTATAGCCAATTGCCCCAAGAAAATGAGTGGTGCCGGTCCGGTATCTAGAAAAGTCGCGTTAACCTTAAGTACCGGTACTTGTGCTGACTTACTTCCTGGATCTTAGACAGTGTGTCAAGCATGCACCTTGTAAAGGATTAGAGGATGCTGAAGAATGCAGTGGAATGTGACCATACGTGTCGCGCGGCAAATAACACTATGGTCCGAGTGACAAAAGTTGGATCAGTTGAGCTGAGACCAGTGATCGACGGACAAGAGGTCATGGTCAACCTATCTGAAGTTCATTATGCAGAAAAACTGACTGATAACATCATCAGCTACGGTGCAGTGAAGGAGCGCGGTGTTTATCTCGAGAAACACGGCAACCACAGCTACGTGGTGCGTCTAGCGAACAATATGAAGATCTTTGAGGTCTTCCGCTGCAACAACATTCAGAAACTTGACTTACATTGCGAATTAACAAGAGATGAACAAGCTCGAGGGATCAATTTGGCCGTGCTACAAGTTTGCGACACTGTTGACAAAGCCGTAACTGAAATAACACTTCTGGAACTCCATCAGCGACTCGGCCACCTATCCTACGACACCGTTGTACGAATGGCCGACTCGTCGGGGTCGGAAATTTGACTAATGGATCGATCTCGGCCTACTTGCCTCCCTTGTGCGCAGGGCAAGCGATGCAAAAACAACCAGTCCAAGAAAGATACGGGCAGAACTCACCGATAGAAAAACTTGGCGAGGTTATCGGTAGTGATATCAAGGGACCGATGACACCGAAGGACAGGCGTGGTAACAGGTATATGATCAATTTCAATGATTATTCAACCAACTACGTACGCGTGTTTGTCGCGAAGAACAAGGTCGAGGCGACCAAATATTCCGAACACTTTTTAATCTACTTTGAGAAGAGATTTAATTGTCGCGTTCATGTGTTACGCACAGATGGCAGTAAAGCGTACGCCAACGTAGACCCGTTTTGCATGTCAGCTGGCGTGAAACGCCAAGTCAGCAAAGCCGATAACCAGGCTTCAAACGGGAAAGCTGAAAGAATGCATCGGACGATACTCAACATGGCGAGGTGCATACTGTTTGCAGGTGGTCTACCGCTGTACGTTTGGGGCGACGCCGTTGAGTATGCGGCGTATGTTGTGAATCGGAGCTCGTGCAGCGCCAATAAGAAACGTATGTCGCCAGTCAATATGTTAACAGGTACTGCACTACCTCATCGAATATAGTGACTTTCGGCAGTACTTGCTCAGTGTTCAGAAACCCCGGCAAACGAGCGTGGAAGACACGATCCCAGGTCGGAATGATACTCGGCAAAAATGACGAAACAAGGGTTTCAGGATCTACCTGCCACAGGAGAGGATTTTTATCACAACGCAGCAGTTCGAAACGTTGAGACGCTTAACAGTGATCAGAATGCGCAGTTACAGGCGCAGCTGGAGCGTGCAGATCCTGGTCTACGATGCGCTGTACTAGAGCAGGGCAAGGTAGCCAAGCGGAAGGAGCCGGAGACAGCTCTACCACAGCGAGAGCAGATCACAGGAAAGTCTAAGAAGATCTCAGCTAAGTCAAAGAAGAGCTCAATTAAGGCGACAATGGTGGATGAAGACTCGTCTAAATCAATTGATTCTGATCGCGATGTCGAAGAACTGCCCGTCGAGGACGAGACGTTTCATCGCATGCGAGTGTGCAACATGGCCTTCAAGCACATGCCTGTAAGCCGGGTGAGTGCAGTTTTGCTCAAGGACCCAAAGCGTTATCGCGATGCGATAAAAATCCGCGGGGGAAGCAGTGGAAAGAGGCGATGCGAACAGAGATAGATGCATTAGAGCACAACGACACTTGAGAAGTGGTAGGGAAACCCCGTGACGCTAAGTAACTTCATAGTAAGTGGGTGTATAAGCTCAAGATGCACGCCGACGGTACTATAGAGAGGTACAAGGCGAGTCTATTGGCACGGGGTGATCAACAAGTGTATGGCGTCGATTATACATACATGTTCGCGGCTGTGATGGAGTTGATATCTGGCAAGGTGATTCTGGCGGTGTCAAGAATCTGGGGCGTGCCTGCTCGTCACGGCGATGTACCAAGTGCTTACGTCAAATTCGAAAAGGAAGAAGATTTGGAGATTTTACTTCACATTCCGCAGGGGATGGACATTGACGACGAATTACTGGAAAAGCTGGGTGTGAAGGATAAGAGACATCTCGCTCTTCGACTCAAGAAAAGCATGTATGGCCTGAAACAATTAGGCAGGCTGTGGAACCGGATGCTCCACGACATATTGAAGTCACTCGGTCTCCACCTGAGTTACACGGACAGCTGCTTATACATTTAAGAGGATGTCATGGGCAAGACACTCGTGGGTATATACGTGGATGATGTTTTAGCTACGGGTACCAGTGTACAGATGGTCGACGAGTTTTTTAACGACATGAAGGTCGTTGAGCTAAAGGATGGCGCATGTGAACTTCGGGTCGCTCGGTGTACTGCAAACGCTATATCAGGGCGCGTTCACCGGCTGATCCATAGAAGACTGCCCACTATCGACTGGAACATCTGCACAGTTAGTCTCTGTGGTGTGCTGCTGCCTCTCGACGGTAGCATTGAGCTGCCTGCATCTCCGTCTTCTCCACCGATCGGCACTCTCACTGATGCCGACTTGAAAAACCCAAACTTCTCAAGCATTTCTTCAATGACACATTCTTGGTCTATACTCAGTTGGTTTCGGCGCTATAGACGAACGCGATGCCAAGAAACTTGGTAACAACGCCGATGACAGGGCGAGACTGTTGATGGGACAGGATATAACGGATGGTGAAACCAAACGACCATTGGGGATGGGCAAGCTGATTTGAAGAAACCTACGCAGGAGAGATTGAAGGTAACGGACAGCGAAGGTAACTAAAAGACATAAGCTCAAATACATTTAGTTCTCAATTTACTTCCTACCTCTGAGCCCGTGCTCAACACTAAGTACAGAAAATCTGTGCCAATGTTGTTGTTTTTAATAAATTTGTTTTTGCTATCGCTTTATTTATTATTATAATTTGTTGTGTCATATTTGTTATCAATATTATTTTTGTTTAAGTTGCTAGCTAGTGTCTTTGTTGCTGGTGTCGTTGTTGTTGCTACTGCTGTGGCTGTAGCCGCTGTTATTTTTGATGTAAGTAACTGACGTTGCCTGTTGCTTTTGATACTGCTGCTACTAACGTTGGTGTTGTTGCTGCTCATGTCTTCGTTATTGCGACCGCTGTTAATGTTCTTGGTGTTACTACTGTTGAGTTATTTTGTTGGTACTCCAGTGTTGCTGTCGTAGTTGTTTACTTGTCGGATAAAAGCGTTTCCTCCTTGTACGATATAGTTACCTTTGCTTTTTTAACCATTTAATAGACAATCATGAATCCATTCTACCTGTTTGTCTCTTATTTATTTAATTCGAAAAGGCTTTTTCAGTACTGATGACTATATTGTAGTGCTATTGCACGGATTAGTCGGTGCTGTTGTGAAGTCCCTCCAAGGACAGCAAGCTGGAATTTTGCAGAGTTTAAGAGGTAATGACAACAGACACAACACATTCGATTTGGTTGACATGTTTACACACTCCAGCATACACGCCATAGTTTAAAGAAATGAAAACACTGTGTATCAAAACGTAAAATACGGACTTCAACAATACTTTGTCGGTCTGTATCCACCAGCACTTGGCATGCGGTCCTCTAACGGTCATATCTGATGCCACACCACGTGCTGCGTTGTTCGGTGTGCTACAAAACTACTTTCCGTATACTTATTAAGTAATTTTGTAGTAGTTATAATGGCGCTTCTGAATGTTTTAAGGACCTACAGCTCGCTAGATTCGATTAAGTCCACTCTGTCACGGTGAATATCCGCGTGACCGTAATCAAGGGCTCATCTGTTTTATAAAGTCAGAGGTATCAGCATATAGCGTGTGAATGGTATTTATAATAGGTTAATCTCTCCATCGATCACAGTGTCAGTTATGTGTACCACATTAACTAGAGCACACCAGGACGTGGGGCATTTTTTTAATTATCTGGGGCATTTTTTATTTTCCATTGACAAAATATCCGTCACTCAAAACTCATCAGCAATTTCATGTTCGAAACACGATATATTTCCTAGCCAGAATTCACTTAAATATGCACGTTAATAAAAAGAACATGAGTCAGTATTTTCAACTGATGTAGACGTATCAAAGGTCGAGCTCCAGATCTTGCTCCACTATCTTGGTATTGCAATAGACCTTAGTATATGGTACTCAGTAAAGAATACATAACCGTAGATAAATTATAAAAAGTTCGGTTTACCTGTTGACCAGAAGAGTTCAAGACTTTACAGAATTGTTACCCTGAGCATCTTCTGCTGTGACTTCCCTAGAAACTGGTTAAGCTTTTGCTTATTGACTGTAGCGTATAACCTAGTTTTTTTTAGAACAAATGCACTCGTAGGTCGTTGTTATTAGTTTTTATAACAAAGTGGCTGCATGCCAGATCTTTTTCTCCGATTATGAGGTGTGTGTATCCCCGCTTCACCCCTTCCACAATTACCAGTCACGTTAGTGACTTATTGACTGAAAAAAGACGTTGCTCACATTTGTTAAAAAAGGATGCACTCGCCAATCCGATATTTATTACAGCAACAAGATCTGAAAGTTAAAAACTATTCGGTGCTCGGAGAAAGGTGCTCTAAGCGCGACTGTGCAACTCTGTGCAGCCGCATCTTACAAATTAATTGCATTGGAAGCAGATGCCAACTCACCTGCTGCTGGCACAACTAAGACTGCAGCATCCCTTGGTGATACACCATGTGATTACAGAATGTAGGAGCTTGAGCTCGTCTAATTCCACTGAGTCGGAAGATGATACCGACTCGAAAGTGGACACAAATTCCACTTCTATAACCGAGGTGTCCAGGGGTAAGTTGATCGATTCGGCTTCTAGAAATGGTTGGGAGATGCTAAGCGTCATGACATCTCGGTAGCGTCGAAAGAATCAGACAACCAACTCCCGCGGCTAAATCGTTCTCATTCGCATAAAGTGGGTGAACAAGGCGGTGGCGTACATCGTCGAGTAGACGGTGATGGTGTTGCATCCATATCATATCGATCCATTTAATTACATCAAACGCTGTGGTATGTTCTGTCGACACAGCGCAGGAGGCAAGATATTTCAAAGCAGTGGGTAGCAATTCTATAGGAGGTCATGATTTGTAATTTAGTGAGTTTCCAATCTCTTGTCATAGCCATAAGCGATCTTTATCGAATTAGATTTTGTAATTGTCAGGCTCATGGCCTTCACATTAGTGCGAGAAACGTTTGGTCTGAGTATGAAATTTTCGATGATGCATTTTCCAAACATCGATGATACAGTGTAACCATTAGCGTGATGGTTCCTCCTCGATGATTCAGTTGCGGAAAAAAATGGTTTAATTTTGGAAGCCGCAGGGAGATCTCTAGGCTTGGAATGAGAATGTCAGCCGGTGCAAGATTCAAGCTGCATTGATTGTCGAAAGAAGGTGGATTACCATGTACCTCGTGGAAATATTTGTTTTAGTGTTGTGCCATTAATATCGCACGTGCCTTTAGTGATTCTTTCATCCCCAACTAATCTTGGTAGAAGGATCTTATCGCTTTCACGATGTATGAAAAGAATGGTTATTTCCGATTCCCTTACAAGCACGCCAATATTTTGGTCTCTGATAGAGATCATGTGGAATCGGCTGTGCCTTGTCGTATTGCTCTAAAAGAGGTAGCAACCCTTATCATCAGTCTTGATCGAGCTCCCAGCTGGTTACTAGCGGTGGGTATCCGCATTAAGTGACCTGCCAACTTGTCCTGCGTCCCTTTTGTTCTTTTCTGTTGCAGTTGTATGATAAGATTTCCAAGGGAAATGACCGACCAGAGCTCTGATCAACTAGTAGATGAGGTAATGGTTCGAACACATTCTTGACTATGTTTAAGTGTTGGTCAGCTCTTCTTAGTTAGCTTGACCACGGCACCGCTCTGATTGGTTGCAAGACCTATCAATTTTAAATTTGCCCACCTATAAAATTATTGGGTACAATGTCGTCTTCGTTAAGAGGTGATAATACCGAAGGTATGCATGCACAAAAAGATTTTGTTCATCATCTCTTCACCCTATTCCCGATCACTCAATGTGTCGTCTTATACCAGCATATTTACCATGTTCGTATAATTTAGTGCATGCGCTCTTGATCGGTACGTATATTGCCGTTAACGCACATGTTAATAAAGTACGTCTTAACAATTATACCAGAACTGTCCCGTGCAGGTTATTATTAACAACCTGCAAAAGCTGTGAGCACCGGGAAATATTTAGACATCCTAATGAAATTAAACACGATATAATGTGGATTAAAAGATACATCTCCACGAGAAACCGCAGTCACTTGCGAGTAAATCGCCATATGGTATTAAAAATACTATTTTTTGGAATGCGAGATACTATATTGTGTAGTTGCGGCAACTACAACAAATACCAAACGATCTAAAGGAATTACAGTATGTTGCCTCTTTGACAAGAACCTTTATCTACATTTTTCTTTAATACTATACAGCAGATGATCCAATTGCAACAGGTTAGCCAATGACATAGAAGCATTACAATGTGATGCATTATTAGCTTTCTGTACAGCCTTTTTTCGATTGACCGAAAAATGCATGGCTTTGTCATGTATTTCAACCTTGTTTAGTCTTAAGGTGATTGATAACGCACCAATGTTTCTGGCTGTACTCTTACGTATGATGCAATCAGGGCGACACACAATTCTATATATTAGGGCTTGGATCCACAAGTTTGTAGCCACAAGACCAGGCCGGAGTACGAATCAGTAGCCTGCATAAATTCGTAATACTCACCGTTCCACAAAATTATCTTAAATATTGACGTCTTCTATACATGTGAGTGCCGTCACGGTATTTGGCTACGCAACTTTCCTGCGTAATCGGGCAATCCAACCGTCAGAACATTTTAATAGCGAAGGTCGTTGTGAGATTAGCATAGCTTTTTTATATTGTTCATTACATAATTAAGTTTGGTTAGCACATATATTGCACGGTGAAATCTCTTGCCCCTTGTTAGCGTTCCTACGCGTAAAGTCTCGTAAAAATGTGGGCTAAGAATAATCTATATGGATCGTTTTGCAATTCTGCAATAAATCTGTACATATTTAGACGTTCCATATGGCAGTATGAATTCATACAGGCTTATTGACTAATTTATCAAATAAAAGCGAAGTGGTAAGACTAATTGGGGGCAAAATTGAACGCTCATGCGCACTATGGTAAAAATTAGACTGATTTAGACATATGTTTTAGCAATGTCAAAACTGCAATGGCTTACCCAGCTTTCTCTTACCCTTGTTATAACGTTTCAAGCCATTCTAGATCAGGAGAGCGTCTTCAAAAATCCACTGCAATGTCAGAAGATCAATATATAATGCACGGGTTACAGGTATTCTTCCTTCTCCTATTATTCTTACTCCTCCCATTACACTTCTTCCATTACACTTCTCCTTAATGACCGATCGCTAAATCTTCAACAAACGTACTTAACTCGACGATCTTTTATAATGCAGCGTAGAAATTGAATTTTTGATAGAATATGTAGCTTTTTTCAGCGATCCACATACTTATGTTTAGCACACGATATCAATCGTGTATTACACAAATATCAGGTATACAGTGTGTTCAGATATCGACATTTGGCTTTAACCCTCATTTATCACAGTATCTTATAGCTGAGCACACCTGAATTTTGAAGTAATGGTGTTAATACATTGATGTTAGTACTGCAAGAGACGCAGCTATACTTGGATTCGGCAGCGAAAAAGATTAATGGTCCCCTGGCTCGACAATTGTAAAGTGCACGAGCTCCGGATAAAGTTAACATCACTAAAACATAAGCCGAGTGTGGTATTATTACATATTCAACTCTTTTATGCTTAAAGTGAGACCATGTTTCTATTTTGTAGCTTGACGATAACAAATGTCACGCTTGCTTGTCCTCTTAAGACAATGGACTGCACCCAAAGCAGCTTTCAGATGTATTGGGTTTTCAAATTATGTAGTTAATAGATGAACACACTGATGTCCGGGCGTGTCACACTAGCAATGTAACAAAAAGCACCAAATTATTTGGCACACTTCTTAATGTTCCCTTATTCGTTACCAGTAACCTCACTCAAATTCTGACAAAAAATTCGAATTGCGGTTGGTAGATTTTAATTTTGGCAAAACTGTCGCTAAGTCGCTCAGTATACTGAAATATAAAATTGCGAAGGAAGCTATGCCCTCAATATTTGCGAGTCGAAGGGGGAGTGAGTGAGAAGGTGAGGTATATATATATAGGTAAAATTAGGTACGCGAACGACCCGCTATATCCTGTCTACCAGCAGTATAGTTACTGTGGAGACATCTACGATATATAATAGGGTGAATCTAGTACTTGGACAGTCGAACGGAGCTGCGCAAGGTGTTGCCTCAAGATGAATAGACCCCTCGCGGTCGTTGCGTGGCTCTGGAGTTCGGGGTGTTCGGGATGAGAAATCTCCAGCCAATGATTGACATCATTGTCGAGGAATCCGCACTTTCAGTGACACCACGGCGATCCGAGGGTCCATGTACTCATAGCGATGTTGGCTAGTTGATCCGTCATATAGTTGTAGTCGCGATAGTGATGCCTCCAGGTGAAGACGACAATATCGTTTGCATCGGCTCGCGTCTTCCAAAATAACAAAGCCATATGCGGCTTGTGAGGAGAGCGATGAGTTCAAAGTTGAGAAAGCACTTGCGCGCAGTCCTCGATGACATGCAGGGGTGAATAGGTACTTGCCTTTGCCTGGCAAAGACCATTCACCAACCCCCGGTATTCAGTGACATTGTTCGTAGTGTGGACGGAAATGTGTGCCATACTTGCAACACACATAATTCACGCGGCGTGCGATGGAATGTGAATCTTGATAATTACAGATCCAGCTTCGCCCGGTCCGTGGTATCGTCGCGATCTCCCGTCAAACAATAGGAGGTAGAAAACGCCTGATATACTACCACTGGGAAGCAACCACAGCGTCATTGGTTTGTCAAAGTAGGGGAGACAGTTTGCAAGAGCCGACCGGACTCGTGCAAGAAGTTGGAAATCTTCTTCTACGGCAGGCTGGTACGTCTAGCTCCGAAAAAGCGTATTTGCGAAAGGTGGAAATTGGGTTTTGCCCTGGCATTGTGTGCCTCGTGAATAACAGTAAAGTCTTCCATACGGTAGAGGTGCTTGGTCCATATGGCCTGTAGCATTGTCAAAACAACCAAACGCCGGAGCTCCCGGTATGCTGGTAATACCAAACTTTTTACACTGCGCGGAACTTCACCTGGGTTGAAGACAGCTTTGATAGCGTCCCAAGCGGCGTTTGAAGGACCTGGAAAGTCTATACCAAACAGCCACACGTGTCGTTTTGCCGCCAGCAAGGCTCCGAAACGTTGTCATCTGGAAAGTAGATGCACCCATATGTCATCGACCACTGATGCAAGTTCAAAATACATGATGTGCCATGGCGGGTTGGGTGGATACACACTCCGGTAAGGGACACGAAAGATCTTGTGCTGCCCAGATACAGAGTGAAAAGCTGTTACTTTTAAGCCGAAAGAGTGCTTGAGCACCTGTTGAAAAATCCGCTCGTATCCTTCGAGGGTCTCTCCAATTAATCAGGTCGGTTTCGTCGGTAACAATACGGACCAGGGCTTCGCTGCACACTCATCCCGAAGCCGTCTCCCTTTATGGCGTTTTCGATTCAAGACGATCGTTTTTAGCTTTCTTCGCTGCAGTTGCAGACTTTACGACCCTGCCCAGGGTTTTACGACGCGCGTAAGCGCCGATGTGAGCCAAAGTGCACAGGAGATCCATAACTCATGAAAGCAGCTTCATCACACGCCACCATCGATGTGACGGGAGTCGACCCGCAAGAAATGCCCGTGTCGAAGTGATATAGCGATGTACCTTCTTGATTAAGTAGCCAGTCATGGTGGAGATGAACCTTCTCGGAGTACGCGAGTAATGCGCCGGGATCAATAGCACGATGTACGAGTAACGGAAAGTTATAAAGAAGGGCGAGGCAGAAGGAACCGAGGTGTAGACCCTTCGTCACCAATTGAGCATCCAGGTTACGTCTGGGTAAAAACCACGTCACCCCACGCTGAAGCACCGTTCAAATTGGACGATTTTCTGCGACGATCCCGAAGCCATGACATATCTTTCATCGTAGCATGTACAAGCCATCGTGTGTGGAATAGAACCAATTACGCAAATTTGGCCTTCACTCCGTTCCTCATGTGGTCATCAAGCTCCCTTCGAACATCAATTGTGACACTTTCAACTTCATTGTAGACATTCTAGGCTTTCGATGAAAAAACTAAGGCACGTCGACAGACTTCCTCCACCTCGCCTTGGCGAGCATGCCGAGCCGCAGATATGCCAACAGTTTTTTCATGGTCAACCAGAGAGACGACCGTAATCGAGGATGGCGTTTCTTTAGTGCAACAAGGCGTAATGTAAGCCGGCCCCAATTCGGAAGAACCCCAGAGGACGTCGCCGATCAGTAACTCTCTCGTGGAAGCAGTATCCACCCCACTGCCCAACCGCTGTTGCTGCCACTGTTAGAAGTTCAATTCGATTACGTGAGGCGGCAAGTCCACCTTGTTGGATAGGAAGCGCAGCCATCGTTGCGGGTACCCAAGGTATGGACCGTTTACCATCGCGGGCCCCCCATACAAAGTCTAAGATGAAGCCGTGCAATCATGTGACCATGGCGGGATGAGGCCAGCAGTGACGTACAAGGAATGTTTGTTTTGGGTACCGCAATGACGCTGGAGAAACGGGACCGCTGCTCGACTTTGTGAGTCTTCTCCCTGGCTAGTATGAGCCGACACCAAAACGATCGAATATACTTATTCCAGTCCTCGGCCACGTGTTTACGTTGTCCCACCAGCTCAACAAGGTACCGACAAGACTTGCTAGGAGCAAGCAAAGTGGGTCCTTGAGTGTCTATTGTCAAGTGTGATCCGCGATAGTCGAGTTCAATGACCATGGAGTTAGCTTAATTTTAAGAAGATCCGAAACACTACCAAAGTCTTCCAGAATGCGGACAACAAGCTTTACCACTGATCGATCGCGCAGGTAGACAGCCGTGTCGTCTGCGTGATTCATTTCTTTGAGCTCAGTTGTTCGTCCATAATACGTAAGTGGTACTCCGCGAACGTCCTTCCTCTTCTGTATCACCCAAAAGGCACTATCAAACGCCAGAATAAAAAGAATTGGAGAAAACGCGTACCCTTTTCTGATACCACAGCGAACAGCGCGGCGATTGGATCGATAGCCATTCACGATGAACTGGCAAGTTGTAATTCGATTGAACGCATCAACAACCGAGATAATTTGGGCGAAACCCAAGCCTTACTAGCACCGACAACATAAAAGGACGCTGTAGCGTGTAATATGCTTTAGCGAAATCGAGAAGCAAAATGATAGTTTTATGTAGATCGGGGTCCTTACCCGCTGCATTACGTACAGCATCAAAATAGTAAGTGCCGTTTGTATCATTTGCTTTGGGACAAATTCAACTTGGGTCGGTAAAACAGTCTGCGATAGCATAGGCCGAACTCGAAACAATAGAATGTTGCTGAATAACTTGTAATCGCTATTGAAAAGCGCGACCAGCCTACGATCAGGCGAAAAAGCTAAGCCGCCGTTTTCTTCAGACACTGGATGTGTGCCTCTCCGAACGACAACGAAGACAAGCTAATTTCAGTCATCTCGTATACAAGGGCACGAGAATCGGAGCTATTTTGTCAGCGTAGTCGAGATAAAAGGTGTGGATAATTTCATCCGGACCTGACTCCTTTTCACGCTTGCGTCATCTCAAATCTGCACTCACATCATCCATGAATATGATCGCTATAACAGTGAAATTATCAATTTGATCCGTATGGGAGGCCTGTCCAAGAAATGCGGCGGCCTCATCGGAACACTTGAATGAACGATAAACTGTTGGCACCCACCCATCCGCCATCTCTTCAGCCAATTCATGCGACCGATAATGACCGTAAAATGTTTTTCCGCCCAGGGAAATTATCGTATTGTCCTAAAATATAGTCGATACTCGAGCGAAAAATCTGCGTGGTGAATCTCCCCGACAGTACGTGTGCTGTATATGTTACCGCACTTTCTTAATTCTCTGCCATAACCGGCGATATTCCGCCACGTTCCGACGAAGCTCCCTTGTAGAATCAACAGTGACAGACTACCCGCAGATCTCGGGGCCTATAGTCGGTTTATCATCTGCATCTCGCGCTTCTAGTAGCGCCGCGTCGAGCCGTATATGTAATCGGCGCAGGCGCTGCTAATAACTTTTCGTCAAACCTTGACGGTCTTTCATGGTATGAACCAAAAGATCTCTTCTCGACTGTGTCTTCCACCCGTCCCCATTAATGAGCCAGCCTACGGGCAGTAGCAACTGCCACCACCAAAAGAAAATTTGCCTCCTCGACTACACTCCATACTGTGTCGAGGGCAGCAAGCATTGCACATTTGGCAGCAGCCTTTGCACACCCCGGCTCTGGATATACTTGCCGAGATTTACGCATGTGTACTATGTGGTGGGGCACTCCAATCCGAATAATTATTCCATCGTGATCAGCTGCTGCTTCGGGTACTGACAGGTCTATGTCACGAATCCAGCCCACACGATGCGCACTTACGTACCACCGATCCAGGCGAGAACTGACTAAACCACCTCCGGGAGAACTGACTGAACCACCTCCGGGTGTGCACCGCCGCATGAAACGCTTATGCCTCCCGCTCTTTCTCAGCCCGTTCCAACTCATCTTCGAGGACATCGCTCATTTGCGCCCGTGCAAGAATCCCTAGCAGCGCTAGAGACTCATGCTGACCGGATGGTAAGACAAACGACCGGTTGAGACTTGGGGCAAACTTTCAGTAAAAATCTCCTCCATCAATAGCGGACCGCTGTGTAACGTAACCTGGTGAAGAAGCATCTCAAATAGGCCTCCCTTTCATGATTATCAGACGGTGCATACACGTTGACGACGAAGATCGATACCCCCATCAGATTAATGCTATCTCCCATCCAGTGCTGTGTCCAAGAATACTTGTGCGAAAGTTTCACCTCTATAATCAACAAATACGGATTAAAAAGGATAGAGACATCCCCTCGGGCCTTTCTAGACTCTTTCCACATCATGCGTCCGAATTTTCCACAAAGCCCCATGTTTGGTGGTACAGCTTGTCCATAGTCGCTGTCTCGCCCGCAGTGACTAGAGTTCTCTGAAGAAAGGTAAGTCTAGTGCCCCCCCGTTTCTCGCGCTGACAAAAGTGTCCAAACTATTCCGTGCAGCGCTCGGGATGTTTTGGTAATCTTGCAACGTAATGTGAGTGTGGACCGATGCTGTTCTCGAATGGCTGACGGGACGCATGCAGAACAGGATAATGTTGATGGCGGGGTGTAACATATCGGTGACTCAAGGGAGTGTTGAAAATGGAGTTATCATAGCGGAAACTCCTTTCCTGGTCAACGGCCTAGCTGCCAGTTGTGGTAGTTATTGTGTGGTAGAAGTGTGGTTACACTAACTTCTAGAAGGTTCTTAGTAAGATCTAGCGCAGGATAGAGCATAAATTACCTCTCGATTTTTAAAGCCACTGACGAGGCCCTCGGTGGGGGAGCCGAAACGCGTCTAGCCCACGTTTCAATACAGAAGTCTTTTAATATATTTCCTTGAGTTCCTACAGAGTTCGCCCCGCAGAGGTACCAGAGAAAGAAGGCTGAATAGCGTTCTTTGTCGATCTAGTAAGTATAGCAACCGCGTTGCCCTCCGTATCGAGGTTCCGGTTGACGCCCGTCGCGCGCGATTAGGTCAAGAGCATGTTGCCAACCGGCAGGTTTGCTGGAAAACCACATACTGCTGCGCGCAAGTCATCGAATGTGTGATAGAGGGCTGCCCTGTTCTGTGGCATTAATAAATTTTTCCTGGCCTCCACAGGCGCGAGAGCTGCTAGTAAAACACACAGCACATTCAGTACGTCCCAGTGATACAAGTCCGATAGTGACTCGACTACCGTTGAGCAGAGAAACTTCGGCTGTAACTGGCTGACACGTTGCCATCATCGAATGGAATCGGTTGTTTTGAACCGAATCTACCCGCTCTGACAGTCAACCGTCGCAACCCAATCAGTGTACAGTTCACGAAGACGTTCGTTTGTGTGGCTGGTATTTTGAAGAATAACTGCAAGCTGGGACTCGCTATTGATAGAGTGATCAAATACCCGGAGGGATTCTCTGGTAATGGAAGCAAGATCCGGAACCGGAAAAGGCAGAACACTGACAATCGCCTCAAACTCCGAAACACAGGAAGTGATCCAGACTATCTGACCTTTCGGGACAACTACCATTGTAGTAGGAGCCGTATCCTTCTTCTTGTACGTGCTTGCCCCATTAACCAATCTCTGCCGTATTTGCAGAAATTGGTTTTGTGTTCTTCGGCACTGCTGCAGCTGCAAACGCAGTCGACGTAGCCTGCAAGACCTTGCGGGCTCTGGTGGCACGTAACTTCTGCGCATGTGTATCAGGGGTGCATGTTTTACATCAGCAACAAGACGGGCACGTTTGCTAGCGGAGCATCATCTAATTCGGGTGAGATGGAACCTGGGGAGCGAGTACAGGAATCTAAGCTCCCTAAAATATCTGAAGAGAGATAGATCTCTTCCTCAATAGCCTTAGCCAACTCAGTTGATATGGCAACACTGGTGGCGCAAGGTGGAGGCGTTACATCACCGCCACCCAGATCGTCAAGACTCATGGTATGACCAAAGGTGACATGAATTTCCACCATCATGACATCGAGATCTTGCGTTTGAAGAGATATAAATAATGCATATAAAATACTTTTTGAATCTGAAATTGTTTTATTAAAAATATGAACCATGATCACGCGTCGGCGTCATGTCCAATGGCGCCGGATCTTGGTATACGCGTGCTAGGGGAACCGGTTCAGAAATCGACTCGGCACTGACAGAAGCGCAAATGGAATTAAGATATCAGTTGGTGCTGTATAGTAAAGCGGCTGCGTTCCCTAATTGTTTTGGCTGTATCATTTGGCATCTCGACCGGAGATTGGTTATTGTGCTGGTCTGCAGCCTCGCGCGCTGGATGTTCGTCGGGGATCATCTTCGCTAAAAATCGTACATTTGTCTTCGGCGTTGTTGTGACATTCGCTAGGTTCGCCTTCGTGGCTGTAGCCACCGCATTGGCGGCACGGTATTCATACTCCAAATAAGTCAGAGCCTCAGTCACTTCATTGGTAGAGGAAGCACTGGCGCCCTCCGAATCCTCGCGAGCAAGAGCAACTTCTACTACCCGAGAAAGAGCCTCAAAATTGCAAGCATTACTGTTATCGGCTAAGATCTGCTACTCCTATTCCGTTTTGATGAGCGTATCGACCGTACGTTGAACATCATGTATCTCTGTTCGAGCATGTGTCAGAGTCATCTAGATAGGAGATACAGAGATGTCTGACCTACCACCACCACTCTCTGCCTTGCTGCCCGCTATTGCAACCGTGTTTTCACCCTTAAGGATCTGTTCTAGCTCAAGAAGAGCCTTTTTACGTCGTTGTGCCGCCGTCGATGAGTCGGTGGTCTTTAGCGGCGCTGCATGCATGGGCGAACTTCCGTTCGTTTGCACCTTAGCTTTAGCGGAGGAATTTTTGCTGCCTTGCCCCGGTACTTTTGCGGTTATTGGACAGTAGGAAGCAATGCGTGAGGAGTCGGTTAAGCGTTCTTGGATGCTTTGAAGACTTAGGTCGACGCGGCAAACATGCTTTGTGCACAGATGGCTGCCCCGATGTCGTCGAAGTCTGACGCGAGGTCCGAGGTTTCTTGTTGGTGAAGTCTTAATCCGGGACCATCATTCCTAATTGTATGGTGTCAGTAGGAATACGTAAAGGGAATTGTTAGAATCCCTCCCTTTTTGGTTAGATTTACTCCCTTTTTTCTTTTGTTAAGTAGACATTCGAAACAGCCAATTGTGATTGGATAAATCTA
Source organism: Hyaloperonospora arabidopsidis Emoy2 (assembly GCA_000173235.2). NCBI lineage: Eukaryota > Oomycota > Peronosporomycetes > Peronosporales > Peronosporaceae > Hyaloperonospora > Hyaloperonospora arabidopsidis. The sequence continues at coordinate 92,177 of JH598085.1, forward strand.
TCTGTGAAACTTTTCCGCTTTAGTATGGGAGGCGTTAGGCACCCACCCCCATCGCAATGACTATCCACCCCCATCGCAATGACTATCCACCCCCTCACACTTACAATGCTCTGATTGGTCAATAAAAAGAAATGCAACGAACAATCCCTGAAATATTGTTGAGCGGTAAACTAAATCACCGGTCCTTTCGCTAAGCTTGAGCCAGAGGTCACGAAGAGAACTCCCTCAAGACCCTGATGACATTGTTAAACTTCAGTACCGGTTGTGTATGTTCAGATGCACATGACCTGATACTCTACGTCCGGGGGTGCTCTTGGGAAAATTTGAGCTCGTTGCGGACTTCAAGATCCGACCCGGAGAGCAGAGTAAGTCGACTACGTGGTGAACGCCAGGAATATTGACTCACTGGGACTACCACAGTGGCAATTGGACTCCTAGTCAAGCGTCTGCTTTAGCTTAAAATAAATTGTTCTTAAGGTTATAAAAACTCGATTTGTGTTACACGACTTCATGCAACAACAATTTAAACAGTAATATTGATGAACGGTAAACTAAATCGCCGTCCCCTTCACTAAGCTTGTGCGTCTGGGCATTATTCCCCTAAGGTTATAAAACTCGAATTGCTCTACACGATCTCTTCTCTGGCTTAGCCTCATACGCTCACGTTGGCCACTGTGTGCAACATGCGCGTTTGATTGTGAGCACTGATAGTATACTACCTTAAAGTCATCGTCCTTCCTCCTGCCAACCCTCTCGATACGCTTCGTAACAATAACATAACCCTGTGACGTTGCATGGCCTATGAATTAGCTTCAGCCTGAGCAAGATAAGTATGTGCCAGTGCCATGGGGGTGTAAGGGAGTTCATTTTTAAGAAGTGGTGAGATAAGGATAGTTCCAAGAGGAAGGTGAGTGTTCGTATGTACCTGCTGTTGGTAGTAAAAGTGTTGGTTTCATTCCTTGTCTGACCAATCAGGGATTAAAATATGCAATGCTTTTCTTTTTATTGACCAATTAGAGCATCGGAAGTGTGTGGGGTGGATAGTTATTGCGATAGAGGTGGATGCTGAACGCCTCCCTTTAGTATAATATTTAACATGGTATCATCTCGCTACAACTAGAAGTTACGGTGCGGTAGTGTATCCACCTTAAGATTGCGCCTGGCACGATGTCCATCCACTGCGAAGCTTCCTCTTCGATGTATATAGATACCTCCAGCAATACAATATAATATACTATATCCGCTGCCTACCGTGATACATGTCACAAAACGTCGAAAAACGACGCATCGGCCAACCGTTACGGCAACTCTCTATCTCTGCACAGGATAAACGTTAGCACAATGACTGCAAGAGTAAAAATGATAGGGTGCGCGCGGAATCTGTAACGGGATGAGTCTGTTACATGGAATTAATCCTTTATACTTGTCAATTAGAATATTATCATAAAGGTTGATAATGTTCGTGAATATTACCATAAGGGGTAATATTCAGAAACACTTACCGATTGGCTGATATGGGCTATCATATCAGCCAGCTCTAGCGGTCCAATCAACGATGGACGCGCGCAATGAGTGGTGAGCAAGATTTTAGCATACATTTTTGTAAATAATGATAATTAAGTTAGGACTAAGACATAGATTAATGATTAGGAATTAATTATATTTAATACAGTTTTACTTTTACCAACAACTTGACTGTCTTTAGTTGTTTACCTTCATCTGTACGTTTGCACATAGGTAGCGAGGAACCACTAGCACTGCTGTTGGTGATAGTAGCTTCACACTGGTTGTCCAGTGTGTTGCTCCGGTGACCCGTTACACCTGGTAGCACTTCGTAGTCCGTCCAAGGACCACAAACCCGTTCAACATGAACATGTTGGACGACGAGGCGACGACACCTTTCACGGCACCCGGAAAAGTCACTCCTATTTGAGCGATGTCGAATGGATTGCGGTCGGACGAATGAGCTCGACCGTTAGCGAAGAAGCTGTCTGGTCTCTGCTATCATCAATGGATACGGGCCAACAGCATTCCATCATCGCCAAGTTCTTGCAGCGAGAACTTGACGCGTCGCGAGCTGAAGTGACCCTGATGCATCAGCATGGTCACCTGCAGACTGAGCTCCTGAGACAGCAACAGTCTTAGTCTGCTACTGCAGCGTCGACACGTGAGCGTCGACGCGAGACTCTAAAGTTAGAAGTCTCCAAGTACCGGGGAGTCGAGGAAGACTCCTTGTTGAGATGGCTGCTAGAAGTGGACGATTCCATTAAGGCTCCCCATATTGACAATGAAGAATTGCAGGTTGCATTTGCCGAATCGAATTTGGCAGGGCGTGCCAGAACTTGGGCCCTGAATCTTCAATTACACGATCCAAACGTGTTTGAATCGTTGGCGGTCTTTAAGACTCTGCTCAATCAAACTATTGAGCCGCCAAGAGCTGAGTTCAGTATTCTTTCAGAGCTCCTGAAGATAAAACAAGGTAAGCGTGACGTTCACGCTTACGCTCAGCACGTTCGTTACCTTGCAAGTTGCATGGTAGCGAATCCTGTAAGTGAATTCGTGTTGATCACGATATTCTTACAGGGCCTCATTAGATGCTACCATGCAACTTGCAAGGTAACGAACGTGCTGAGCGAGACGTCAATATATCGTGACTTGTTAGCACTGACAACTAAAAGATTTCCTTTCGCGCGGTGAGCGCTGCATTATGATACTGACATGGGATCTTCAACCTCATCCAAGTATCAAAAGAGCAAAATATTGAGGTCGAAACAACTTTTCACTTCTCGATGGCTGACTAACTCCACACACAATAGGAGACGTGGTCGACACTGCCTACTGAAGACTACTCTCTGGGTTGCTGCAACTGAACTAAAATATGCCTCTCCCGAGAGGGACTGTCGTCCTGCTTAACCCAATATGCACCTCCTGTCTGAGAGTGTCAGATAGACATC